>JAGFNQ010001551.1:336202-376340 GCA_024364735.1 Boesenbergia rotunda
ATTTGGGTTACAGTCCTGGTCGGGGACTGGGCATGAAACCCTAGTGAGTGAAGCCAGGTCCTAGCTTGTGAAGCTGGTTGAAATCCCGGTGAGTGAAGCCGGGTCCTGGTGAGTGAAGCCAGGTGTTGGAAATCCCGGTGAGTGAAGCCGGGTCCTGGTGAGTGAAGCCAGGTGATGGAAACCCGGTGAGTGAAGCCGGGTCCTAGTGAGTGAAGCTAGGTGATGAAAATCCCGGTGAGTGAAGCCGGGTCCTGGTGAGTGAAGCCAGGTGGTGAAAAGTCCTAATTCGGAAGGTTGGGTGAAAAGTCCTAGCTTGGAGGGCTAGGTGAAAAGTCGTAACTTGGAGGGTTAGGTGAAAAGTCCCAACTGGAGGGTTAGGTGAAAAATCCTAGCTTGGAGGGCTAAGTTGGATGATGTTCTAACTCGGAAGGGTTGGGTGAAAAGTCCTAGCTTGGAGGGCTAGGTGAAAAGTCCTAATTTGGAGGGTTAGGTGCAAATTCCCAACTTGGAGGGTTAGATGGAAAAATCCTTAGCTTGGAGGGCTAAGGTGGATGAATTTCTAGCTTGGAGGGCTAGGTTTGAGTCCCTGGATCGGTCTGGTGACCGATCAGGGACATTGGCACGCTGCTCCTTCGTGGATCGGTCTGGTGACCGATCCAACGATGTCTGATCGGACTGGTGGCCGATCAGGGAGCACACAGTGAGGTTGGGAACCTATTGTGGTGTTCCTGATCGGACCGGTGACCGATCAGGGAGCAGGCTGCTTCCTCACTGCCTTGCTCCTGATCGGTCTGGTGACCGATCAGGGAGCGGACGATGAGTGAGTTCCCTTGCTGATCAAAGTCCTGGATCGGTCCGGTGACCGATCATGGACTTTGGATCTGATTAAAAAATCACTGTTCATCTGTCCTGATCGGGCTGGGTGATCGATTAGGCTTCACTCTGATCGGTCTGGTGACCGATCAGGCTTCACTCTGATCGGTCGGGTGACCGATCAGGCGTGTATTGTAAAATACGGCGATTTGAAAATCTAGACCAGATTTTTTTTTTTTTAGAATTTTCCGAATTGAGTCTAGGGTTTTCGGCTCTACGGGAGGAGCCCAAGGGGTTTTCAGGTAGACTCTTAAATTACGAATGGATAAATAATTTATCCCTAGAAATTTATTAAGTGGATTACAATAAGTTGGAAGATTAAATAGCTAAAACATTTACCCTAAGGGTATATGTAAAATTATTGAAAGTTGAGGGGCCTTTATGTAAAAAGCCCTCACTTTATAACCCGCAGCCTTGGCCGATCCTCTCATCTCCCTCTCTGTGTTGCCCTAGCCGGCAGCCAAGCCGATCGCCAGCCCTAAACCGCAGCCAGCACCGACGCGCTCCTCTTCTTCCTCTCCTCTTACTTGTGCCCTAGCCGCAGTTTTCTCCTCTCGCCGCAGTGGAGCACCCGATCCCCTCTTCTTCTCTTCTTTGTCTATGAGACCCTTCGCCGCACGAGCTCCAGTTCCGGGGGATGGTCCATCGCCGGAAATGGTGCCTTGACCTCTCCTCCCCTTCGCACGAGCCCTAGCTGCAGCGCCGCTCCTTTCCTTCCTCCTCTCATCGCGTGCCCTAGCCGCAGCCAAGCGCCGACTCCGCTTCAGTCGGCCGCCACCAAGAGGGAACCCGGCGATTGTCTAAGGTAAGGGATTCCGAGCAGGGCTTTGCCATTTGGTTTTCTGGTTGATTGATGAACTGAGATTCGAGTTTTGAATTGGTTTTTGTTCTTCTATCGTTGCTTAGATTTGTGGTTGTTGTCCCTGTCGTGAGCTACGATTGGTGCCATTTCATGTGAGTGATGTTTGATCTGTTGCCATGATGGACTGAAGCTGTGAGGCTTTGAATTGGATTGGTGTTGTATTCCGATTCCTATTTAGATGATAGTTCTTGATAGTTGATTTGAGATTAGGATTTGTGTTTGATCCTGTGATGTGGCAGTGTTGTCCACCGATGATGCTCTGTTTGTGTTGTTCGTGTTGTTCTAAAGATGCTATTGGGTTGACAAGTTTAGGGTTTTGGTTGATCTTGATCAGTAAAGGGGTTGAAGTATGTTTGATTGAATTGTAGTTTAGTTAGTGATTCATTTGTAGGAATTTTGCAGTTTTGGATTTGGGTCTTGTGTTCTCAGATGGGGTTTTTGATATAGAAGTAGATCTGTTCAGTGTTGATGTTGTTGGTTTTGATCGATGTTTTTGGCTCACAAGGTTGGATCTGTGTTGTGTGTTGGATTATTGTTTTCTAATTAGTGATCATGTGGTGTTTTTGATCTGGATGGTGGGTTAATTAGAGTCAAGAAGATGAATGAAACTATTCGAATTGTGATGTTTCTGATATTGTTAATTTTGATCATGGTTTAGTAATTTTGTTGGATGTTTTGGATCGGTTTGGGTGAGCTGTAAGTTGTTTAGTTGGATCCAAATGAATTGGAGATGATTTTTGCCATGAGCTTGGTTTGGATAGGGAGTGGATTAGGTGGTGGGTCATAATTGAGATGACCACTTGGGTTAAACTCTTTTGGATCTCTGATCTCCTGTCGTGAGGTATGGTGATAGACCTAAGTTGGAATTCTAGATCAAGTGATAGCTTGATATGTGAATTATGATTGGGTGAAAGGTTAGCTTGGTATTTGTTAGGTACCTTGCCATGTACACCTTGGACCATGGAACTAACTAGGTTATGAGTTAGTTTTATTTAAGGTGACCATTGGGTTAAACCTAAACTTGAAACCTGACCCTAATCTAGAAAGGGATAATCATTTAATTAGATTAATTAAATGAAATACTAGGGTTAAGTTAATCCTAATACGGTGCAGGAATTTGTTTAGCTACTTAATAATTATTGTGATAGCTAAAACTATGACCTTGATACAGGACGCTGATTGATTGCTGATTATTGGACGAGGGATTCTTTTTCTGATACGAGCATCTCACCTTGGAGGCGAGTACCCTTTGACTTATCTTTCAAATATTGTCATATTGCTATGCATGGTTGGTTATAGATAGCAGTAAGAATATACGCTAGCCTTGTTTATTATGCTTGTTCTGGATACTTGTTAGTTATCCCTGAATTATTATGCCTGTTCTGGATACTTGTTAGTTATCTCTGAGTTATTATGCTTGTCCTGGATACTTGTTAGTTATCCCTGAGTTATTATGCCTGTCCTGGATACTTGTTAGTTATCCCTGAGTTATTATGTCTGTCCTGGATACTTGTTAGTTATCCCTGAGTTATTATGCCTATCCTGGATACTTGTTAGTTATCCCTGAGTTATTATGCCTGTTCTGGATACTTGTTAGTTATCCCTGAGTTATTATACCTGTCCTGGATACTTGTTAGTTATCCTTGAGTTATTATGCCTGTTCTGGATACTTGTTAGTTATCCCTGAGTTATTATATCTGTCCTGGATACTTGTTAGTTATCCCTGAGTTATTATGCCTGTCCTGGATACTTGTTAGTTATCCTTGAGTTATTATGCCTGTTCTGGATACTTTTTAGTTATCCCTGAGTTATTATGCCTGTGCTGGATACTTGTTAGTTATCCCTGAGTTATTATGCCTGTTATGGATACTTGTTAGTTATCCCGGAGTTATTATGCCTGTTCTGGATACTTGTTAGTTATCCCTGAGTTATTATGTCTGTCCTGGATACTCGTTAGTTATCCCTGAGTTATTATGCCTGTTCTGGATACTTGTTAGTTATCCCTGAGTTATTATGCTTGTTCTAGATATTTGTTGGTTATCCCTGAGTTATTATGCAGTTAGTTCTACACAGTCTCAAGTATTGTCATATCTATATGTATGTTTAGATATCGTGAGGTATCTCTTGCGTTTGACATTGAGAGATCTGTAGATTTCGGCCAGTATACCTTGTAGGTTACCTGTATTTCCTGTTATAGGATTTCAGACTGAGACTTAGTATACTGAGGACTTGGGGAGGGAGGTATGTGTATCTATCATACACCATCCTTGCATTGTTGCATGCCGGCGATCAGTGACTCCTTTGTGGTTGAGCCTAATCGTCTTCCGGCACATGATATGCACACACGGCCACTCATGGGTTAGTGGATACCGATGGGTGTGTGCATTTGCTCTGTACTGCTCCGCTCGTCCGCTCATGGGTAGTGGTTTCGGAGCGTGGTAGCAGGCAGGGATCCTGTTGGGACCGGGTGCATGTTGACAAGGATACGAGTTCGTAAAATTTTAAATGTTTACGTGCAGCGGAAGAATTTGCATAAAATAATTTTCTAAATTATTTTAACTTCGTATCTAGCATGCAATCTTATGGTGTGTTGACATAATCATAAAATAAAACTTTGCGGAAAAGTAAACTAATTTACTTTATACCTTTCGTAACACGAAGAAAGGGACGAGATCCAACCGTAGCGTCCCTTGGAAGCTCCGTCTCTATTCGCGTCCACGCCGAGTTCTCTTCGGGATGACTTTGCAAAGTCACGAGTTTTGTGCCGACGAGAACTACTAGATTCTCTAAAGGCACAACAAAGAAGAACAAGAGAATAAATAGGAAACTAACCACCAAAGAAACGGAATCGAATTCCGAGAGGGAAGGAGATGTGATCCGCTTCTTCTTCTTCTTGGTTGGCTTCTCCTTCTTCTTGATAGCTCACGGCAACCAAGGTTGGGAGGAGGTGCGCCGACCCTAGCACTCAAGAGGGGCCGCCGGCCCTAGATGACTCAAGGTGGGCGCCGGCCCTAGGTGGGGAGAAGGGAAGGAGAAGAGAATAAAGAGAGAGAGAGAGGGAGCTCTATATCAATACTCGATTATTGATTAGCAATAAAGGCTTCCCTTTGGTTCCTTATATAGTTACTTCTCCCTTGCCAAGTCTCCTCTTAACGGAATTAACAGAATTAGTTATAAGAATTTTATCTCATAAAATTTCTTATGACTTATTCCGTTATGCCTAGTTTTATTATAACTAACTTTATAATAAAACTAATTGGTTATCATAAGAAATTTATCCTATAAATTCTCTTATAAATTATTCCGTTTAAATCAAGTTTTATTATAACCAACTTTATAATAAAACTAATTAGTTATCATAAGAAATTTATCCTATAAATTCTCTTATGAATTTTATTATAACTAACTTTATAATAAAACTAATTAATCTCTCCTTTTATTATGGAATAAATTTTATAAGAAATTTATAAACTTTCTTATTATGGATAAATCAATTCATAATTGATTTTGTAAAATTAAAATAAACAATTCCATAGATCATTTTAATTTCCATAAAAAGAATAAATTTCTATAAATTTATTTATATAAATTTCTTTACACAAATTTATTTATCCATAATTTATAAAACAAATCGCACTAAATTTATTTTATTAATTGAACCAATTAAATTGGTTTCTTCCCTTTAATGTGGCCAGCCACAACAAACAGGTTTGACACCCTCTTTGGCCGGCCAAACCAATCCGAACTGATCGCGAATTAAACTCATTTAATTCGCCCAATAAGCCTTCAAAAGACTTAGCCATTTTAGCTTCCATTGCGCCTCTGATAAATTCAGATTCGACTTATTTCTCTTGATCGGAAAATCCAATTTTCAACTCGTTTTAAATCCCTCAGATTACTCGTAGTGCGTGTGACTAAATAGGCTTTCGATTTATGTTGGCCGTCTATAATCAATTAATTATAGAACGATCATGAGTGGCACCTAGTAGTACATCATGATCCCCAATTAATCGAAAGATCAACGGTTTGACCTCAGAAGAAATTATTCTGAAACCCTTCAGCAGCTCTAATGAATTGTGCCCCATTCCCTTCACCATCTTATACCCACTTGGTTCAGGACACGGTCTATTTGTGTCAGTCCCCACTAGGCTGACTACGTCACACCTAGCCCAAGTAATGTTTTTCTCGTCCTTTGGATTTCTAATTACTCTCATGTATTTAAGAGACTCGCACTCTAAACATGATATACTCTGGCCAGAGGTTTTGAGTAACAATCCGACGATAGGCCTGAGTATACATCTCCTCGCAAGGAGTGGTGAATCCTTTGTAGGCTGTTCAAACATCTTCGGGCACTTTGGCTTATACCCAATCATCCTGGGTCCACACCTCCTTGGAGATGTTTGCTTAAGATGTTAAAGTATAAGTCTCCATGACCAAGATGACTTGAACACCGCAAGTCAAAGGAACATCGCACTTAAGCCGCAGTAAGAACTTCATTGACATATCTATATAGATAACCATATGAAGTCTTACAGGTAGTCACTCCAATGAACTAGTTCCCTTAACTAGCATCCATGTTTATCTCCGGACATCCCAATGTCACCAACCAGTGAGAATCAGCTGATTAGAGAATAATCCATGCTAGTCTCAATAGAATTGATAGTGTTCGTATTTATCAATTCATCGACTAGGGATATTTTCAATACTTCACATTTGCACATTTAGAGATAATCACTAGTTGTGATCCCATCACAAATTCTCTTATGCTGTGAGTTGTATTGCGGACATTCAGTAGATGAGTTTAAGATCCCAATCAAATACACAAACATGTATACTCAAATAGTGAATTATCATTTATTAAAATAAATGTTTATAATCATAAGGCGATTGTCTTAGGACACTTCTCTCATATCACTAACAAACTCCCACTTGGCCTAATGCCAATCGCTACGGTATCCAATACCACAGGCTCTAACATGACCCTCAAACTTGTTTTGAGGCATGGCCTTAGTTAAAGGATCCGCTAAATTCCTTTCAGTGGGAATTTTCTCAATTTGTATCTCATTCTTACTTATAATCTCTTTGATCAGATGATAGCGGCGAAGCACGTGTTTGGATCGCTGATGAGACCTTGGTTTCTTTGCTTGTGCAATAGCTCCATTGTTGTCGCAGTAAACCGGCACTGCTTCATCAATGGTTGGAACCACGCCAAGTTCGGAGACGAACTTCTTGATCCAGACTGCTTCCTTTGCTGCTTCCGAAGCTGCGATATATTCCGCTTCCGTGGTGGAATCCGCTACGGTGTCTTGTTTGGAACTTTTCCAACTTATTGCGCCTCCATTCAAAGTAAATACGTATCCAGACTGAGATTTGGAGTCATCCTTATCTGTCTGGAAATTGGCATCTGTATACCCACGTATTACCATATCTCTTTCTCCATATATTAGGAACACATCCTTAGTAATTCTTAAGTACTTAAGAATTGTCTTTACAGCCGCCCAATGATCCATTCCTGGATCCGACTGGTATCTGCTTGTGACGCTCAAAGCATACGATACATCGGGCCTTGTACATAACATAACATACATGATAGATCCTATCGCGGATGCATAAGGAATCTTATTCATGCAAATCCTCTCGTCTTCTGTGCGCGGACACATAGACTTTGAAAGGTTGATCCCATGCCTGATGGGAAGATAACCTTTCTTGGATTCCGACATGCTAAACCTTTTTAGCACTCAGTCTATATATGTAGACTGCGAAAGACCAAGCAACTGTTTTGATCTATCTCTATAGATTCTAATCCCAAGGATATAGGTTGCTTCTCCCAGGTCTTTCATGGAGAAAGTTTTGGACAACCAAATTTTAACTGTCTGTAAGACTGATATATCATTTCCTATAAGTAATATGTCATCGACATATAATACTAGGAATACGACTGCACTCCCATTAATCTTCTTGTACACACAAGGTTCGTCTGGATTTTGTGAGAAATCAAACTTTTTGATTGTCTCATCAAAACGGATGTTCCAGCTCCTAGATGCTTGCTTCAGTCCATATATGGATCGTCGAAGCTTGCATACTTTGGTTTTATCAACCAATGTGAAACCTTCAGGTTGTATCATGTATACATCCTCAAGCAGGTTTCCGTTAAGGAAAGCTGTTTTCACATCTATTTGCCATATCTCATAATCATAATGAGCTGCTATGGCTAGGAGCATCCGAATGGATTTAAGCATAGCTACTGGCGAATAAGTTTCGTCATAATCAATTCCTTGCTTCTGACGATATCCTTTTGCCACTAATCTAGCTTTAAAGGTAACAACATTACCTTCCATGTCGGTTTTCTTCTTGAAAACCCACTTGCACCCAATGGACTTAATCCCTTCAGGTGGGTTAACCAAGTCCCATACTTGGTTTTTGTACATGGAATCCATTTCCGACTTCATGGCCTCAAGCCATTTGTCCCTTTCTGAACTTTTCAGAACATCTTCATAACTGATAGGTTCGTCATCACTTATGAGTAACACGTCGTTCGATTCACTTACGAGAAATCCGTATCTCTCTGGAATATTGCGTGTCCTATCAGATCTATGAAGAGGTGGTGTAGTTTTAGGTTCAACTGATAGCTCATCATTATGAGGTATTGGTTGTGGGTCTAGACTATGTGTCTCTGTAATGTCTATTGGAGTTTCTTGAACTTCATCAAGTTTAATCCCACTCCCACTGTTTTCTTGTAAAAGAAATTCTTTTTCTAGAAATACAGCATGCCTTGAAACAAACACCTTTTGTTCCAAGGGATGATAGAATTGGTAACCCTTCGTTTCCTTAGGGTATCCAATAAATAGACATTTATCAGACTTAGCATCCAATTTGTCTGACACAATCCGCTTCACATAAGTAGGACAACCCCATATCTTAAGGTGAGTTATGTGGGGTTTCTTACTATTCCATGTCTCATATGGAATAGTAGAGACTACCTTGGTTGGGACTCTGTTTAGCAAGTAAACAGCTGTCTTAAGTGCATAGCCCCAAAAGGATTTTGGAAGAGTTGCATGATTCATCATCGACCTAACCATGTCCATCAAGGTTCGGTTGCGCCTCTCAGATACACTATTATGTTGTGGTGTATACGACGGAGTCCATTGGGATAATATCCCATTGTCCCTAAGATAATCTTGAAACTCTTGACTTAAGTATTCACCACCCCGATCAGATCGAAGTATTTTAATACTTTTGCTAAGCTGTTTCTCTACTTCATTTCTGAACTCTTTGAATTTCTCAAAGGCTTCAGATTTGTGTTTCATCAAGAACACGTATCCGAATCGTGAGTGATCATCGATAAAGGTGATGATGTAGCTATAGCCTCCTTGTGCAAGAGTTGACATTGGTCCACATACATCAGTATGTATTAGACCAAGCAATTCTCCTACTGGATTACCTTTTTCGGAAAAGGGTAATTTGGTCATCTAAGCATGATTCGCATGTATCAAATGAACCGTGTTAAATCCGACACTTTTGGCGCGAGCCAGAAAATTTTTCGGAAGAAGATTTACGGATTTTCGGGACCCAAACTATAAAGAGGATTAAATTGTTTTGAAAATTAAGTTTTAAGGGCTGTGTTGTAAATATGCATTAACTGCTAAGGGTAAAGTTTGGATTCCAAAATAGTTGAGGGGCTTATGTGCAAAAAACCGCAGCTAAAGCCGCAGCCACACCCCCTTCGCGTGCCCTAGCCGCAGACAGCCCGAAACAGCGCCGACTCTCCGCTCTTCCTTCTCAAGGTACCTCGTCGCGCACCCTCAATCATGGGCTCCTCTCCGGCGATAAGCAATGACAACGATCTTCCGGGGTGCTGTCATCGTCGGTGGTGCCCAAGCCCGGCTTCTCCCTCTCCGCCTTCCGAGCGCGTCCCACCTCATCGCGTGCGACACCAGCCATCTTTGGGATAGCGTCGGCGTCGGGCAAGCGTGGGCACTCCATCAGTTAGGGATCTCTTGTTGGTCTTGATCTAGAAGGTAAGAAATCTTTGTTGTGTGAGGTATGTTAGGTTCGATTCTGAGTTTCTCTGGATTTGGATCTGCGTTTCAATTTGGGAATCTGAGGGATTGAGCACTGATCGGTTTTTTTGGGATAAGATCTTGAAGTTTGATTTCATTCCTAATCTATGTTAGAATTAAGCATAATAGATTAAGATCTGTAAATTTAGTTCTTGGTGTAATTTCAGTTTTGGGAATGCTAGCTTGGATTATTGTTAGATATCACAGGTTGAATCGTAGCTTTGGATAGGAAATTGATTGTGGTTCAGATTTGGGTGGGATTGCTCTGTCTGAAATTGGAATTTAATTCTGTACATGATCTGTGTTTGGATGGTTACGTGTTAGATCTGGGATTCTTGTTGTTCTGGGGTAAGCTTTGATTGTTGTTTTCCTTCTTGTGCCATGTGTTCTGGTATTTGTAATGGGCTTGTCTTTGATACTATCATGAGCAATCTTGAAATCTATTCTTCTGTTCTTCTATTCAATTTTATTGTGAAAGAAACTCTATTTGCAGTGCTTGATCTTGATGGGCTTCATTAGGGGAGATTTGGGTTGTCTTCAATTCTTGTATCAATTTTTGGTGTTGGATGGGTGAGGAAGAAGCTGCTGTGATGATATGGATTATTGGTGTTGGGAATTTGATTATGATTTCTGTGAGTTTTTGCTGCTCAGATTTTGTTATGAAGGTTTGGATCTGTGCATTGGGTTGCCATGAGTTTTGTGTTTGGAATTAGTTTAGTGATTGGTTCTATGGATCTTGATCTAAGACTTCTATGGATTTGATCTTGGATAGGTTTAAGATTGAGTTTTCCTGGATCTGTGAAACCTTGGAATCAGAATTGTTTTAGGTTGTTGCTCGATTTGGTTTCATGTTGGAGTTACCGTGAGCTCCATTTGGAATTGAAGCACGACTGGTGCTCTACTGTGACTAGAGTTTAATCTTGATAAGGGAGGCTCTGCTTTTGGTTGTCTTCTACCGAGAGTTAAATATCTTGTGTTAGTTGGTTTAAGTTGTTTAGTTTGTTCCAAATGAATTGGTGATGATTTTTGCTTTGAGCTTGGTTTGGATGGTGAGTGGAATAGGTGGTGGATCACAATTGAGATGACCATTGGGTTAAACCTAAACTTGAAACTGGACCCTAATCTAGAAAGGGATAATCATTTAATTAGATTAATTAAATGAAATACGAGGGTTAAGTTAATCCTAATACGGTGTAGGAATTTGTTTAGCTATTTAATAATTATTGTGATAGCTAAAACTATGAACTTGATACAGGACGCTGATTGATTGCTGATTATTGGACGAGGGGTTCTTTTCTGATACGGACTGCTACACCTTGGAGGCGGGTACCCTTTGACTTATCTATTTTGATATTGTCATTTTGTTATGCATAGAATGTTATAGATAGCAGTAAGATTCTACGCTATCCTTGGTTATTATGTCTGTTCTGGATATTGTTGTTTATCCCTATTTATTATGCCAGTTCTGGATACTTGTTGTTTATCCCTGAGTTATCATGTTGTTGGTTTCCTTCGGTCTCAGGTATTGTCATATCTGTATGGATGCTTAGATATCGGGATGTACCTCTTGCACTTGACCTTGAGAGATCTGTAGTTTCAGGCCAGTATACCTTGTAGGTTACCTGTATTTCCTGTTGTAGGATTTCAGACTGAGACCTAGTATACTGAGGACTTGGGAGGGAGGTATGTGTATCTATCATACACCATCCTTGCACTGTTGCATGCCGGCGATCAGCGACTCCCTTGTGGTTGAGCCTAATCGTCTTCCGGTACATGACTTGCACACACGACCACTCATGGGTCAGTGGATACCGTAGATGTGTGCATTTGCCCTGTATTGCTCCGTTCGGCCACTATTTGGAGGGTGAGCGCGGGCGTGGTAGCAGCCAGGGATCCCTTCTCGTACTGAGCCACGAGGAGATGAGAGCGGAGCTCCCCCATTGCTTGGGGTAGAGGGGTGGTCCCTCGCCAGCATCCTGTCCACTCGGTCACTCAGGAGCAGTGATGGCAGGGTGTACAGTTGTCAGAGCCCTACCCGTTCAGACGTCCCTATGACAGGTGTACGATGATTCTGTCTGGTGTCAGGGGTGACCATGTCATTGCACCATGTGCATATTTTGCATCGTGCATTGTTTGCTGCACTTATTTGCTGCACTTGTTTGACATCGCATATACTGGAGACTTGTTATCTGTGTTTATATGCCTACTGGTTTTCCTTTGGTATTTCTTACCCTCTTTCCAGGTTAGATGGATTCAGGTATGTATCTACCTCAGTATGTTCAGTACTAGTCTTTCCCTACTGTTGATATGAGTCTGTATTAGCTGAACTCTTAGTGTTGGTATAACCTTCTATGCATATTCGTTGAGTATTCGCTGAGCTATGGACTCACCCCGTTGCCATATATGTTTTTATTTCAGGTTGAGATACTTGGAGTCGCCAGAAGAGCCCAGCAGCCAGTCCCTACCCATCGCGTTGACATGCTTTTGCTTTGTACCTGTAGTACATTTGTTTTATATTTCTGTTAGTGATTTGTATATGTCATAGGAGTGTGTCATGTGCCCTAAGGGGTTTTTGTATTGGTTGATTCGTCGTAAGTCGGATCGGTCCGCAGTCAGGTATGATTTACTTAGTTGTCTTGTGTCTTTATATTGTGTTTATTTATTTTGGAGGCCTGAGGCCAAATATATATTGCGTGTGTTGCCTATTATGTTGTATGTATGTGTAAATTGTCCGCCGGACAGGGGAGGTGTTGCCCGATTTTTCTATTAGATCAGCGGCTCCTGGGTCTCAGGGCGTGACAAACCGGGTTCAAATGATTCCAAAATTCCACATCGGTGTAATTCGGTCATGCGTTTCTTACTTACATGGCCAAGACGACAATGCCAAGTGTAGGAGTCTATTCGATTATCTATTTGAGCACGTTTGTTGCTAACTTCGATATTGAAAACGTCACTGGATAAATCTAACGTGTAGATACCATTGCACAAAGTTCCATTCTCATAAAGAACGCCATTTAAAGTTATGTAACAACAATTGTTACTAAAAGTTAAATGATAACCCTTTTCATTCAAACATGAAATAGATACAATGTTCTTTATTAACGAAGGAACAAAATAACAATTATCCAATTCTAAGACACGTCCTGTAGGGAGCTTTAGCAAATATGTTCCGATGGCAACAGCAGCAATCTTTGCTCCGTTTCCAACTCGCAAATTCGCTTCTCCCTTGACGAGTCTTCTTCTATTCCTTAGCCCTTGTATGTCATTACATATATGTGAGCTACACCCAGTATCAAGTACCCATGTGTTTGAGGAAATAGAGTGACATTCAATAACGAAGATACTTGAAGAGGATGGGGCATCGGATGCCTTCTCTTTCAAGGACTCAAGATAAACCTTGCAGTTTCTTCGCCAGTGACCCTCCTTGCCACAGTGATGGCAAGTGCCTTTTAGGGTATTTTCAGTCTTTTTGGCCTTTTTCTTCTTTCCCTTATTCTGTTCTTTGGCCTTCCTCTTAGAACATTTCTTCAAGGAACCAACTAACAGTACCGTCTTTTGATCCTGCTTCACAGAAGGCTCTACAGTCTTCAGCAGGTTGGGCAACTCAGGAAACTGGTCCAGAGTTGCATTTTCAAGAGGACGGTTGGGAAGTTGATCTTCAAGGACATAAGCAAGCTTCTCTGCCTTGAGGACTATCCTCAGGTTTCGAAGCCAGTCCATGAAGTTTAGCCCAGTCAGTTTATTAGTGTCCAAAATGAAACGCAAATTCAGAGAAGACATGATCGAGTGATTAACCTAGAAATACAAATTTGAGATTATGTGAGAAGAATGATTAAAGAATGTATCAATATACATAAATTGAAATCCTATTTATTTTTCAAATTGAATAACCCTTTTTATTAATTCGGGAGATCGTAGGAACATCTTCAAATAGGTTGATATCCAACCATAGATAAGAACAACCATGACTGTGGCCATCAAGTTATTCTTAGCTATGAAGGTAGGTAATTGTACCGATTACACATCACATATATGTAACTATCACATTATGCTATCAACTAATTGAATGTTTGCATAAAACATTGGGTTGTTAACTCATTAACAAGTATGCAACAATATACATCGCACCCAACTGCACCTCTCTTTACATCGACCTTGGCTGTGGCACAACAAATCGATGCTCCAAGCTTAAGGCTGACCCATTAATCAAGAAATAGTTTTAATATAGTTGGAGCTCATTCAACCGCTTAGTCAAGCTTGGATGTGTCCAACAACCAAAACTAATGATTGACCTCTGACTCCTACTATATTATTCATAAACTAATTCCATGGTTTGAATATGTTGAGGTTCAAGTCGGGCATGGATGTGTCCATCAACCCAAACGAGAAACAAAACTTCGATTCTAACAATATTAATGGAAGGTGTTGGCCTTAATATTTTGTAAGGGGTTTTGGGTCTCATCCTTTCTTTTCTAAGCACATTCATGACATAGAATTATGTCATGACTAACGATTTCCTTAATTAAGTATGTATGTGACTTAAGTTATCAAGTCTCATTAATTGAATTAGGAACCAGATTTCCTAATTCCAATTTCATACTTAATTAAAGGAATTGTTTTGGGAAACAATTTCCTAAATTGTCATAATTAATTTCGAAAATAATATGTTCAAGACTTCGATTTCTCTAAATCAAATCTTATTAAATTAAGAGACAAATCCCTTAATTCAACTACATATTATTTTCATGAAAATCTCATTTAAGAAACTCTATAGGAAATCATTTTCCTAATTAATTTTGGAGACAACAATATGTAAGAGCATCACCTCTTAAACATATTTTATTCATGGATTTAATTAATTACAACAAATCGTTTTCTAAGGGTGGCTCCCCGAGGCTCAGATACCCAAAGAAAAGTAATTTGTTGTAAATCCAATTGGACGGCTCCCCGAGGCTCAATCCAAATCAAACATGACAATTTTAATTAAAAGTTGGGAAATTAAATTACAACAACTAACTTTAAATTGGACGGCTACCCGAGGCTCAATCCAAAGTAAAGAATTTTGTTGTCAATTCAAAAACCAATTCAAATTTAATTGTCAATTAACTATCCATGAATTTGTCTAGACTTTCTTAAAAAAAAGTGCCCAAAATTGTGAGATTTCAAAAATAGGTTTTCAGAATAATTGTAAGTTTCTGGTACAAAGGAAACTTACATATTTCCAAAATTAGAAAATTTCTAAAATAGAAAAATTTCCAAAATTGGAAAGTTTCCAAAGATGGGAAGTTTTCACAATTATTATAAAATTTCAGAAATTAGAAAATTTCAAACGTTTGCGAAATTTCATGAGGATTTCCAAACTTTGAAATTCCTAAATCTTAAATTTATTATAATTTGAAAGTTTCCATAATTGAAAATTTTTTCCGAAATTGAGATCATGACAAAGTTTTTCACAAAACAATTATATGATTAAGTCGAACACTAACCGGCTCTGATACCACTGTTGGGATCGGGTGCATGTCGATAAGGATACGAGTTCGTAAAATTTTAAATTTTTACGAGCAGCAAAAGAATTTGCATAAAATAATTTCCTAAATTATTTTAACTTCGTATCTTGCATGCAATCTTATGGTGTGTTGACATAATCATAAAATAAAACTTTGCGGAAAAGTAAACTAATTTACTTTATACCTTTCGTAACTCGAAGAAAGGGACGAGATCCAACCGTAGCGTCCCTTGGAAGCTCCGCCTCTATTCGCGTCCACGCCGAGTTCTCTTCGGGATGACTTCGCAAAGTCACGAGTTTTGTGCCGACGAGAACTACTAGATTCTCTAAAGGCACAACAAAGAAGAACAAGAGAATAAATAGGAAACTAACCACCAAAGAAACGGAATCGAATTCCGAGAGGGAAGGAGATGTGATCCGCTTCTTCTTCTTCTTGGTTGGCTTCTCCTTCTTCTTGATAGCTCACGGCAACCAAGGATGGGATGAGGTGCGCCGGCCCTAGCACTCAAGAGGGGCCGCCGGCCCTAGATGACTCAAGGTGGGCGCCGGCCCTAGGTGGGGAGAAGGGAAGGAGAAGAGAATAAAGAGAGAGAGAGAGGGAGCTCTATATCAATACTCGATTATTGATTAGCAATAAAGGCTTCCCTTTGGTTCCTTATATAGTTGCTTCTCCCTTGCCAAGTCTCCTCTTAACGGAATTAACGGAATTAGTTATAAGAATTTTATCTCATAAAATTTCTTATGACTTATTCCGTTATGCCTAGTTTTATTATAACTAACTTTATAATAAAACTAATTGGTTATCATAAGAAATTTATCCTATAAATTCTCTTATAAATTATTCCGTTTAAATCAAGTTTTATTATAACCAACTTTATAATAAAACTAATTAGTTATCATAAGAAATTTATCCTATAAATTCTCTTATGAATTTTATTATAACTAACTTTATAATAAAACTAATTAATCTCTCCTTTTATTATGGAATAAATTTTATAAGAAATTTATAAACTTTCTTATTATGGATAAATCAATTCATAATTGATTTTGTAAAATTAAAATAAACCATTCCATGAATCATTTTAATTTCCATAAAAAAGAATAAATTTCTATAAATTTATTTATATAAATTTCTTTACACAAATTTATTTATCCATAATTTATAAAATAAATCGCACTAGATTTATTTTATTAATTGAACCAATTAAATTGGTTTCTTCCCTTTAATGTGGCCGGCCACAACAAACAAGTTTGGCACCCTCTTTGGCCGGCCAAACCAATCCGAACCGATCGCGAATTAAACTCATTTAATTCGCCCAATAAGCCTTCAAAAGACTTAGCCATTTTAGCTTCCATTGCGCCTCTGATAAATTCAGATTCGACTTATTTCTCTTGATCGGAAAATTTAATTTTCAACTCGTTTTAAATCCCTCGGATTACTCGTAGTGCGTGTGACTAAATAGGCTTTCGATTTATGTTGGTCGTCTATAATCAACTATTTGTAGAACGATCATGAGTGGCACCTAGTAGTACATCATGATCCTCAATTAATCGAAAGATCAATGGTTTGACCTCAGAAGAAATTATTCTGAAACCCTTCAGCAGCTCTAATGAATTGTGCCCCATTCCCTTCACCATCTTATACCCACTTGGTTCAGGACACGGTCTATTTGTGCCAGTCCCCACTAGGCTGACTACGTCACACCTAGCCCAAGTAATGTCTTTCTCGTCCTTTGGATTTCTAATTACTCTCATGTATTTAAGAGACTCGCATAATAAACATGATATACTCTGGCCAGAGGTTTTGAGTAACAATCCGACGATAGGCCTGGGTATACATCTCCTCGCAAGGAGTGGTGAATCCTTTGTAGGCTGTTCAAACATCTTCGGGCACTTCGGCTTATACCCAATCATCCTGGGTCCACACCTCCTTGGAGATGTTTGCTTAAGATGTTAAAGTATAAGTCTCCATGACCAAGATGACTTGAACACCGCAAGTCAAAGGAACATCGCACTTAAGCCGCAGTAAGATCTTCATTGACATATCTACATGTAGATTCCCATATGAAGTCTTACAGCTAGTCACTCCAATGAACTAGTTCCCTTAACTAGCATCCATGTTTATCTCCGGACATCCCAATGTCACCAGCCAGTGAGAATCAGCTGATTAGAGAATAACCCATACTAGTCTCAACAGAATTGATAGTGTCCGTATTTATCAATTCATCGACTAGGGATATTTTCAATACTTCACATTTGCACATTTAGAGATAATCACTAGATGTGATCCCATCACAAATTCTCTTATGCTGTGAGTTGTATTGCGGACATTCAGTAGATGAGTTTAAGATCCCAATCAAATACACAAACATGTATACTCAAATAGTGAATTATCATTTATTAAAATAAATATTTACAATCATAAGGTGATTGCCTTAGGACACTTCTCTCATATCACTAACAGATCCCTTCTCTACTCATAGACCAGAGAAGATGAGAGAGAGATCATATATACATGGGGCGGAGCGATAGCTCCACCAGCATCCTGCCCACTCGGTCACTCAGGAGTAGTGATGTCAGAGTGCGGACAGTGTCACCGCTCTACCCACTCGGCCGACACAGTATCGCCTGCTTCGGTGGCTTGACTGGAGTTAGGGGGTGACCATGACATTGTATCATGTGCATATGATGCATTTATGCATAGATTGTGTTTGCTGCATTTACTTGCTGCACTTATTTGACATGCATATACTAGAGACTTGTTATCTGAGATTATATGTCTATTGTTGCTTCATAGGTATTGATTACCTTTTTTTCAGGTTAGCTGGATTCTGGTATGTATCTTGATTCAGTATCTTCAGTATACCCCTTTCATATTGTTCATATGAGACTGTATCAGCGTAGATCCTTATCGTTATTATAACATACTATGCATATCTGCTGGGTATTCGCTGAGTTATGGACTCACCCCGTTGCCATATATTTTTATTTCAGATTGAGATACTTGGAGTCGCCAGAAGAGCCTAGCAGCCAGTCCCTACCCATCGCGACGGCATAGTTTCGTTTTGTACTTAGTAGTGTCTATTTTTATATTTACTTATTGGACTTGTACATGTCATATGTGTCGTGTGCCCTAAGGGGCTATTGTGTATTGGTTGTTTCGTCGTAACTCGGACCGGTCCGCAGTCAGGTATGATTTACTTAGTTGTCTTGTGTTTTTATATTGTGTCTATCTATATTTTGAGGTCTGAGGCCAATTAAACTGCGTGGTCGTGTTCTGTGTATGTGTAAATTGTCCGCCGGACTGGGGAGGTGTTGTCCGATTTTATATTGGATCAGCGGCTCCTGGGTCTCGGGGCGTGACATGTATAGCCGCGAGAGTTGGGAATCCCAGCGAAGCAGTGGATCGGTCTGGTGACCTACCCACACGCCCTGGATCGGTCTGGTGGCAGAACTTTAATTCAAATAAGCTGTCAGAAGCTCTGATCGCGTCTGCTTTCACTGCCGATTCTCTGCTACTTGTTGATTTCTTTTTGATATGCATTGCTAAATCTCTGTTGGAGTGTGCAGGTGATAGCAGGTGATTCAAACACTCAAGGAGGGTCATTGGGAGACTTTCCATTGAGCAGGTTTGGCTGTTTCTCATTCTCAGGTTTCAACGGGCAACTGACGCAGCTGGCGACTGACGGAGGCTCAGCTGGAGAGGAGGTCTTCAGTGGACTGAGTGCTCAGGGAGGTCAGTGGGTTCAGGCTGGCTCAGTGGATGCTGATGAAGCTTGTGATGGTGAGCAGAGCTTAAGTGACGAAGCTGGAAGCAGAGGAGCTGAGGCGAACAAGATAGAAACTTGGGAAGTTTAGCTGGGCTGTGTTCGTGCTCTCTGTTGCTTTGTGCTTGAGCGATCTTGTTGCATTCTTGTGAGAGATTTGTGAGTGTTCCTTCTTGTGTGATCTCCTGTACTCAAGTTCCATCATCTGTGAGATCTATGGAGAGGTTTCTCCACCAAGAAGGATGCTCTATCTTATCCGGGATCACCGGGGCTTGATCTGCCGACGATCAAGGGATCACCCACCTCACGGGCATGCCAAGGAGTAGGGGCAAGTTATCCCGAACCTTGTATATCACTGTGTTAGCGTTGGCTTGATTCCTTTCTCTGTTTTATTCTTCCTGCTGCATTTTGTTTCTGCTGCTACTAATCTGATCACAGGAAGAAAGTTTTGAAAAGAGGGGGTGATTTGAGTGTCTGGCTATATTCACCCCCCCCTCTATAGCCATCCGTTTCCAACAGTACTTTGGTATCGTCAAATGTCACCCGTAACAGGGTGGACTATAAAGGCAATCACTGGGTATGTAATGAATTATGCGGAGGGATGTGAGTGATGTAGATGGGATCTATCCCTCCCATATGACGGGAGTGATATCTGTGGGCCCCTTGATCGAGTAGGACTACTGAAACGCATGACCATGCTCAAATGAGTCAATATGAGATATTGAGCTCATTTGTTTGAGTCAGTCTACTCGGGGATCAAGAAACACAAGATTGATTGAGGATGACACGGTCTATGCCTCATTGGTCAATCTAGATATCAAGGATAGAAAGACAAGGTCATACACTATCATAGTCACGGAGGTTTAGTCGGATCTCGACTTTTCTTGTTACTTGGGTAGCAATGATGCATTGCTAGATGCCGCTCATTGTTTATGTGTCTAAAGTGTTTAGGCGCATTGCCAACGTCATGAGAACTTATTGGGTCACACACAAAGGACACAATGCTTCGGGAAAGTTGATCGGCAGATCTGAGCCCGAGTTGGGAACTCGGGAGATCTGAGCCAGAGTTGGGAACTCAGGAGGTCAGTTCGGGGGGCTCGAGTTGGGAACTCGAGAGAGGCCGAGTCGGAGCTTGGCGGGCCGAGTCAGAGCTCGGCGGGCCGAGTCAGAGCTCGGTGGATCAAGTCGGAGCTCGGCGGGCCGAGTCGGAGCTTGGCGGACCGAGTCGGAGCTCGACGGACCGAGTCGGAACTCGGCGGATCAGGACGACACTCGGCAGACTGGGTCGGAGCTCGGAAGACAGGGTCGGGAGCTCGCCACTCGGGAGACTTGGTCGGGAGACCGAGTCGGAAGCCCGAGAGGTCCGGTTGGAGTTGCATGGAGGGAAGAGAAAAGTCTCTTTTCATTGGATGAAAAGATTCTTTTCTTGCATGGGAAATGATAAAGAGCCAAAGATGTGCTCTTTATTGGGAAGCCAAAGAGACACAATCCTCTTCATATTCATGGGATGATTATAAAAGAGGGCCTTGTGACTTTGGATGAGCTCTCCTTCTTCTTGCCTCAGCTCTTTCCCTTCCCTTTCCTCTCTTCTTCCTCTCCTCCCCTTTGGCCGAAACCTTATTGTAAGGTTCTTGGTGTTCTGCGAGCTACCTTAAGTTGCTAGCATAACTAAGGTAGCTCTCCCGAAGTTGAGAGATTGTGTCCGTGTGGATACGAATAGAGGCACAGACGCTTGAACATGTAAGAGATCCGACACATCTTGGACGAGCGGGATAACCGAAGGGCACGCTTCAAAGGTATAAACAGTAGATAAATCTATTAGATAGATAGCTTTGTATGAGTTTTCTTTCGTATGGATCGCTCGTGGGTTCTTGTTTCCGCTGCGTTTTTATTGTTTTGTGCCGGGAGAACCCAACATTTATATCTTATGGGAAGCACGAAATCGTTGCCGCTTTGATGGGACTACTCCAGATGTTAATTGGATGCTTCGGAAAATTCAAATCCATGTATACCGATTTGTGGATTCTTGAATGTGCGCTATCTTTGACCGTGTGGGGCTGCACGTTCTTGTGGAGCTACAAGTTGAAGATGAATGTTCGTGTTTTGTCAAGATTGGTGTTGTGCACTTGAGGAGAACTCATCCATGTGTGTTTGCATGTGATTGTGATTGGTCCATGTAATTGGTGTGGTGTGATTGGTCCATGTAATTGGTTGATTAGTTGTGGATGTGGGGGTGAGTGATACATTAACGTGTAATTGGTCGGATTATTGGAGACTACCTTGCATGTTGAGGTAGTTGACTCCAAGTTTTGATTGTATTTTGCTCTTATGGAGGAGGGTCACAATCTCCTGAAACGTTTATAAATATTTACCTATTTTTTAAAAAAAAAAAAAGAACACCTTAACTATCATCATGGGGAAAACGGTTATTATGAGCCGCTTACTGCTGACCAGACGAAAGCACTTTATATGTTAAGGAAGTCTTCAATGATTAAATTTATAAAAGATTTTTTTTATAATTTTCAATATATCACATAAATGTCACATCCAAAATATAAAAATTTATTTGGACAAAATTTTCAATTAGCTTTCCTATTATTTTCTATATAAATTTTATTTAATATTTTAATTAATTATGATCTTTAATTTAACGATTTTTATCAAACGACGCACGTGAAAATTATGAATTATCAAAAGGTATATTGATATTTTCTTTTTTACCAAAGGACACATCAAATTTAGTGATCTTCCTCTTATATCTCTCTCGCCAAGAATCCTCTTTCGCAGTTAGAATTTCGATACATCTGAACTTGCTTTTTCAAACTTTTCAATTTAAAATAATATATTACGGGAATCGGTTAAAAATCGTAAGGTAAACAAAGAAAAAAATATTTTAGTTAAAAGAAACATCTCTTCCAGCATGATTTCATAAATATAAAGAGATGTTTCTTTATATTTGATTAATATAAATTAATATATTAAATTATATATTAATAAATATATTAATATATATAAAAACCTATCACAACATATGATTTCAGGTTCATGCCTACGCTGGGCCTAAAGTCATTTGACTTCAGGCCTAGCGTAGGCTTGAAATCAGATGACTTAGGTCCAACGTGGACTCAAATTTTTTTCATTTTAATTTTTTTTATAATATTTAATCATGATTTATTAAATTAATTATTTATATGGTAAACTTTTATATAATTCTACAAGTTGTGACAAAATTCTCTCATTTTATTGAAATATTCAGGTATGATCAAAACATGCTTACATTTGTTTAAACATGAAATAAGAAAGTTTCATCTGGATACTACCTAAATACACAATACATAGTAAAAATTGAGTTCCTTGCAGATCATCAACTTATATTTTCAGAATTTGTTGCAATAGGACTTTTGTAGGTCCATCAGTGGCTTTCGGTGGAAACCCACTGATAGATCTAGGGTATTTAGATTTCTCAATACTCGATATCACTAGTTAGAGTTGAGTTAGGAGATGGTATTTGTGGTGTCTAAACTTAGTCCTAATGAATATCAATTATGTTCTCATACCGTATTAGTTGACACAGAACGATAGTATTTGGATTTACTCTATAAATTGTATATATTTATTAATATTATATATTCCTTTCTTTATTTATAATTCCTTATAAATAAAATTTATAAATATAAAAGATAATTAAAATAGATAATAAAATATATTTATGAGCAAAATTAAAGAGATAAGGATGATTTACTAAAAAAGCTATGATTCTGCATTATTGTTGTATCGTTTTGTGCCAACTGATACGATATGAGAACATAATTGATATTCATTAGGACTAAGTTTAGACACCATAAATATCATCTCCTAACTCAACTCTAACTAGTGATATTGAGTATTGAGAAATTCAAATATCTTAGGTCCATCAGTGGATTTCCACCGAAACCCACTGATGGACCTACAAAAGTCCTATTGCAACAAATTCTAAAAATATGAGTTAATGGTCTGCAAGGAACCCAATTTTGCTATGCATTGTGTATTTAGGTAGTATCCAAATGGAACTTTCTTATTTCAAGTTTAAACAAATGTAAGCATGTTTTGATCATACCTGAATATTTCAATAAAATGAGAGGATTTTGTCACAACTTGTAGAATTATATAAAAGATTATCCTATAAATAATTAATTTAATAAATCGTGATTAAAATATTATAAAAAATATTTTTAAAATAAAAAATTTTTAATTCCATGTTGGGCCTGAAGTCATCTAATTACAGACCCAACGTGGGCCTGAAATTATTCACGCTGGGCCTGAAGTCATTTAACTTCAGGCCCACCGTGGGCCTGAAACTGAAATAATGTGTTGTGATAGGTTTTTTTATATATTAAAATATTTTTAATATATTATTTAATATATTAATTTATATTAATCAAATATAAAGAAATATCTTTTTATATTTCTGAAATCATGCTGGAAGAGATGTTTCTTTTAACTGAAATATTTTTTCTTTGTTTACCGTATGATTTTTAACCGATTCTCATAATATATTATTTTAAATTAAAAAGTCTGAAAAAGCGGGTTCAGATATCTCGGAATTCTAACTGAGAAAGAGAAAAAGAATTCTTAACGGGAGGGGTATAAAAGGAAGATCACTAAATTTGACGCACCTTTTGGTAAAAAGGAAATCTCAGTACGCCTTTTGGTAATTCCTAATTCTCAGGTGCGCCGTTTGGTAAAAAGTTATTAATTTAATTTATTTATAATTTATAATTAATAAATTAATAAATTATAATTTAAATTTATTTATAATTTTAATTCAATATTTAATTATTTTATGAATGATAATTTAATTATAAACATTTATATATTTTTAATTCAACAGTAAAATACAACTTTAATTATTACTAATAATAAAATAAAATATTATAGTTAAATATTTTATAAAATAATTTATTTTTAATTATTTTGAAAGGGTCACATGTAAAATTTATCTTGTCATTAATGGTTGGCTCCACCTTTATGAGAAAAAAGCAGATTTGAAATATCAAATTTGTTCATAAATTAAAATCTCAAATTTCATGTTCACAATGATTGTAGTTTTTTTGTTCAGCTTTTTTCATAAATCTCTTCAAAAATCTTACATTCAAGATGCCCTAAAAAGGACATCTATAACTGTAGGATTGTAGAGAGCGATAGAGGAGGGGAGCGGTGAATATCGTGTTCGAAAAATTCTTCGGATTTAGACAAGCTACGCTGCGGAAAAGAGAATACAAGAAAGCAACCGTTAACACTATTTATTTTTACATGGTTTGGAATCATTGATGGCTCCTACTCTAAGGCCTATAGTACTTGATCGTTTACTTTGGATATCGTTTACTTTAGACAATTCTATAAGTCGCAAATGAGTAGAAATATACAATATTTGAGTACAAGTTAGAAGAAAAGAAATACCGATAACTTGAATCAAAATGAAATATAGACACTTTGTTGTCGGAGCAGTATTTCGTCGTCTCTGGATTGTTTCGACACAATACATGAGAACTCATGTTATGTAGAAAAGATGTATAGAGTCTCTGGTCGAAAACCCCTTATATAGGGTCATATGGGTGCTCATGTGCTTATAGGGGCACTCGTGTTGCTGTGATCCAGCTGTGGTCTCATCCCATGCTTAATCCAAATTTTATCCTAACTTGGACGCCTGACAACTTCTTGGGTGCCTATGTTGCTGATTTGGAGGCTCTAGTCAGCACGCGCCAACTCAGCCACGCCTAGGCTAAGTCACGGGTACACTGGCGCCTGAGACCTCTCGGGCACCTATGTTCTCGGGCTCTCGAGTCCTCTCGGGCGCCTGAGTTGCCGTGGGTCTCCATTTCACTTAGCTGCAATATAGGGTTAATCCAACAATAATATGCAAAGGAAGCAAGACAGCCAATACTGTCCGATCCTGACTTTCAAATTTCAACTGAAACCCTAGGTCAGATCGACGCTTACTGTTCCCTCTTCCAGGGAGCGCGCCCTCACCTACTCCACTCTAGAGAAATTACTTGTTGCTAATCAGCACCTCTGGTTGGACTTTTGCTCGACCTCCGAAGACTTCGGATCTCGCGATGTCCGTACCTCACCCGTCCCTACTTCTGTTCGTTGTTCTCGCTCGGCTAAGACTGCTGCTCTATCTTCCGGATTAGGACTTCGATGCCCAACCCCCAGTCAGGTCTTCATGTCCAGCTTTACTCACTAGGTCTTCAATACCCAATCCTCGACCAGGACTTTGTGCTCAACCCTGCAGATTAAGACTTCGTGCCTAGTTACACTAAGACTTTCTTGCACACTCAGTGTAATTGATTAGAACCAAACACATACTTAGCTGTAAACTATGTCTGTTGTCCTCGCTAGGTTAAGACTGCTGCCGGATCAGGACTTCAGTTCCCAATCCCCAGTCAGGTCTTTATGCCTAGTATTTCGAACCAGGTCTTCGTGCCTAGCTTTACTTACCAAGCCTTTAGTGTCCAGTCCTCGACCAAGACATTGTGCTCAACCCTGAAGATCAAAACTTCGTGCCTAGTTACACTAGAACATTTTTGCACACTCAGTGTAACTGATTAGAACCAAACATATACTTAACTTTCAACCCTTTAACATTATCAAAACTAGGTTCGATCTGGTGCTTCCAGCACCAACAATCTTTCCCTTTTTAATTTATGGCAATCTAGTTCAAAATTAAGTTAAAACAATATTTTAATTAAGTTTCAAAGTAGCAAATAAGTTTGAAAGAACTTTTCAATATTTTTTAAGGTAAGAAAGGTTTTGCAACGTAAGTTAAGTTTAAAGAGAAAAGAAACTTTTAAATCATTTTCAAAGGAGTAAATAGATTTTTTTTTAAAAATTGCAATATCTATTTTAAAGGAGTTTTGGAAATTTTGAGATGAAGCTCTCCCTTGATATGTTAGTCTCTCCTTGAAGCCTTTGAAAAAGTGCATTTTTAATAAGTTTTAAAAACATAGACAATTTCGAAAAATGCTTTGATAAATACTTTGAAAAACAATAAAAATATTTTTGAAAATAGACAAGTACTTTTCAATAATACTTTGAAAAATAATTTTTGAAAATAAAATTGAACTTTAAACAGATATTTTGAAAATAGGTAGTTTTGAGAATTTTTTTTTGAAAATAGATTTGATCTTTGAAAAATACTTTGAAAGCATATTTTGAAAATTACTTTGAAAATATTTGAATAAGAATTTTAAAAAATATTTGATTTTGAAAAGCTATTTTGAATTTGAAAAGCTACTAAGGCAAAACTTTTTAACTTTTTTTTTCTCTCTTTGACATATATCAAAAATATTTAGTTAAGGGAAAAACTTTAAGTAGTAAGTATGGGTGTTTCAAAAGCCAATTAAAAAAATTGAAGGAACTTTTAAGAAAAATTTTGAAAGTATTGAGTTTGAAACATACTTTTTTTTTATGTATCTGAGCTCGGAATAATAAGAATAAAAATAAAAAATTTCAAGTGAAGCAAATAGTACATGTTAAGTAAGTAAATCATGCTAAGTAACAAGGATAATTGATTAACTAAGCAAGATGAGTTAAATTAATGAACCAATTTTATTCACTAATTTGAGTCCAAACATGATTTAAGTCTAAGTATGCAATTTTCAAGATAAAGGAGAATTCTAAAATATAAAATTTTTTAAACAAGGAATAAATTTTCTGAGTAAATAGATTACTATTTCAAAATAGCTTTAAAAAATTCTAAGAGAGACTTTTGAAAAGGTTTTCTAAGAAAAATATTTTGAAAATATTTGTTAACTTAAACTCTAAGTAACATCAAAAAGTTCATTTTTTCATCCACGCTCCCGTTAATGTATTACTCTCCGCTTGAAGCTTTTGAAAAAAAATATATCTTGAACTTACTTGAAAAAATAAATTTTGAGAGTTTTGAAAAACTTGACTTATTTATTCTCTTCCCTTGAAGATTTTGAAAATATACATTTTCTAAGAGTATTGAAAAACTTAAAAAAAATTCAAAGGAATTTAAAAAAAAACAATTTTTTGAGAAAATTTTCAATCCAAAAATTAAGTTTAGGTACCAGAGTCCGGACTAACAATATATTTTAAAATAAATTTTAAGAAAAAAATAAATTTTGAAGGTCACCTTTTGATCCTAACAAAAGAAAATTTCTAAGTATAAAAAAACAGTCTAAAAAAATTTAAATATCATAGCCTTGGACTAAAATAATATAATATTTTGAAAATAAAAACTAATTGAAAACAACGTAGGCTTTTATAAAATTTTAAATAAAAGAGAATATATTTGAAAATAACTTTATAAAAAGTGATAGTTAAACAAAATTTATACAGAGAAATAATATTCTTTTAAAATTAATTTGAAAAACAATCTCTTGGCATTGATTTAAAGTCATTTCTAAGGAATTAAGTGATATTTACTATAAATGAATAACTAAAGTAATTCAAGAATTAAATTGAGTTTGAAACAGAAATTATATTTGAAATTTAAAAAATTAAATTGAGTTTGAAATTTGAAAGGTTAAATTTAAAAATTATAAAATTAAGTTTGAAATTAGGTTTGAAAAAAAAATTAAATTAAGTTTGAAATTTAAATTTTGTTAAGTTTTGAAAAAAGTAAGTTAAACTTGAAAAATTAAATTAAATTTAAAAAGTTAAGTCTGAATTTTGAAATGTCCAATTTTGAAATTTAAAATTTAAAAATTTTAAGTTTGAAAATATTTGAAATTTGAAAAGTTTAATTTTGAAATTAAAAAAAAAATAAATTGAATTTGAAATTTGAAAGGTTAAGTCGATTTTGAAATTTAACCAATTGATTTGAATTTGAAATTAAGTTAATTTGATTTGAAACTTAATTAAGTTAGATTAAATTTGAAAAATTGATTTTGAAAAATAAATTAAATTAAATTTGAAAAAGATTAATTTTAAATAATTAAATTAAGTTAAATTAAATTTGAAAAAGTTGATTTTGAAAAATTAAGTTAATTTAAATTTTGAAAACTTGATTTTGAACTTGATTTTGAAGGATTAATTAAGTGTTTTAAGTAAGAATTTTATTGGGGGTAATATTTTAAATTAAGTTAATAAATTAAATGTAAAACTAACTAGGTTTGCAGGTTGATTGGGTTGGTTCGGTTGGATTAGCTTTTTTTTTTGGTTCTTAACATCTCATCTATTTTTATGTGATAAAATAGGGAAACCTTTCTCTTTAGTGAGATGTATTAATTTTACCTTGAAATTTAAAGTGAAAACTAAGATTTGATTAAAGCCTTGAGTTAGATTTGAGTTTAACAAGTAGTAAATTAAAAATACATTTCAATAATGAGCTCTGCTTTCGGGTCTTAGCGAGGCATAGGGGCCTTTTTGATTATCGGAGCAACGATCCTTTCCTAGACAAAGCTTTTTAAAGAAAATTATATTTTTAATTTACTCATTAAGAAATCTTGGTTTAACTAGTCGAGGATGTGGCGAGGTAGTTTCGGCTAGTTTCACCGGGCTAAAAAAGATCAAATAGGGTATTCCTTACCTTACCTGACTCCTTAGATAGGCTTTCCAACGTACTATCAACTCGTCCCACCCTAATACTAGGTTGCATAATTTTCAATCAAGTCTAGTCCTTAACTAACTATTTCTAGTCTTAAGCATGATAATTTGTAGAAAAAATAAATAAACAAGCAATCAAACTTTATCTAATAATACAAATTGTCTTTCTATTGGCTCCCCGTGGATGGTTGAAAAACCTCGATACAGTCTATCTAGGTAATGAATTTGGTCCTTGGAGATTCAATAGTGGTTTGGTCTTGCTTGATTTGTCAAGCTTAATTTGGGAACCCATGTTTGGACTTGGGTGCTAGTATAGTTCACAATTGAAAAGTAAAATCTACAACGTCAGTTAATTCTATACCCAAGTTCGGATCGATTAAGAACGGACTTTTATTTTTCAAGAATCATATCAAGATTCTTGGAACCCAAAGTGAACTATTCTAGGGTTACTCTAAGTTCCTTGACTTTAGTTTTTAGAGAGGAATTTTCTTCCTCGAATTGTTGGACTTGAATAGAGGTTCCTTACTGAACGATCTTAGTCAGGGAACTTGAGTTAGCCTCCTCCTTAAGGCTTTTATCTCATTTTGGAGGGACTTGACTAGGACGTTGGATTTATCCAACTTACGAGATAGATAGGAGATTAAGTCATAGAGTTCAAGTTCAGAGTAGCCACTTATAATGAGTTAGCCTTTTCCGACAAGGATATCGATCTGTTGCTTTATTTCAGCTCATCTTCTGATTTGGACTCGGTCTTGGTAAGGCGAACTTGTACCGGTAGTGCAAAAAGATTCGGTTGAGTTTGTTCTTCTTCATCAAACTCTTTTGATGACTCAGACAATGATGCTTTCAGGGCCTTCGACTGGATCATCCTCTTCTTCTTACATATCTTTCAAACGAGATTGACTATTCTATTGGCGATTTCATCGTCATCTTCGGAGTTCGATTCATCTTCGGGTTCAGGCACAATTTTGGACTTATGCTTCTTATGTTTTGGCTCCTTGGTCTTAAGTTTTCCTGAAAGAAAAGCAATACCCTTTTCTGGCAAAGTAGTATTAGACTGTTCGTGCAATTCAAATTCAATAAAAAACTCATCAACTTTTACCTTTGAAATATCCCTTAAAACTTTTTAAGCATCTACCATAGATGCCCACAATGTATTTCTTGGGAATGCTCTCAAAGTGTATCTGATTATGTCAGAATTTTCAACCTGCTGTTCGATCGCGTGAAGTCCATTTAGGAGGTCCTAGATATGACCGTGTAGTTGATTTGCCGACTCTCCTTCCTGCATTTTAACATTATACAATTTGTTTAACAATAAATCATGCTTACATGCCTTTATTTCAGAGGTTCCTTCGTGCAGCTTGATCAGTTTGTTCCATAAGTCCTTTGTTCAGTTGAAGGTTCCAACCCGGTTCAGTTCTTCATTAGTGAGGTCGCATTGTAAGGTTCAAGTGGCCTTAGCATCGACCTCAACTTTATTTCTTAGTGTTGTGTCCCAGTTCTCACATCCCACGAGTTCTCCGTATCCATCGAGAGGTAGCTCAAGACCGGTTTGGATGATAATCTACATGTCCACTTGAATCTTTAGATGAACCACCATTTGGCTCTTCCAATAGCCGAAGTCCTTTCCAGATAAAAGAGGAGGACAAAGGGTACTATAACCTTCTTGTAGGGCTATTCAAGATAAATCTCGCATACAAGAAAAATAACAAAAAAGATACTAAGACTTGGTCTTGGATTAGTAGTGCAGGAGAAGGAAAACAACGACTCAAAAGACAGTACTAATTTTGAGAAAAATAATAAAATAATAATAATGATAAATATTTCAAAAATAATAGTTATATGAATTCGAACTTATGGTAAAAAAATGAAAATTAAAAATTGAAAAAAGTGCAAGAATATTTTAAAACCTCGCATAAATATTTTTTATTTAAAAGAAAAAATAAAAAAAATCCAAAAATGAAAAACAATGCTTGAAAGTAGGGTTTAGTATTCGATCAAAACCAAACCGACTAAATCGAATAAATTGAAAACTGAATTAACTGATTTTTTTTAACCAACAAAACTGATCGAATTTTCTATGAAACCCGAAAATACCGAACCAATAAGATTTTGGTTAATTCAATTTTCGACTGAATTAACCGAATTAACCAAAATTTTAAAATTTTATTCGATTTTTAATTAAAATAACAAAATTTTATTTATTTAATTATATTTTTAAATAAAAAATAATTAAATTAATATTCTTATTCAATTTAACCGAATTATAAAATTCAAAATTGAAACTGAACCGATATAATCGTAAACCGAACCGATATAATCGTAAACCGAACCGATTTTTTTTTTAAATGAAAATTGAATTAACCGAACCGAATTTCAAAATTCGATCAGTTTGATTCGATTAATTTGGCTTTTCTGAATTTTTGCTCACCCCTACTCGAAAGGTGATTTCACCAATTCAGAGCGACCCCGCTGTGATACCAATTGTAGGATCGTAGAGAGTGATAGGTGTTTGGACCTTACCGTTTGGCTAGAGGAGGGTGAATAACAACTTTTCGATTTTCCACCTACACGTTGTTAGTGCGCAAGCGGAAATACAATTAAACCAAAACTAACAACTAAGAAGACAAATCAATTTACTTGGTTCGGAGATGAAGCTCCTACTCTATGGCTGCCCGTAAGGTGGACGATCCCGATCCGTCGGTGGATGACTCCCCGGAAGACCTCCGGCTAGCTCATGTAGCTCCTTGTGGGTGGAGAAACCTTGCCACAAATCGTAACACCTTCCTGAGCTCTTAGACTACTAATTGGTCTTTAACCAAAGCCAATTTCGTCAAGAACTCTCAGCCAAAACCGAGCCCTCTTAAATAGTGCTCTTTGCTGAGAAGACCGTTACCAGTCGACTGGTCCAAGGCCAGTCAACTGGTCCCACTTAGATTCGAACGTTACAGTCTAACTCTCGAATTTCAACTGCCTTCAGTCGACTGATCTTTTTCTGGACTTCATCAGTCGACTGATCAAGCATCAGTCGACTGGTTCACCCCTAAACCTAAGGTTTCCCCTTCCTGAGTACATTTTGTTGGATTGAGAGAAAACGATAGAGGGGGGTGAATATCGTAAAACGTTTCAGATTCGAAAAGAGAATAGGCAGTGGAAAATTAAAACACAACGCAAAAACACAAGCGATTTTACTTGGTTCGGAGTCGCGGTCGGCTCCTACTCCAAGGCCCACAGTCGTTGACCATTTACTGCGGGCAATTCTATATGAACGCAAAATGTTACAAAAGATATTACAGTTGTAGTGCAGTAAATGAAATGTAGTGCAGTAAATGAAATTGACTTCTTCATTTACCGACGCCCGGTGTGGATCGTACTTTCGAGCAGAGGGTCGTCATCGGCGCTTGAATCTTGAGATGGAAGGTTTCCGGAGTAGCGCGCTTGAGTCGAAGAGCGTAGAAGCATTAGCAAGTTGTGTTTTTTTGAAGCCTTGGGGGTCGAGGGCTATTTATAGCAGTCTTGGGGCGCCCTAGACGTTGGGGGCGCCCTCTACATGACCTTCGATCCACAACAATCTTGGTCAGCCCTTATCCCACTCGAGTAGGGCTGAGGTTTGACTGTGGGGGCGCCCGGGACGCTGGGGGTGCCCCGGTTGACTTGGTCTGCTGGCTTCTCGGCCGGTTCACTTCGTTGGCTTGAACCCAGGATGCCCTGGGCACTGGGGGCGCCCGGGACACAGGGGCGCCCTGTCCCAGTAAGCCTTTGAAGTGCTTTTTTGTTTACTACTTTGCCGCCCGGCACCTCTGTGGCGCTTGATGGACCCAAAATGAGCTGTCATGGATGTGGGTCTCAAATTTAAATGTGTATGAATGTTGGAAACCCTTTTTGCAATCAAGGAATGAAAACGTAGTAAAGGGGCCACAGGTCGTATTTTTTCTAGGGCTAGTTGAAAGTGTGTGATTTGAGCTTGTATTTATGTGTCGCTAATATTTTTTGGGGTTTCAAATAAAATGTGGGTTTGGATTGTAAACAGAAATGCAATCACAATGGAAATGAGAAGAACTTAACCCAATGAACTAAACAAGAAGTTTGCACTAAGGGACTCAACTAATGGTAACCGAATCAAACAAGGTACTTAACCAATTTGGAAAACAAATCTAAATTCAAATGCAAAACAAATGCTAAGCTAAGAAATAGAGGCAGTGATGGCAATTCAGAAACAACAAACTTGACACCAATACTAGCATGCGAAATTCAGAAATTCAATAAGCAACAAACTTAAACTAGCTATAAGTTTTGGAATCAAGCAAATGCAAGGAGATTTCAGAAAATGGCCGAATGCAACCTAACTAATTCCGAACACAAAAGCTCACTAAAATTGCATCTAACTTGATTCCAATTAATACCAACACCTCTCTTGATACAAAGTGAAGAAGTTGATACTAACTTGATACCAAGGAAGAAGGAAAAAATCTATGTGCCAAAGGTGGAAACTAAGTACCAAAGCTGTGGCTACACTTCGAAATAACACTGATTGCTACTCAATATGGAAATCAAAGCTATCAAGAAAGTAATTGCAGGAATGAATCAAGAAAGCCAGACCCAAATAGCTCACTTAAGACACAAACCGAAAAACAAGTGCATGTGTAGAAATGTAAAGAAATTCTAGAAATTCAGCACATAACTTGGACTCAAAACAAACAAATGATCTGAAATCGATTCACCATTCTGAGGATCAACAAGACTAGGGTAGAACTCGCATTCAATTGACACAAAACTCAGAAGCAAATTGACTGAAATTGCAGAAAAAAAACAAGCTGAAATTGCGGAAATGGTTGACTGCAGGAATTCAGAAACAGGTACAGAAATCCAGAGTAACTAAGTGCAAACACGAAGGCAAATGAATTCAATTACTCCAACCTAATATTCAGATAAGATTGCAAAAGATCTAAGCTCACTAATATGAAATGCAGAACACTACATGGAAAGTTGGCACGCAACTACACAAGCTGGCACGCCACAATTAAGTTGATACGCAAGCAACAAACAAGAAATAAACTGAAATTAAATTCAATTGATCACTAAACAAGTTACCTAGCTAATTTACTTGCAGAAAGTAAACCTAACTTAAGAAGAAACAACTTAAAGAAGCAATCAAATAGCTGATACGAATTTCAGCAAATGACATAATTCGGAAATGAAATTACAACTGAAACTAAGGAAATTAGCTACAAAAACTAATCCTCAACCCTTCCCGAGCTCAAAATCTCCTTGTTCGTCAAGCAAAGGTTGGCCTCGAACCCCTAAGCTCAGCAAATCAGTGGAAAATAGCTTCGCTTGATCAACTCTGCTCAAATTTGCGCGTAGCTGGAATTTCCCATCCGATCCACTCTATCTCAACTGATGGAACTGCGATGATGATTTGAGAATCATCTGAGCTCACCTGAGAACCCCTACAAGTGGCTCAAACGCTCGGAAATGGATCGTGGATGAGAAACGAGTGATCGGACTGAAGAACTGCCGAAACCCTCAAACAGTCCCTGTTCCGGCGTAAATTGAGCTGAATTCTCCAAAGAAACTATCCCCAAGGATTCAAATTTTGATCTAGGATTGAAGTTGAGGTGGTCACGCCTTCTTGGATGAAGAACTTGAAGAAGCGATGAAGAAAAATCGAAGATGAAGAACTGTGCGGCGAAGACGCGGCGAAGCTGAAGAGCTGGGAAATTTTGATTAAATACTTAACAATGGACGACCCAGATTGATCGGAGGAAATCCAATGGCTAACTTGCTCTGATTTAATCCAAACTTTGATGATGATGATCAGGGGTCAGGATCTGCCTCGTGGTAGCTCGGATCCTCCAGATTTGCAACGGATGGTCCAGATCAACCTAATCTTTGAATGGGCAATTTAGAGCCCTCTGATCTTGATCCAACGGTTGAATGAGCTCTGATTGGGATGAAACCTTCAGATCTTGATGCAGATGCTTGATCAACCCTAACCCTAGCTCGGATTGCATCAGATGGTCACAAATGGCTCAGATCTAGCCGCTTTTGAATCGGACGGCCCAGATTAATCCGAACTTGATAACTCGATCCGGGTCCACTTCCGACTCAAGTTTGACCCAGTATGCCCTAGGTCCATGATCTTTTCAGCCTGCAAAAATAGATAAAAAATTCAGTGACCAAATAATCCAAATATGCACAAATTTGCAATTAAGTCCAAAATAGCAATAATTTCTAGAACCTAGGGTAAATTCACAATTAAGCAAGTAAAACATGGGTCAAACATGGATTTTAGCAGCTAAAATAATCAATAAAATGGTACTTATCAGCGCCCTACTCAGCTGCTGCCTCTCTCCCTTGAGGTGTTCTGAGCTGCACAGACTCGTTCCTTTGGTCCTGCATCCAGGGTTAGTTGCAAATACAATAAAACAAGAATATGTTATGATTATACAGCCTTAGCTGTCTTGGTTCTGACTTTGAGTCTCCAAAATGGAACCCTAGGTCGAACCGACGCCTACTGTTCCCTCGACGGGGAGCGCGTTCTCACCTACTCCTCTCAGGAGAATTTACCTATTGCCAACTGGCTCCTCCGGTTGGACTTTTGTCCAGCAGTCCTTCACCAGGTGCCTAGCTGTCCTTTTCCAGGTCTTCAGTACCAGGCAGTCCTTCGCCTGGTGCCTAGCAGTCCTTCGCCTGGTGTCTAGCAGTCCTTCGCCAGGTCTTTGTTTCCTGGTAGTCCTTCGGCAGGTGCCTAGCAACCCTTCGCCAGGTCATTATTTCCTGGCAGCCCTTCGCCAGGTGCCTAGCAGCCTTTTGCTAGGACTTTGTTTCCTGGCAGTCCTTCGCCAGGTCTTTGTTTCCTGGCAGCCCTTCGCTAGGACATCTTTCTGCACACTTGAGTAACTTCATTAGATCACAAATAGTATTTAACTTTGAATCCTTTGCCAATATCAAAACAAGGTTCGATATGGTGCTTCCTGCACCAACAATCTCTCCCTTTTTGATTTATGGCAACACAATTCAAAGTTAAGTAAAAATTATAACAGATTAAGCAATAAGGTTAAGACCAATTAAATATAGCAATTCTGAACAGCATAAAGTCTAAAACCAATGTAATTTTGAAAAAAAAATTCTCATACTCCCCCTGAATAATTGTGTTATAAAACAACAATTAACTTAACTCTTAACTTTGACCTTTCCTCCCCCTTTGACATATATCAAAAAAAACATTTATGGGTGAACAACATATTTAACAGGGAATTTTGAGTTTTTCTAAGTGCTTCATGTTTTTGACAAAGTGTTTTTCAAAAGTAGAGTAAAAGCATTTTCACTATCAAAACTTTTTACACTTAGATAATTTTTCATTATGAAAAGTTTTGCAGGCCTAAATTTTGAAACAGACTTTTACTTACAAGGCCTAAAAAAATTTTACTTAGGCAAAATTTCCATTCTTGAAGCTAAATTTCCAAAAAAAAGTTCAACTTTGGGAAAAATTTTGTTTACTAAAGAAAATTTTGCACATTTAGACGAATTTGCTTGGAAACACTTTGTGCATTTTGAAAAACATAATCTTCTCCTTATGTTTTAGACCATTTCTAAGATAATCTTTCATTAAAAAGGGGAAAAAGTTTAAGAAAGAATTTAATTTCACTTTTTCAACTCTCTCCCTTGGCTATATATCAATAAAGAACTTTTGAAAAATATTGAAAGAAATTTTAAAATTTATGTATCAGAGCTTAAGAGTCTTGAAAATATAAAAATACTTAGCATAATTCTTGAAAGCATAGCAAAAATCTTTAAATTGCAAAACTCCACTTTGAAAGGTATTTTAAAAAATTATATTTGTAGCAAGTCTTTTAGAAAATTCACGCACTTAGAATACTATTGAAAAATATTAGTACTTTTGAAAACATTATATAGAAGTACTTTTGAAAGATATTATGCATTTTTGAAGATATAAGTACTTTTGAAGATTATGTATTTTTGAAAAATATAAGTACTTTTTGAAGATTATACATTTTTGAAAAATATAAGTACTTTTTGAAAAAAATATTATGCATTTTGAAACCATAATATTTTACTTGACTAGGTTTCTTTTCCGGTCTGACACAATCCTAGGAACCCTTGTTAACTACAAGGACATTTTCCTAAGTGTCCTGGAAATTCTCAAAACTCAAGCAAATATTATTTCAAAAGGTATTTCAAAAATAATTTTATAAGCCAAAAAAACATTTTAAAATAATAATATTTTGTAAGACAAATTACTTATGTTATCGATAAAATTTTGAAAATATAGTGTATGGAAACATATTATTTAGACATGTTTAATAACTCTTTTAATTTGACCTCTCCCTAAACTTGACATAGTCCTTGGAAGCTTGTTGACAACAAGTATTCTTCCTCTGAGTTCTTAGGGTTCAGTTCAGATCAAATGAATAATTTCAAAGATAATTGTCAAAGAAAATACTTGTTAGAAATAATTTCTTTTGGTTTAGACTCCCCCTAAATTTGACACATCCTAGGAGTACTCGTAGATCATTAAGTAGACCTCCTTTGTGTCTTTAGGGTTTATCAAAATCAAAAAAAAATTTGAACAACCTTTTGAGCATGATAACTTTCAAGGAGATAAATTTTTGAAAACATAACTTGAAATGATTGCACAGTTTTCGAAAAATATTTTGAAATGATGATAATTTTTCAAACAGATAGTAGTATAGGAAGGTTTTTGAATCAATTTTTGAAAACCTTATTTTGAGATGATAATAAGTTTTAGAGCATAAGGTTTTTGAAAAAAAATTTGGAAAAAAAACAAAAAAAACCCCTTTGTATCTGACACGTCTGACTTTATCTAAGTGCCTTAAGGGATTTCAGTGTTGACTAGGATTGACTATTTTGACAATGGTATGACTATTTTGACCATGGTTTGACCATTATTGAATCAAGCAATAATCAAGTTCTAAGTTACAGAATTTAACACCAGTACAAAGATAAACTTAATTTTATTTAAATTAATTTTTACCTTCTCACCCATTCTAGAGTTATCAATTACGTTTGCCTTATGAGTTTTTGTGAGACAGGTTTTGATAGATTGAATTATTTTGAAAAATTATGATTTATTTTGAAAAACTTAAATTAATTTTGAAAACAGTTGATTTTGAGTTTATTTTTTAAAAAAATGTTTGAATCTACAATTAACTGAAAATTTATGTTAGATTCGAATTTGACAAAGAATAATTTGAATTTGAATTTCAAAAATTGGCTTCCAGGTCTTGGCGAGGCACTAGGCCTTCTTTGCCCGTAGCCTTATTGGATCATCAACCCTTTCCTTGACAAAGCCTTTTAATGAAATTTCATTTTCAAAATTACTTTTTGAGAAATTCTGGTCTAACTAGTTTGGGTCTTGGATCGGTAGCTTCGGCTAGTTTCACCAATCTAAAGAGATCAAGTAGAGTATAGTTGACCTTATTAGAAGAGGCTTCCATAACGTACTATCATCTCACTGCCACCCAATACTATGTTTGTTCAAATTTCAATTAACTCTTTAGTCCTTAAACTAATCAATCCTAATTTAAAAAAAATAAAAAGAAACACACAATTAAAGCAAACAATTATCTAAGTAAGGTCACAATTGGAGTAATACTTCGGATTTTCGAAATCAGCAAGATTATGAATTAAATTTTCTAACATATTGACCTTATGTTTTAGGGTTTCATTTTCTTGATTTAATTTTCTGAAATTTGCCTTAATTAATTTACATGAATCAATCACATTATTCAAGGTAAATAACGGATTTTCAAATACTGTAAATTTACCTTTGTCGATTGTTTGTTCGGCATTCTTGGTAGCTCTTTTATCTGTGCATTCACTTTTGTAATGCTCGAACTCCTGGCACTTGAAGCATTCAATGCGACTTTTGCCCTTTTGTGCTTTTGGAACTGGTTCCTTTGTCGCTGTCGGTGGTGTCGTTCGAATCTTACGAGTAGGATACTCACTTTGGTAGTGCCCTCTCTCCCTGCATGTGTAACAAATTACATGATTTTTAAAATCTGAATTTACACTTTTACCTTTTGATTCCTTATTGGGAATCTCCCCCTTGATTCTCGTTGTCTTGGATCTAGGCTCATTTTCTGATTTTGTGTCTGAGTCGGACTCGGGTACTGGTTGAAGCTCCTTCTTTGGTGGTTCTTTAGGAGTTTTCCCTACAATAGAATTTACGCCTTCCTCGACTGTATGATTGATTATTTAATTCTAATTTTGAAAAGAATTCGAAATCGGTTACCGTCTCAGTCAATTCGTCGTCTGATTCTGGTTCGACTTTGGATTCGGGTTCAGACTCTGACTCGGCCGTTTGTGCTTGGACCGAAAGGGCAAGATAACTTACTTGATTTTCTTCTTCATCTGAGATCTCTTGATGAAGGTTAATCAATTTTTCTCAGATTTCTCTAGCACATCTCCATGGACCTACTAGCTCGAGTTGCTCCTTCGTTAGGCCACATTGTAGAATTGCAGTTGCCCTTGCATCGGTCTCGATTTGGTTGAGAGTTCGTTCATCCAATTTATCCCACTTGATTGATAACTCATCTTCTACGGGAAAAGAGAATCCCGTTTGGATGATCAGCCATAGGTCCATGTGGGCTTTCAAAAGGGACTCCATTTGACTTCTCCAAACATTGAAGTTCTCACCGGAGAATAGCGGTGGACGGGCACTGTTCCACTCTTGGTTAGCCATTTAGTTTAAACCTTGCACACAAGAGAAGTAACAGAAATGTACCAAGACTTGGTCTTGGATTAGTAGTGCGAGAGAGAAAAGATATAGTCCAACAAAAATATTGCACGAATTTCGAGGTAAAATAATAATAGAAAAAGTTATGACAAATTTTTGAAAATGTTGATTTTATCACTTCTGATTAATGATGAAAAAGTAAGAAGTCAATATTTGAAAAAAAAACTTTGCTCGAATTAGGGTAGCATGAATTTCGAAAAAAATATTAAAATAATAATAAAAAAAATTTTATGACAAATTTTCAAAAATTGATCGTTTTAACAATTCTAGCTTATGGTAAAAAAATGAGAATTCAAAATTCAAAATTCTCACAGATATTATTTATTTGAAAATAAAAAGCGAAAAAGGTCGAGTGGTGTTGCACCAAACTCAATTAACGAGAAAAAAAAATAAAATAATTTTGAAAATCCGAAAAACTCTCAAATTGGTGGTTGCACCAAATTTGAGCTTCCCCGCTCTGATACCACTTATTGGATCGAGAGAAAATGATAGAGGGGAGTGAATATCGTAAAATGTTTCGGATTCGAAAAGAGAATAGGCAGCGGAAAATTAAAACACAACGCAAAAACACAAGCGGTTTTACTTGGTTTGGAGTCGCGGTCGGCTCCTACTCCAAGGCCCACGGTCGTTGACCGTTTACTGCGGGCAATTCTATATGAACGCAAAATGTTACAAAAGATATTACAGTTGTAGTGCAGTAAATGAAATGTAGTGCAGTTAATAAAATCGACT
>JAGFNQ010001552.1:0-116162 GCA_024364735.1 Boesenbergia rotunda
CATTTTTTCTATCAACTATTCTCGGTTTGTTTCTTGAAGTAGGTGGACATCTCTGCATCAACCTTATTAGCAGAAATGATATACTTTTGCATCTCTCCCACTAAGTCACCTAGAACATCATCATACTTTCCTTTTTTTCTTTCTGTTGGTTGACTTCTTGTTTGTTGGACAAACTGATAAACTTGGAGTTTCAGACATCCTTATTGCTTGGTTGCCATCATCATATTCATCTTTATGACCTTCAGCATATTCATCTTTTTCAAACTCAAATGTGTCAACCTCTTCATCGCATAAATTTATCTCTTCACCGCATCAGCTGGGGTTTCTGCATTAGCTCCTGTGGCACGATCTTCCCCTCACACAGACATCAAATCATCAAGATGGGGAAACTCTTTATTCCTTAAACCAATAGCAGCTGGATGACTCTAAATTAAAAATATATCATTAGTTAAAAGCTGTAAAAAAAACTCATAATGAAGAAATAAATGAAAAAACTCAAAAATAGTCAAAATTACCTTAACCCAATCATCAAAAACATCCATTGTAGCAATAATACACTTCTCAACATCATTCCACCCAAATCCACTACTATGATTCAGCATTTCATTGATAGCATGGAATTGCCTCTTAAGTAGCTTGTATCTTGACTCGATGTGAGGGGTAGCCTTCAAATTGCTAGATGGCAATTTAGCAGCCATTACTTTCTCCAAATACAATAGGTACCCAGTTCGAAAACCATTCTCGCTCTTCCAAGTTGAATCTTTGCTCAACTCAACAAGGCAGTCAACTAATACAGCATCCTCTTGTTTTGTCCATAAGTGTTTAGTGCTCTGAGTTTTCCTTTTGTTCTTCATTGACATTGAACTTTCTACTTGTTCAGTTTGAACTTTCCTCTTGTGGCTATTTCCTTCCATTGAAAACTGAAATTAAATCATCCAAATAACACATAATTCTTGCATAAAACATAATCAAATTGATCAAATGAATACTATACCAATGGATAATAAGCCCAAATACAAATGGATCAAATCCAGATACAATCAAATTGTTCAAACTATTCAAATGTATAATAAGCCCAAATACAAATGGATCAAATCCAGATACAATCACATTGTTCAAACTATTCCAATGGATAATAAGCCCAAATACAAATGGATCAAAGAGTTCAAATACATGGAAAGGGAAACTAAATTTTCGAAAAGAACATAATATTTAATTAACCGATGACTGCCAGCTCATGAACATATCATCCGCAAGCTTGTCTCTCCATTCAGTCCAAGCAGAGCTGGTCTCACAGTGCCTGATCAAATCACCATCATCGTCATCATCGTCGACATCATCATCACGTTCACTTGACTCGAGGACGTCAAAGTCACTCTCTATCGGATCAATTGTCATTTCATACCTTATGAAAATATGTAGAATACAACAAGCCGAAATAATCCTACATTGAGTCTTAACAGAATAAAATGACTTATCTCTTAATATAGCCCATCTCGCTTTTAAAATGCCAAAACACCTCTCAATGCAATTTCTGGCTTAAGAGTGTTTCATATTAAAGAATTCTTTAGCTGTCGCTGGTTGCTAACCTTGCCTCCATTCAGTCAAATGGTGCCTTTGACCTCTATATTGTGCCAAAAATCCTTCCCCATTTGTGTATCCAGCATCACACAGATAATAACAACCTATATTACAAGTGAATATGTATTAATATATATAATAACAACCTATTTTGTATTAATTATAACATAATTATTACCTTGAGGAATTTTCAAGCCATTCCTCCTACTAATAGCATCCCTTAAGACTCTACCATCTGCTGCAGATCCTTCCCAACCCGATAAGATATAGCTAAATTGCATGTTCGGTGTGCACACGCCCAAGACATTGGTTGCAATTTCACCTTTTCTGGTTCGATACCTAGGTCTATCAACTGTTGAGACATTGACATTAATATAAGTTCCATCTAATGCTCCCAAACAACCCTACACTCAAAGAAACATCATAAATCATATTAATTTATTGTGTACATTAAGATGATTAAAATAATAAATATATAGAAATTATATACTTGTACCTTAAACCATTTCCACCTCTCATCCGTGTAATTTTTTGGGATTGGTTCGGGCTTCTTAAGCAAAATGTTGTGTAACCGTAGAACAGAGTTCAAAACTGAATGAAATTGTCTACTAACTGTCTCACCAGATCTAGCTGTTTGTCGTTTTAGGACCTTATTCTTCACATTATGTGCAATAATGTGAAGAAAAGATATTACAAGTTCACTAATTGACATATTTTTATTTCCTTTCAGTTTCCCATGAGTCGTTAGCAAAGAACAAAGTTTGTCTAAAGACCTTCTATCCATCCGACAGTTATCAACACATTGTCGATCGCTATGAAAAACCATCTCATTCAAGTTTATAGACCTAATATTGTATCTAGACAATGCCTGATAAGCATATGATATGCTCCTCCTAAACCTAGCACTCCTCTTGATAGCTAAGACAACTGTCAACATAAAAAGCATAAATAACTTCCTTTCCATCCTCTTCTTGCGTATAAATATCAAAATCATCTTCATCTCCTGCCTTACTGCTAATCGATCCATATCAGCCTATCATGAAAATAAGGCAACGAATAGTATTTAATTAGAAGCATATCAAGGTAGCTATCACAAAAAAATATGATAAAATTACCCTTATGAATAGGGGTAGCGATGAATTAGTGTGATCGACAAAGCAATAAAAACAAAAATCAATGGTAAAACAACCATTTCCTTAAAAACACAACTAACATATATTAGTGCCATAGAATAATTAGATTGCAGAAAGGCGTATTAAGAACATGCATAGGTTTCTTATTCAAACACCAAATTGCCTTGAATGAACACATTCTATGGATAATATACAAAAAAGAGAGACAAATATGGACTAGCTAGAAATAGAGGAACATGAGAGGAAGTAGAAGAAAAACCTTATGTTTTTTTCAGAAACTAACCATTAATTTTACCCCTGTTACGATTGTAGTAGCAAGTATTCATTAACTTATTGAACTTAGTTTTATGAGCTATATCTAAATCTTACATATGCTGAGAGCTAGTAAACTAGATACTTAATGCTGCCCCTATTACTAGTTGCAGTAGCAAGTATCATTGACTGATTCAGCTTAGAAAATTTAGCTCTCGAAGTTTTTATCCTATATGTTAATCTTATCAACGTAGAGAGCTATTAAACTGGGTACTCTTAATTAATCAACCACAATTTCAATTTAATAATTTCAGAAAAGTGTCATGTTCAATTTAGAGCTTGGGATCATTGCCCTAATCAAATAAAAAAAATTGCCTTCCACTCTAGACTTTTTCTGCATAAGGGAAGTTTATCAAATTTCATTGCCACAGAAAACTGATCTTACCCCTTTAAAAGATACCAATTATATGATACCTAAACAAAAATAGGAGACATGAATTAAAATCTCGCAATTTGGAAGTGTGAATGCCTGTGAAAAAATTAGGAAATCGAAAGAACAAGCATGGGAATCCTATGAACACGAAAATATTTTCTCGACATGGACCACGGCAGCATATAACAAAGATTCTAGAACAGGGAAGGAAAACCTGGAGGTTGCGATCGTGCGCTGCCAGGATCTCGCCGTTGTGATCACCCTTCGAATCGGAGAGTGGAGTCGCCGCTGGGAATCACCTCTGCTCGCGTGGACTCAGGAGTCACCGCTGTGAATCACCTCTGCTAGGGTTGTGAATCGCCCCTCTGTTCGCGTGTAGTCGGGACTCGGGAATCGGGAATCGACTCTTCTCGCTGGAACGCGAAGAGTCGGCAGTCGCTGGTGGAGTGGGCGCGTGAGTGAAGGAAATTGCATTTATTAGGGTAGCCTTGTAATTAAATTAAATGCTACGGGTATCTGTGTCATGAAAAAGAAATAGTGAAGGGCAATTCTGGAAAGAAAATTGTCTTAACCCCGGAATTGAGAAAAACCAGGCTTTCCCTTGGTTTTCTGATTCCGGGTTATATGACCCCTTTTGGGGATGTGGCGGGCATATTTGATTACCTGGGCATTCTTCATTACCTAAACCAAACAAGGTTTTTATTGATAACCTTGGATGAATAACCAAGGTTATCAACAAACACCCTCAACCAAACGCACCCTTGGAGCAATTTGATTCCTAAATTTTATTTGATGTTTCAAGTCCTATGAGGAACTTTCACTGCAAAGTTTGGCTGAGATCAATGTTGAATTGCGAGTAGAGAAGAAAAAGAGAAAGGAAGAAAAGAATCCATGCTCAAGAAGAAGTATTAAGTGGAAAAGAGTTGGAATAGAGATAAATTGAAGAATTGGGAGTAATGTACTAAGAGTGAAGTTGAAGATACATCCATCAGCTTAGCTGCAAGAAAAAGGAAAGGAAAATGTGATCTAAAGAGCAAAAGAGAAAAAAAAATAGAAATGAAAGACAAAAGAAGAGCAGTTGAAAAGCAAAAGAAAAGAAAAGAAAAATATGAAGTGGAAATCAAGTGTTGGGTTAGATTTCTGATGTGAAGATGAGAACAAGGAGCTAGTCGTATTTAAGATGTAGTATTGATTGAAAAGAAGAGAACTTTGGCAAAAGACAGTTCAGAATTTCGCAGTATCAGTTTCTGTTTAGAGCTTGATCGGTCTCCAGACCAATCAGGGAGGAGTCTGATCGGTCACTCAGACCAATCAAAAGTAGCCAGTTCGAACAGATCGATCTCCAGTCCGATCAAGAAGAGTCTGATCGGTCCCTTGACCGATCAGTAGAGGCTGAAACACTAAATTCAGTGAATTCCCTCCATCCCTGCTCCACCACAACTCCGATTTCACTTCAAGGACCATCAAAAGGGCAAAGTTCATTTAGATACATTCTTGAGTGTCCAAGTCTTTCGCTTCCTTAACTTTTCCATTTTCTAAGCCTCTATTTCATTTTCTACCATTTCATATTTCTTTAACTTGTTTGAATAAGCTTTTGTAGGTGTGGATCCAAGTCAAGAATGATGGTGGAGAGTAGAGCATAAGCAAGCTTATGGTAGTGCAAGAAGCATGTTGTGTTTGAGGGAGATCCACTTTCATTGAACCTTAGAACTTAGGAAGAGAGCCACTAAATAGTCCCTTGAAAGGATTTGTGAGTTTAATTCATCTCAATGAGTCATGTAGGATGAAGTATGTTAAGTTGTTGATTTAAGGACAAGATACTAGTCCATTAAGCTTAGATTTTTGAGAATTGACAACCCTAGGTAATTTTCTTTCAATTGTTTCTAATTATGATTGAGAATAATCTAGGTGGGGTACATGTTTAGTTAGCTTGTGCGAGACGCCCAAGAGCAAGTGTGGGGGAGTTGATAACTACCATTTTGCTAATCATTTTAGGCTCTCAAATCCATGTTTTGATCCACTTTTATATGCTTAATCTTGTATTCACATTAGGTTCCATGATATATGTCTAATTTAGCTTTTGAATTCAATTCTTTCTATATTCGAGGTATTTTGACACTAAAATTTGAATCTAATTTTGTAGGCTTTGAAGGATCATGGACCTAGATTGGATTGGATCAAGTTGAGCCAGAATTGGACTAGGATCAAGACGATCAAGCATTGGATCAATATGGGTCGTCTGATCAAGGAGCAAGTAGATATGAGCCATCTGTGAACTTTTGATCGATCCGAGTTCAGGATAGGGCTAATCATGACCTCAGATCAAGATCTGAAAGTTTGGACCAAATTAGAGTCCATTTGACTGTCGGATCAAGTGTGGGGGAGTTTCAACCGTCCATTCAAAAGGCAGAGAGATGTGAGCCATACATTGCAGATCCGGTTGATCTGAGCTAAGGAGAGGCAGATATGACCGTCGAATGGAGATCTGGAAACTTTGGTTCAGATCTGAGAAGATCTGACCGTCGGATGAGGCCGGAACAATCACAGTCGTTCAAATTCAAAAGGGATAACTTAAATCAAAATTTCCTCCACCGTGCTCAGTGTCATCGCAAGCTGTTCTGTTTTCTAGTTTTCTTCGCAGTTCTTTGTCGGTTCTTCATCGGATCGCGCGGCCACATCAGATCTGAGCTTGGTTCGAGTTTCCAAATTGTCGAGATCGCGTCTCTGTGAGGTTTTCAGACCAATTTGTCGCTGAGAAGAGCTAGGTGAGGGTTTCTCCAGAGTTCTGCCATTTTCTGATCAATCCATACTTGTACTCCATTCTTCATCAATCGGAGCAAGTCAGAGGGGTTCTCTGGGTTGTTCTGAAGGTTCCTGAGCCATCATCGTAATCCCACACATCAAGTACGAGGAGATCGGAAGAATGGTTTAGCTGAATACAAATCTGAAGCTGGATTGACCGCGGAGGTTAAATTTCTATCGATTTGTCGAGCTAGGGGGTTCATAGCTGATTCTTGTGTGACGACAAGAAGGATTCGAATTAAGGGAAGGATTTGATGTTTAGTTTTTGTTAACTTTCCTTTCTGAATTCTGTTTCTTCCGTAGCTTAATTCTGTATCAGATCGCATTTCAGCTACTGATCGGTCTGTTCGATCGATTCAGGCAGCACCTGATCGGTCACCAGTCCGATCAGGCTTGTATCTGATCGGTCAGCCGACTGATCAGGTAGTTTCAGCTTCAATTCAGCTCTGTTTCTTTTAAGCTTGTCTTGTTTCAGACTTTACAACTTTGTCATCTAGATACAAACTGCTTACATTAAATTTTAATTCTCGAATTCACTTAGTACAGCTCCTTGCACTCAATTTTACTCTTGAATTTCAGTCTTACCATTCCAATTTGCATTGTTTAATTTTCAAATAGGTTAAGTTTAGTTGTCAATTCCTTGTTAATTCCTGCTTAAGGTGAATTCATTTTGTTGCAACTGTTATTCCATTTATATTCGAAAACAAACCCCCATTTCCATTTGAAACCCCAAAACAACATCAAACAACAACAAATTTCAAGTTTGAATTACACATTCACAACTAGTCCTTGGAAAAATACGACCTGAGGCCCCTATACTACTCATTTTAATTTTGTGAGCTAAGGGTTTTCAACTTATAAATATCTAAATTTGAGACTCATTCGTGACACTTGTATTGGGCGACATCAGGTACCCGTGTAAATTTTGGAGCATGGGAGTGTCAGTTGCAGAACAAGACAATTCAGTTGGTTAAAGTCAGATGGCAACATCATTTTGATGCGGAGGCGACCTGGGAGCTCGAGGATACTATCAGAGCTCGCTACCCCCACTTGTTTACTTGAAGTATGTATGGTTGGTTTTTATTCAGTATTTGTATTTGTAGCGACCCGCCTTCTCCTGCCTTAGACGGATCGTTACTTCTGTCTACTTCTCGACTCTAATGCACGACTAAAGAATGCGGAAATCTTTTTTTTCTTCTCAATTTAAATCTATCTATGATATACTAACTCTAATAGTCATGCATGATACCATGTCACACCTTCTTCCTTAAAAACTCCTAGGATGAAACTTATTGAAACTTGCCTCGCCCAACTCCACTTTCGGGTATTAGTCGACTGATACTGTATCAGTCGACTGATAAGCCTGAAAACAGGATTTTCAGATTTCGACACTTGCTTCAAAACTCCACCAAACCTATACTTTCGAGCCAAATAGAATCATGACACCATTTCTATACTCTAGGCCAGTTTTCCAATCAATTTAGCCAATCAAAATGAATCCATAAACTTGTAATTAGGACTTTTGCGGAAGAAAATAAGCTATTCAAGGTTATATGAACTTTAACAATAGAGTTTGTACCAATCTTGACTCCTATGCATTCATAACACCAAATACATGTTCTATAACCTTGCTAAAGCATTATGAAATGTGAATGCAACTCTTCTCAACATATTTAAGCAATAAAACTTGATTCAAAGAGAAATTAATACTATCTTGACACATGCATCTATATTTCTAACAAAGTATCAATATTTCCAACTACTCACACTTCTACTCATCCAATGCAATCATAAGGATATGTATGCTAAATGAAATGGCATGGAATCTTTATTCTACGAAATTGAGCATGTAAAACTATCCAAAGCTTAAAAGTTCGCTAAACTCCATAAAGCAATAACTCGGAATTTGAATAAACTAAAACATTATAATTCAAATAACTAAATTGTCTCGTCTTAAGGATCTCTCCAAAATCAACCACCACACACACTTTACTCAGCACCGCCTCGTCGCCTTCCTTCAGAATTGCTTGCCTTTACCTTTATCTGCAGTAAGAGGAAATGCAACTAGTAAGCAAAAAGCTTAGTAAGTACTATCTAGCTCACAAAATCTCGAAATGTGCAAACATGCTTCTTGAACAATATGAAATCACATGAGATATTTATATGCTTGAAAGAAAACTAAACTAAACATGTATAACTCAAAACATGCATACTCAAGCATTAATAAATCTCAACTTGCTTTTCTTGGCTCAACTTGAAACTTTAGCTATTCTTTAACTTTTTGAAAACTCTTTAAACTTTAGAAACTTTGCTAAAGCATATACTTGAAAATAATAATCACTTGGATCCACTGAAGACGTAAGTACCATCTGATGCGCGTTCCCTAAAAGGTTGGGGTAGCGAGCCACCAATCCTAATAGAGCAGACCTTGGTCTACCAGGGCCAAGACCTTGGAATTGGACACCTGAATTTCTTTAACGACGCCCTTGGACGCCGGGTACTGGCCTTAGAAAATAAAATAGCTTTTCTTTCTTTTCTTTCTTATCTGTAAATGCCTTGGCATTTTCTCGAGCACCTTGCGTGCTAAAATCCCTAAGTCTTGACTTTTGGGGATTTCTTAAGGCCTTGGCCTTTTCTTTTCTTATCTTTATCTTCTCTTTTCTTTTCTCATAACTTTTCTTAGCCCTAATCTCATATAGGGTGCTTAATCAACTTATACAAACATATAATGAACTAATATCACATGCCAAAAATCATAACTAAAGAAACTATCTCTTTTAAAACTTTTAAAGGAAATTCTCACGGAAAAACCGCCTCTTACTGCAGGTGAGCAATACTTACCTTGATATCTTGGACTTACAACCAAGAATGGCGTCGGAGGTTCGGGAGAAACTTGAGATCTCGAAGAATTCTTCGCGCCTACGCGTTCCTCTCGTCGCGGGGATCCCGAATATAGGAATATCTCTCGGAGGAGAGCCTTGGCCGGCCCTCTTGGCCTTGGTGTTGTTTCGCCCAAGAGAGGAGAGGGGAAGGGTCGCGCGGCTAGGGTGAGGAAGAGAGAAAACCAAAAAAATCCAATTTCCTCTCTTAACTTATCTATTTATATTTATGGGGCAGATTGACCTAACCACAACTTAAATATATGTCTCTCCACCCTTTGCTGTGCTTGATACCCTATCCCAGCTGGTCGCGCTCGTTTTTGGTTTCGTGCTGGTCGCGGGTTCGAACCCCTGCTGCCCTTAACGATTTTTTTCTCCCTTTCTTTTTTTTTCTTCCTTTTTAAAATACCAAACGAACTCGGAAAATTCCATAAAAATATTCTAAAAATCCCTAAAAATATCTAGAATATTTCTAAACCATTTTTAAATAATTCTAAGGACTTTAAGAACTAAAAATGAGAATTTTGGGGCGTTACAGTATTGCATGTCTTTCGTTCGGTATTAGTAATGCATGATTATACTGGCCACACTGAAATAATGAAATTTGGGGACCAAATTTTTTATTAGTGGGAGAGGATGTAAAATACCATAAATTTAAGGGTTAAATCTTTTTAACCTAAAGTTTAGGGGTTTGGTTTTAACAAAACAAACTACAAAGGAGGAAAGTGTTATTTGACAAACCTCAGGGGGGTTTTCATAAAATGGCAAACCACATAAATCCCTCTTTTCTTTCTCTTCTTCATGAATTCCGCTAGTTCACGATCATGCCTAGTGTTTCTCTAATCTTCTCCTCCTCCTCACACGATCGGCGCCAGCGATCCTTCAAGTCTCCTTCCTCGGGTGTCTCCCATGCTAGAGAGTAATAGAGGTAATTAAGAGTTTTTCCTCTCAATCTCGTGGAGTTTCTGAGGTGATTGTTTCCCTAGTTGAGCTGAAGTGTCAAGGCAATTCTTGGCACAGATCTGAGGTTTTGTGGCCGAGGGGATTGAAGTGTTGTAGATAGTAGCGCAACATCGGTTCAAAGATTTGTTGTGCTCTCTTCTTCTCGGCGTTGGGTTGCCGAATCTTGGAGCAAGGGTCCTATCGACGTATCTCAGGTAAGCTTGATTGTTTCTGATTGATCCTTGAATGGGATTGTGCTAGATCAGTAGGATGGATTGTGTGATCAGATTGTATGTAGATGAATTCTTGGATTCTTACGCTACCGAGAATTGGTCTTTGATTGGATCTATTTTTGTGATCATATTTCCGCTTCTTGGTAGTAATTCTATTTTAGGATTGGTTATGTTGTTGATTAAGTCTTTGTTGTGTTGTTTCCCTTGTCATCGTGAGATGTTTCTATTCGATTAGATTTTTAATTGGATAGTAATAGGATTGTGGATTAGCTCTGTCCTGTGCCATGCCATGGGTGTTATGCTTGGAGTTTGGTTTGTTTTAGGCCTCTACCGTGAGCCCCATCTTATTGGAATCTGATCTATTAATTGAGATGAATTGGGTGGCTATGTAGAACCTAATTTAGGGGGTTTTAACTTGGTTGAGTGGATTGGGTTTGAGATTTTTTGGTTGGGATGCTGCCGTGACCTTATAGAGCTTATAGGGCACTAGTGATCTCTTACCATGTACCATGCTATAGTAATGGTAGAGATGGCCCTAATGCAATTAGAAAGTAACAAATCCTAATCACAATGTTATGGCTAATTAAGAGTTAACCATTTAATTTGATTAATTGAATGGTTACGATGATTAGGATTAACCCTAAATGATTAGGATTAATGCTAAACTGTTAAGGTAGTTGTTTAGCTTCTATTATATATTTTTATAACTAGATAACTATGGCCTATGATACAAGACATTGATTTGGCTATTTTTGCTACAGATATTATTTGGACAGAAGGTTTTCATGTACGGGCTTCTATATTGGAGGCAGATACCTTTGACTCTATCTCTGTAGATATTGTCATTTTCTACGTATGATTTATTATGTATAACAATAAGTTATACATTTATCTGCCTCTTATTTTGCCTGCATGATACTTGTTGTTTGATCTTTGAGATGATCACTATTTATTTCCATACAGTCTCGAGGTTTGATATTCTTAAACTATAGAATATACATGTATGCATATGGGCATAGGACTAGTGATATATCACCTCATACTTTGCATTGGTTGATCACTAGTTATACCTTATATGTATACCTAACGGTTTATTTTGTAGCTCATGACTTATGTTTCGGACTTATAGTGTTTGGGAGGACCATTAGGTGGGTGTTGCATGTGTTAGTGTCATGCACCATCCTTGTACGATTGCATAGCTGGCGACCCTTGGCTCACTTGTGGTTGAAATGGGTCGTCAGTCATACAGAACCTGGCCACACGATCACTCAAGGGTTAGTGATTATCGGAGTGTAATTAGTTTTGTTCCATTCTGCTCCGCTCAACCGCTCATAGGTTAGTGGTTATAGGAGCCTGATAGTAGGCAGGGATCCCTCCTTTATTGTGTGATACCAGGAGATGAGAGTGAAGCTCCCCCATATGACATGGGGTAGGAGTGTTGTCTCCGACTACGTCCTATCCACTCGGCCAATCCGAAGCATTGGCGGGGGAGTGCGTATAGTTGTCATAGCCTTATCCACTCAGTCGTTTACATATGACATGCTATAGTAGCTGGACTAGTGTCAAGAGTGATACATGTGACTGTATCATGTGCATACAATGCATGGGATTGTATTTGATTGTGTTTGCTGTATTTAATTGAATTATGATTGATGCACTAGGATGACATGCACATACATGAGGTATTTTATATTTGGTTTAGTGGTTTTGCATTTGCTCGTAACTACGAGCATATTAAATCTACTACCCCACAAGTGGGATTGACATTGGTATGTATTGTATATTCAATATTTTGATTATGCATATTTTGTTATTCCTACGAGACTATATCCATTTGTTTCTACTATGCTTATATAGCTTTTCGGATACCATGCATATCTGTCTATATTACCTGCAGAGTTAACCTGGACTCACCCCCGTTTGCTTATTTTCTATTTCGGGATGATGTTACCCGGACTGCCCAACATCCAGTTCCTTCTTTTCATTTTTTTTCGTATTGCTGCACATTTTTCCTCTTATTTGTGGATATTTGTAGTTTTCTTTACACACTGTACTCATAGCTTGTATGTGCTATGGTTTTCTATGTGTTTTGCGTTATTGACAACCCGGAGGGTTACATATTGGTTTTGTTTTGCTGTAGTCATGACGGTACGCGACTTTGACTATATATGTGCATGTTTTACTTTTATTTTTATTATATATGTTCTTGTCGTGTTGGCCAAGGTATGTGGGGTCGTGTAGGTCATGTATATTTGCTTCAAGTTGTTTGCCATACAAAGGAGGTGTTGTCCGATTTTTATCGGATCAGCAGCTCCTCCGAGGGCGTGATAATGACTGTATAAACAATGCAATTGACAATGTAGCTCAAGTCATTATTAGTTTAATGCATGAATGTTTAAGTCAAATGAACTTCCTATCTTGAGCATGAAGTATAGAGTTTGTTGACTCAATTAGGTATTGAGCAACGTATAATTTCTATATGCTAGTTATATTTTGTTCAACACCCGAAGATGTTGAGAACTTGATTGGACGCCCATTTGAAAATTTATTATTTCAAATGTTGGATAGAGAGAATCATCGTTATGATTAGTTTGTTACTTGTTATGTATTTAGATTTTATATTTGGATACTATGTATTATGCATTTGGATCTATGTACTTGGATGATTATGAATGTTTGTTAGACTATTTTTATTTAATGTAAGACTTATTAATTGATGATTCAATATACATTGTGCTTATTATGATAGAATGATTTTCATAAAAATAGGATACTAGATATTTCTTTAGAGATGTCATCATATTATAGATATATCTAGAGATTTCTTTGTCTCGTCTACATTACTCTAGTTGGTTCAACTTATATAATTATAAAATATATTGATAGATATTTGATAATGTCAATATTAGTAAACCTCTCAATATACACATGCGATTTAATTAGTTGCTTTCAATATCGGGTGAGCATTGGTCCCATGCAATATGCCAGCCTGCAGAGGTTGTTTCAGAGAAATAAAAATATAATGAATAGGATATTCTTTTAAATTGGTGATTTTACTAGATATTATAGCAAGAACTATGTGAACTGAACCATGATTTGCTTGTCGGATTGGTTAAACCATTTGATCAAATTGTTTGAAAAGTAGGATACTTTTATAATTTTATATATTTAATTTTTATTATCCTCCCTTTCCTCCCAAATAAGATGACATATGTTACGTTAATAAATCTTTCCTTCCTCCCAAACAAGGGTAATATAAATACGTTACTTCCCTTTCCTTTTCTTTCCTTCCCTTTCATTCCCCTTCCGTTAATAAGCCTTCCTTCACTCCATCCAAACATAGGGTTAACATCCCTTTAGTGTCTCATTTACTGAGTTGTTATTGTAATTCACCTCAAAAATGATCTCTCTTTGATTTTTTTAAGAGTTGTGTTCAATTCTGAAGGAATAGAAAAATTATTACTGTATAAGTTAGAGATCATGGGTTCGAATTGAGAAAATGAATGTAAGATAAAATTACATATTATAGATCTAGTGTGATTCGATACCTCTTTGAAACCTCATATTAGTAGGAACTTCGTGCATAGGTTATTCTTTTTTATGCTTGATTGTTCATCTCTTATTATTATTGTATTTTTCATACTCAGAAGTGGTCATGACACATTTTTGAATCATGCCTTACATGGCTTACATCACTGGTTCAATGCTTAGATTGACTCCCAAATATAATCGAGTTGGTCATCGTAGAATAAATTTATATAAAGAGTCGATTTCCAATAACGTTGAAAAAAAAATCCTTTCATATAGTGACTTAGTTAATTTTTTTGATTTAACTCTTAATAAATGATTATAGAATCAACCGTGTGTGACATCGTATGATCTTTTATAGAAATACTTAGACTTGACATGTAAAAATAAAATTATATATAATAAATTTAATATGGTTTTTTTTTTTGGAATCCTACATTGATGGTTTCATTCACCTACTTACTACTACTTCTACTTCTTCTTCTTATTATTATTACTATTATTATTATTATTATTATTATGCACTTTGCCGTTCAACTCAATTGAACTTTCCAAACCCAGAAGTGATCTCTACACAATACACATTTCTCAGTCACAGGCATTTGCATCAAACATTTTATGCTCGTTCAATGCTTTATTTTCTTTCAAACCGTATGATAGGGTTGTAATCGAACCGAGCCGAGCCGAATACCTGAGAGTTTGAGTTTGGCTCGTTTATTATCTAGCCGAGCTCGAGCTTAATTTATCGAATATAGTGATGGCTCGCGAGCATATTCGAGCCTAATCGAGCCCTAAACGAACTTATCAAATATAAATTATTAATTAATTTATTCATCAATCTATTAAAAAAATAAATTTTATATTCTAAAAAATATAAAATATTTACTAAAATTTATGATTTTATTCATACAAATGAGTTTTATTGGATATTTTATATTTATTAAATGTAAAAGTGTCAAAATTATATATTTATTGTTAAATATTAATTTTATATTTTACGAACTAGCTCACGAGCTTATTAACGAGCCTGTTCACGAGCTAACGAGCCGAATACTGCTGAGTTTGAGTTTGGCTCGTTAATATTAACGAGCTTTATTAAACGAGCTCGAACGAACTTTTATCGAACCGAGACCCGAATAGTTCGCGAGCGGCTTGGCTCGTTTACACCCCTAATTGTTGGGAAGGAATCCATAACACCTTCATATTGCAATGCTTAGACGTGATATATAACGGTTTAGTTCTGGAGTTTTAATATATATATATATATATATATATATATATATATATATATATATATATATATATATATATATATATATATATGAATTTCTACACGTTATAATAAAATAGTCTTTAAACTTGATTTAAAATTATTTACTCATAAAAAAATTTAAATGCTGTAACCGTTTGAAAATTATTGAAATTAACACTTCAATAATTTCACGCTGCTGGTTTCTAAAAACAAATACAATACAACAAAATAAAATAAAATAAATGTTTAGTCGCAACAGCTTCTCCAGGAGAAGACCCTGTTCGATCTGCCGGCGCTGATGGCTTCGCCGACGTTGGACGGCGCTCCTCTGTTCCTCGTCGCCCTCCTACTCCCGCTACGGCTCCTCGGCTTGGGACCTCGTCTCCTACGAGGAGGATCTGACCGAGTTCGGTCGTTAGGGGTCCGATCGGTGGTCCTCTTCGCCTTCGTCGGCATCCGGCTCACCGCCATATTCGCGCTCTCCGATACCTCGCCCTCGGAAAGAGGCGCACTTCTCTCCGAGTTGGAAGACCTGAGGCTCAAGGCATCTCAGTTAGGTTGACCTTTTCCAGGCCAGATTGCTCATTTGTTCTCCCACCTTTTATTTATCTACCTGCTGCCTGTATCCTTGGTTCTTGTGGTTTCCGATATGCCTTGTTGGGGTTCTATTCTGACTGGGAAGTCCAATTTTGTTCACGAATTTCCTGTGTACTCTTTGTATTTTTCCTCCAATTCTGCAAAAAGCTCCCATCTCCATGTCCCAGTTAATATTTTCACATAACACGGTCTATCGTCCTGGAGAATGCTGGGATTTATGCTGATATATAGAAATCCCAACCAAGAATCTGAATTTCACTTTCAGACGATAGAGGTTTGCCAGCAGCCTACCTGATTTCCAAAACCCCCTACATTGTAAAAATGAACTTTGTTGGGTTATTAACTAGGTCAATAGATACTTGTGTTTCACCAATTTGGTAAGGGTATGAAGAATGACTAAGTTTAGAGGCTAAGGTGAATTTGATACTATGCAATCATCGAGTTGGAATTTATATTCTTGGTAGGAGAGACTGGATTCAAGCAAAAAAATTGCACTCTTGAAGCGCCAAATGATTCAATTTAAGTTCAAGGTCCAACTAGAGTCTTTTTCTTGAGCATATCATGTTATGCTTATTTTACATGGCAACTGAAAGGTCAATGGCGCTTGATGAGGTTTATGCAATATGAGGTGTGAAAAAACAATCTAGCATATTCTGTGAACTATAGCAGGAGTAGCCTTGTTAGAATAACTCACTGTCCTTCATTTTCGTCAAATTTGGTGTGAAGAATCATCATGGATCCTGCTATTCATATCATGACCATAGTAGAGAAAAGTCTAAGGACAAAATAGCTATAATGTCACTAATTAAATCTTTGGTGAATATCATCACAAAGCAAAAGTCATTAACTAGAACTACATATAATTCTTTTTTCATTTATACTAACTAGTTATTTTGAAATGTTGCAGAATCAGTTCTAGAAGTGAGTACCAGAACCTTCAATTCCAAAATCCTTGACTTAGAAGAAAGGGATAAAGTTGTTGAGGAGATGGAAGAGAAGATCCGAATAATGGAGAATGCTTTATATGAATTGAAGGTGTTCATCTAACAGATTATTGTACTTCAACTCTTTATGAGCCTATTGCAGTGTGTACAACCCTAGTTTTTCTTAAAACATCTTCAGATGACCTCTGAAGCTCTCCACTTTTTGTTGTACCAACATTTTGTACATGTTCATTACTATTTGATATTTTTGCTTGTTATGCTTTGGAAATCTGACTACTCGTGCATTTACGAATATTGTCAATATAAAGCTTGATTAATGTGATAAAACGGTCAACAATCTTCCCAAAATGAGTTGAAACTTTGTTGTTCTTATGGTAGCGATAGAGCTGAAGAAAATTCATGGATTAAAATCTCCTGCCATGTCAATTGACATAATCTGCAGGAAATAAGTTATTGCATTCTATTATTGAACGAATCAAAGAGAATAGGAACCCTTTTGTGAATCCTTACAAGGGTAGGGCCTCCTAAAAAGTACTATAATTTTACTAGGTTTGCTAGATCTTCTAAAATAAAATAACGAGGCTTTTATGATTTTTCTTTCAGAAAATTCTAATATAATAATAGTAGTTTATAAGATCTCTAAATTGATTTGATTTATAATCTAGCAGCTCTTATGTTCAGAAAAATCCATATTTTTCTGTTAACTTTCTATCATTTGTTTCACACTCATATTTAAATTCAGGATTTTGTCAAATGTGTAGCAAGCAAATGTATTTATGGTCTAACTTGTGCATTTTTTTTCCTTTGATGATGTTGCAGGGTTCAAACAGTGGCTTATCGAACACTGAAGTTCGAATTGGTGCTCTTGAGAAAGAGGTGCTCTCTCTCTCTCTCTCTCTCTCTCTCTCTCTCTCTCTCTCTCTCTCTCTCTCTCACACACACACACACACACACACACACACGCTATTCAAATAAGTCCATATGTTGAACGTTCAGTGGATACTGCAAATTAGTTGTTTGAGATATATATGCTCTTCTAATTTCTTTTACTTTTTTTTTCTGAGAAATGATGATGCATTTCTAACTTGTCTCGGTGCTCTATTTAATTTGTTAAATGGTCTTGACATCTTTTATAGATTCAGTTGTTATTTGAGCAGTCGACTAAGAACAAGGATAGCATTTGGAGTTTAGAGTTATCCAATGGCAAGGCAAAAGAAAAAATGGTGATCGTGGCTTCTGAAGTTGAAAAGGTCAATCTTCTTGTCATTCATGTTTTGTTGTGAGAACAATACAGTTAAAATAAATGCTCAATAGCTCATGTGAACGTGTTGCGACTTGCAAGCTGAAAATCGCATTGCTGATTTTTTTAAGTAGTCTTGGTCCTTCCAAATTACATGCTGTTTTTAATAGGTTGCAGATCCAATACCATTTTTTAATATATTAATCCATAAATCAATATTGATGTAACAAGTTGTACAGCTAAGTTGGCCTTTGCTACTAGAAAGGAAACCACTAACCATGGAACCCACTAACTCCATAACTAAGTCAGCATCTACATGTAAATTATTAAATTTTATCAACATAGAACACCTAGTTCTACAAAAGTTTTTAAGTTATAATTGAACTTCTTTAAAATTCCTTTTTCTTCCTAGACTCAATTTTAATGAAGTCAAAGCCATGTCTTATCTGAAACAAAGTTGATATTTAACTTCTGTGATCAGATTGAGAATATTGTTACAGAACAATGGATCCAAATACGCCAACTGGAGCAGGCATTTCAATCGACAAAGGTAAACAATACGCTGTTGCTGCATTAATGGAAGGATTATGGTGGAGATACAAACTCACACTTTTAGTTATTAAACAACCTCCCATTTGCTTTTGCTGTTTTTTAGATGATGGCAGCAAATGTTCTCAAAAGAAATAAACAAAAAGAACAGAACAAAATTCTATGGCCTACCAAGGAAACTGTGAACAAGGTATTTAAATGCATGGTGCCTGAATTATTTGTGTACTAGGTTACTTGGATATTGTATCTGATTAGTTACCTTGAAAGTTTATGTGTGGCACTGAAATCCAATGGATCTTCTATTTTTTATTTGTGCACTCCTGATGCTAGGTCGTGCAGTTCATAAGGGGCATTGGACGCTTTGAGGCCTCAGAATTTGATCTACTTGATTCATTCTTTCTGAGAACTTCTTTCTCAAAGACAGACAAACCTCAAGCGTATGATCATTTCAAAGCCTGGATATTGTTTGCCCAAAAGTGCCATTACGAGGTGCTAATTTTTTCTATTGTCTTCATAAATTTTTACATATGGTGTGTCATTTGCATAAATTAATTTAACAACACTGTTTATTAAATCTTTCTTAGTTGGTAATTGTTATCCTTCAATCACTAATCTTTGTTGATGAAGATATTGTTGGGATCTCCCGGCACCAAAACACAAAACGCAGCAGAAACAAGATCCCTCGAGCGATCCATGCGAAAGAAAAATTCGTACAAAGTTCATCTATCTAATAGATCTATCTAAATGTATACCTTTGGAGCGTGCCCTTTCGCTTATTCCGCTCATCCAAGATGCGCCAGATCTCTTGCACGTTCAAGTGTTCGTGCCTCTATTCGTATCCACATGGACACGATCTCTCAACTTCGGGAAGAACTACCTTAGTTGTGCTAGCAACTTGAGGTAGTTCACAAGACCACCAAGAACCCAAAAGAGGGTTTCGGCCAAGAGGGAGAAGAGGAAGAAGAGAGGAAGGGAAGAAGGGAAAACTCACTTATCATTCAAAATGACTAGACCCTCTTTTATACTCATCCCATGAATATGAAAAGTCTTTTGTCTCTTTGGCTTCCCTTCATTAAAGTCAATAAAAGAGCACATCTTTTCATGTGACTCTTCACCTTCTCTTCATCCAATGAAGGGAGACTTTTCTCTTTCCTTCATTAAACATTTTAATAAATTTCTCCAGCAATTCCGACCGGGCCTCTCGGGCTCCCGACCAGGTCTTCAGACCAAGTCTCCAGAGCAAGTCCCCGAGCTCCCGACCAAGTCTGCCGAGCAAGTCGCCGAGCTCCCGACCCAGTCTGCCGAGCTCCTAGCCCGAGCTCCCGACCCAATCTGCCGAGCTCCCAGCCCGAGTTCCTGGCCCAGTCTGCAGAGCTCCCAGCCCGAGCTCCCGACCAAGTCTCCCGAGCTCCTAGCCCAAGCTCCCGACCAAGTCCCTGAGCTCCTGACCTAAGTTCCCGACCAAGCCCCTAAGCTCCTGACCCGAGCTCCCGACCCGAGTCTCCCGAGCTCCTGTCCCTAGCTCCCGAACTCCCGAAGCATCATGTCCTTAGTGTGTGACCCAATAGGTTCTCGTGACGTTGGCAATGCGCCTAAACGCTTTAGACATATAAGCAATGAGCGACATCTAGCAATGCATCATTGCTACCCAAGTAACAAGAAAAGTCGAGATACGACTAAACCTCCGTGACTATGATAATGTATGGCATTGTCCTTCTATCCTTGATATCTAGATTGACCAATGAGGCATAGACCGTGTCATCCTCGATCAATCTTTGTGTTTCTTGATCCCCAAGTAGATTCACTCAAACAAATGAGCTCAATATCTCATATTGACTCATTTGAGCATGGTCATGCGTTTTAGTAGTCCTACTCGATCAAGGGGCCCACAGATATCACTCCCGTCATATGGGAGGGATAGATCTCATCTACATCACTCACATCCCTTCGCATAATTCATTACATACCCAGTGATCACTTTATAGTCCACTCTGTTACGGGTGACGTTTGACGATACCAAAGTACATAACTTTTTATGTAGGGAACCGTAGTGACTTCAGGTTTAAGAATTATTCATACTAATAGTCACATGAGAAAGTTTATGACACTCATATGACAATCTATGAAACTTTCTCATGGCGAGTCAATTCTGTATGCATTCTCTAATGTATACCCATGTGTCAACTTGATATCACATATCCATGACTTGTGAGCTCAAGTCATCAATTGACCTACATGCTAGTCTCTATGCATTAATATTGTCCTTGAATATTAATGCTTGACTAGGAATAGTTTAGTGTAGTGTTCTCTACATCATCTCACTATCGATTCAACCAATCGATACGATGTAGATAAGAACCTACTACCCAAGGACATTATTATACTTAATTATTTGGCACAAATAATAAAGTATAATAACCAAACATGCCTTCATTAATGATAGAATATGATACAAAAAGTTCCTAGTCAATCATCACATAATTGACTCTAGGACTCCTACTTATATGCAAACTCATAAGTTTTTATTGAATAATTTATGCATGTCAGTTTTTGTTGCATATTAGTACCTTTTATCTATTATACTTTTTTTTTTGGACCACGAGTTATGGCATTCATATGCAAAATAGGACGGGGATATGTATGCTTAAAGGAATCTAAATATTATGAGTTGAATATCCAATATCTTTAGAGATAAGAGCATCTGATTATGAGTTTCTTGCTTCTAATTTCTGCTTCATGTTAGGTACTCGAACTTCCTCATCTTCATTCTAATGTACCTTCTGCACAGATACAAGGTTGCTGTTTATTATATTAAATAAATACTTGGTTCCACATACCTCTAACATGAGTCAATTTCTGGTACCAGAAGCATTTTATGGGTTTGGACACTCAGGCAATTTAGTCAATCATGCATCACCAATCCCTCTTAGACCTACCATTGATATCAAATTATTTTGGTTTAGAAAATTATGTTTAGAAAACTTGTCACCAAAGTCTGTGTTTTCTCTCTATGAGAATTCTGTGAATTATTTGGATGAGGAAAATTCTTGAGAAGATAGGTAATTCTCCTAGTACTATGTGACACTGATCTTATTCAGTATTCATGCATAACTTGAGCAATCTGTTCATCCATTCTCTGGCCGAAAGTTAAAACTATCAATTCATGTGCCAAATGATTGTGTAAATCATGTCATTGTTGTTGCTTATTGGACTGTCGAAAGATGGTAGTAGAATCATGGTATTTTATCTTTAATGTTTAAAATTAGATCTTACTCTGAGAAGATCAAGGTGTAATAGGTTAAGATGTTTCCATATGAGGAATGTCACGATGTTTATCTGGTGTCAAATTTGTTTAGCCTGGAAAACTATGAGACTTGATGCATAGCTCTCAAATAAATTGATACTGCATAAAAGCCATACAATATGTATTTCTGGTTTCTCTCTCGGCTACTTTTTTTTCTGTCATAAATTCATACGCAATTCTATTTTACCAAACTTAACCGTAATTATCACAAATTTTTTTGCAGCTCCAAGATTTAATTAAACATGAAATGATAATGAACGAGTTCACTGCTGAGTTTGCCAATAATTTTGTTGTCTTCTATCTGGTAAGTTGTACCGTTTACGGCAGATTAGCAAGTCTCTGCGTCTTGCAAATACCCCCGCCTCATATACAACCTTGCTTTGGATCCAGGCTTCGATGATGATGGCCATTCCTGTAATGACTGCTTGGATTGTGTTCTCATCGTTATTCAACTTCTTGAAAGGATGAAGGCCCATCAAGTTCACAGTGACAATTTTCAAAATAGGATTACACAAAATTTTCTTCATACGGTATAAGCAACCTTTTTCATAGTAGTACATGGTCTTCATCTACATCACGTTCCCAAACTAAGATATTTCATTTGCTTTTCTTCCTTGATTAAGCCGGTTTCAATCTATAAATCAGCCAGTTGAAACTAGTTTTCAGTCTAACAAACTAAGAACTTAATCTGTGCTAGCATGAAAGCTAGCTAAATATAACCAATTGAAGTGGCTTTTTGAATGCCTTGTAGGCTGTTGCTCTAGCTCAGATTGTATTATTCCCTTGTTGCAGTAGGCTATTAATACCAGGATTAAAACTTGAACATTAGTCTAATCACAGAGATTGCCTGTAATTCTTGGCCTCAGAATTGCAACTTTTTCTCTTTAAGGTGGTTCGGATAGTTGTTTAGGGTTCATAACCTTGAAGTCTTAGTTGACCATATCATAAGCCTACAAATATTAATTCAGCTGAGAGCATGCCTTATCAGATAGTTGCTGTCCTTTTCCTGGCAACTTTCGTGAAGGAAAAAAAAAACTTTGCCTTCGTAGAATATGTTGACTGAAATTAACAGTCTTGTTAATTATCTGGTGCAATCATAAGTAAGTGAATTGGGTTATATGCTGGGACATCGCGACCTGAATTTGATGGCCAATTGTTAGAATTAATAAAGTCAGTATGAAGTATAAACAATCCAGTAAAAAACCAGATAAACGCAAGAGATAGTTGAAAAAAAGAGGATGAAATGATAGAAATCTTTACTCTCGCATTGCTAAGTAATACTAAAATATTTTTCTATATATATAAGAAATTGATATATTATGGGTCTTACGCCGTGTGCCCACCTCCCAATCGATTGGTGAATCGATTGGGAGGCGTCAATCGATTGAGTAATCTTTTGGCACGCGATTGAGACAAAGCTTGACCTTAATCGACTCAATTGAGGTGTAGCACATCGCGGTCGCCACCGCGTTTGATTCCCATCCCGTGCGAACCCCCATAGGGTTCGCCCCCCCCCCCCCCCCCCCCCCCCCCAAGGCTATAGTTTAGTTTTGGATTGACGGCCGGAAGCTGTCATGCGTTGCAAACTTCGAGTTGGCGGCACACGAAGCGGAGCGCTTGCCAACCCAATCAGTTGGTGAATCGATTGGGAGACAGACGCGCATGGGGTGCGAAGATAAGGCACGCAGTATGGGGTGCACAGATAAGGCGCGCAGTATATAATTTCTCTGTGTATATATATATACACATTGTGGATTTTTTTTCATGGGATGGATTGATGGTTAATACATGGGTGTTCCCACCTTGAGATCTGAGGATCAAAACCTGGCAAAGCAGTGTGTTCACCCTCTCCACGTGCTAATCACAATATCTAGGTTAGTAGCCCCCATGATTTACCTCCTCTGTGTTGGCCCTAGGATGAATTGGTGGGGGCGCGGGGGGCAAGTGAATCGCCTTTTGCCCCCTTTGGTTTGGACTATGGGTTGGCGGGGGTATTGTGGATTATTGGTTCGGACTTGCGTCTACAACAGGCGTGCGCAAATTTTTATTTTTTTAAAATGTTTTTGTTTATTTTTTTTAGTTTATGGTTATGTCATTTAGGATTTTGTCTTTAGGATTTAGAAGTTTAATTATAATATTAAGTAAAAAAATTAATTAAATGTACATGAAGTGTGGATGTTAGATGTGCGGCATATCAAACCTCTATATAGAGAGAGTAAAATGCATTTTTGGTATCAAATTTGATGTTAAATGGACGATTTTGATACTAAACTTTTGAAAAGACTTTTTAGTCCCAAAGATAACACTTTATTTTTATTTTAGTCTAGGGTTCACATTCACAATTAGATTATAGTGTCCAAGCTAAATAAAAAATTAAAAAAAAAACCTCCTAGGGGCCTGCCTTCCCAATTGGGTTATAGTGTCAAAGCTAAAAAAAATAAAAATCGAAAACCCCTAAAGTTTACCTTTCCAATTGGGTTGCAGTGTTCAATCACAATTTTTTATAAGAAAAAGAGACTTAAGACGTCTCTCATTGCATAGGATTAAAATTGTTATTTTTATAGTTTGAGACTTAAAAAAAAAGGTAAATGTTCAATTTTGAAGCTATAAAAGTCTTTTAAAAAATTTAATATCAAAATCGTTAATTTAGTATTAAGTTTGGACCTAATACTAATTTACACATCCAACTTGTGAGTATCATTTATAATTATTTTTGTTTTTTTTTAATTTTTTTAATTTAAATAATATAAATCAAATTCTAAATTTTAAAATTAAAAATTAAAATCTAAATCTTCTAAAAAAAATAATCAAGATGGCAAAAGGAGATTCGCTCACTCCAGCGCCCTAATGTCCTCACTAACGCATCCCAGAATCAACATGGAGGAGATAAATCACAGCGGTTATTAATCCGGATGCTGTGGCTAGCACATAAGGAGAGCGGGTATATTGACTTTGTCAGATTTTAACTTCAGATTTTAAAATGGCAATACAGCATGCGCTAGCCATCAATTCATCCCACGAGGAAAAAAAAACCAAGACTATTTTAATTTTGACTTTGAGTCCATATCACAAGATTATTTGTTGGTTAAAAAAATATTTATTTGAAAAATTATTTTGTCATAAATTAATAATCATTTTAATTTTTAGAGTTACATTATACACTCAGTTTAGGTCGATTAATTTGAAAAATGTTCTATACAGATACATTTATGAAAATTTATTATCAATCATTTATCATCGATCATTAGAGTAAATAGAAAGTGTTCGTAGCGAGCAGTTTATCAGTTCAATATTTTTAAATCAATCGTCTATTAAAAAAAATTTATTCGTTAATTCGTCAAAGTTAAAATTTGATTTTTTTTAACAGTTCAATATTCTCAGGTCAACTGCCTATTAAGAGAAATTTATTCATTAATTCGTCATTCGATTTTTATACGTCCGAAAAATTAGAAATGATTTGTACACGAGGCGAGCAATCATTTTTCACAATGGATAAGGAAGTCATATTTCGCTAGTAATTAATCAAATCCTTGGTATAGTGGAAGGGCGATAAGTTGTTATCTCATACATCTGTAGTTAATCCCCAGTTACAATATATTTTATAGGAATTTTTTCAAATGTGGTGTAAATCTTAAGACGTTAGATTTTTAGATCGTTCATCATGAACGCTTTCCGATTTACTTTGATGATCGATAAAAAATTTCTATGGGACTAAATCAGACCTGAAATTCAATATTATTCAATCTCGTTGTTCACACGGGATAAGGAAGTCATATTTCGCTAGTAATTGACCGAATCATCTTTCTGCAATAGCTGCCTCCCTCTTTCTCTATTCCTGTTTTCACCTTTGTTCTTCCATTGTAACTAATACACGGCGAAAATATTTATGCTGCATTTGATACGTTTTTTTTCATTTTCATTATCGTATTCCATTTTTATTCACCAAAACCATATTATCAAATTAAGAATCACACATTTCCACTTTATTTTATTTATTAGAAATAGTTATTTCCTTGTCTCCATTCCATTCCGTCCACGAGAAAACACCGGCTGTGTTTATTTGTGAGGACGGATTTAAAAGTTAAAAAAAATTTTTGAAAAAGTTCTGTTTATTTTATAAAAACCCATGGATTCATCTTTCAATTGTTTATTTATTATCAAATAATGGGAGAATAAATTTACAAATTTATCTGCGGATCATTTTTGATTTTTTTCATCGGCTTTGGACGATCAGACAGAAAGCTTTTCTTTTTCATCCACTACATTTTCACAGCGCAACCGTCTAGCAAGCCATGAGTGATGGTCATGGCTTCCATGGGCATACCTTAATGGTAAGAGATTGATAGATTGACATTAAAAATTTTGAATTTGAATCATAGGATTAGTGGGGCGTAAATCTATATATCCTATATAAAAAGTCTCTCCCTTTCAGTTATCATAAGTTATCTCCTTTGTGTTGGTCCTGAAACATATTGATGGGGATACTGAGGACGAGCGTTTCGCCTTTGACACGAGTGGACGACATGGCTCGCAGGCAATCGCGACTGACATTACATGGCCACATCCCCCCTCCGCAACGACATGGACCCTTGCGCAGTCACCCACCTCACGTGGTTTCGTCATTTTTCTTCATTCTTCCCATCTTCCTTTCCGCGGGATTCCTTTCACTCCTCTTTTTGTCTCGTCCTCCACTAGAAGGATTTTCCTTTCCACTGGATTTTCCTTTCCTCGAATGAAACGCAGCGTAGAGTCACCATAACTGAAAAAAGTCGTTTACCCACCATAACTCAACTAGGTCGAAACGTGAGTTCAGTCTTTGTTTCAGATCAGCTTCTGCGAGACTGACTAAAATGCTCTGTTTACTCGGAGGCTTGTAACGAGGGAGGAAAGAAATCATTGAACCTTACGGGAAAGGAAGAGAAAAGAAGAACGGAATTGAAGAGAAAAGAATCTCTCAAGGCAGAGAGAACAAGAGATTGTTTCTAAGGGCAGCGACTCTTTTTTCTTCACCGTCATCGAACACGATGGAGACTTCCCTTTTTCCTTTCCGTGCAGGTGACTCTGTTTCTCGACAGTCAGAAGCGTGGCTGCAGAAGCGTGGCTGTGGACGATAAAAAAAAATAAAAAAATAAAAAATAAAGACAAGAAAAAAATAACGACGATTAAATAATTTTTTTATTAAAATTTAAAAGAAATATATAAATAGAGAAATAATAACAAATTACAAAATTAATTTTATTTCTACATAAATAATTTATTTTATCATATACTAACAACCTCATGCAACCCCAACAAGAAGCTTGCCTACATCTACGATCTCACGCGCTAACCACAACATCCAGACTAATAACCTCTATGATTTATCTTCTCCGTGTTGACCTTGATATAGGTTGGCAGGAGCGTCTTTTGCACCTCGCCTACCTCTACGATCCATCGCCTTTTCCATCCGCTTCGATGGTGTCAACCTTGGCGACGGGTACTTCCGCACGTTCGTCCAGGACATGGGGAGCATGACCTCTCTCTCCACTCCGACTACCACCTCCGGCCAAGCGTTGGATGCCGCGACAACGTTGGGCCTGCAGAGGAACTGCAGCGAGGTGCCGGTGGAAGTGGAGACGAAGGCCAACATGAAGATTGGTAAGACAAAGCTGATTGGCATGAAGGTGCGGTGCAAGGGGCTCAGCGTGGCACTACCCAAGGGGAAGAAGGTGACAACCACCTCGCCGGGCGATGATTGAACCATCAAGCTCGGCCTCAAAATCTGGAAGTGGCAAAGGCGCCACACGGTGCAGGTCAAGCACATTGTTAAGGGCAACAACGCGAACGACGAAGGTTGGAAAGAGACGTTCCGTCCGATTTTAGGGGGACAAAATTTTATTCGTAAATCAATCAACAAATTAATTTATAAATTTATCCGCCTATTATTTGATGTCAAATAAACGAGGATATAACGTCCATCTTCTTACCAAATAAACGGCCAAAAAAATTTCTTACGATTGCCATCTCAAGTAAACAGGGCCAGAAAGTCGGCTTGGGTCCATTGATTGTTCGCAGCCTTTAAAAAAAGTATATTCCATATCCATGATGATTGATGCAGCGTCTTATTATTCTTACCTTAAATTTTCCAACTAGCATTTGAGTACTACAGCCAACAGAGGAGTTGACTTATTTGAGTCCTAAATTGAACGCCAAATGAAGATAAATTTGCATGTTCAAGCTACATTATTACCAAATTTTGTCGAATGTGGAGCCAGAGATTGCGATCCAAGTAAACTAGCAACTCATTTGCTTTGCTTGGCATGCCTGTTGCAGAAGGATTTGAGCCTTCCCAGAGCCTCTTCGAGAGAAGATAGCTCTGCGGCGAAGGTCACACGCAGCCAGTTCTTCAAGCCCACTGCCACTCCTGCAGAGTTTTTTTTTTGCCTGTTATTGTTCGTAAGTAGAAACATTCAAAGATGAGGAAGCAGACTAAAACACAGACACTGTTTGATTTGTAGTTTTTGGTACTTGATTGAACACTGTAACCGTTTGAAATAGCCACGGGCACTATGAATTATAAATCGAATAATGTATAAACAAGTTGAAGGATGCATCTCGTTCTTCATTTGGAATACGTAAACAATAGGATCGATGCAATATTAGTTATCGAGTGAGACATGAGAAAACTCACCTGGCAGTATTATGACTGACTCCTCTTTGGCAAGCATGCTACAGAACTCAATGTCATCATGGATCTCCTCCAAATGGGACAGATTCAACTTAACCTGCATAGCACAATATTTTTATTTAGAGAGTTTAAAATGAATTGAGAAAACTAATGCACAGGCAATGAATTACTAAATATATATAATGATCCTATCGACAAGCGAAGAGGATCCTCGTTCAGCTGACACAATGAGCCAGATGAGCTGCAGTGACGATCAGGATGGGACTAGAGGCGCATGACAAGAACCAACAGCTTGAGGGAAATAAGGCTTAGAGTAGGAAGGCAGAGGAAATTGTTAGGATGAGAAGTCCAACTTTCAGAATCCCTTTCTCGAAACATTAGGCGGACCTTAAATAGGGGAGGGGGAGGACTTCTGTCTTATCTGGATTGTCTTATCTCATAAAAGTCAATCTTCTGACATGATCTTCTGACAGCCTTAATCTTCCCGAGGGTCTGACACGGTCGCCAAAAGGTCATGCGCCCGCCTTTACTGTAATTTCCCCATCAGGTATTTAATGTTTGGCATCCAGGTCAGACATGATTATGACAGAGATATCTTCCTCATAATGAGAGAATCTGCAACATTTCTCTATGTCTGAAGGAGTGTAATCGTAATTAAACGACTCTACTCGGGTGGCTACTCTGATCCGATTAGGCAGCTTCACTAATATATCCGGACTTGTCCGATTGATAGCGAGGAGTCACTCGGCTGGACTTGGTCACTCGGTCGTCAACCGCTTTTAAGTGGGCAAGTTGCTTGAGTGGGTTCTACCTCTCCTGGTGCACGCCCGTCCAGCCAGCCAACTAGGCATGCCCGACCGGACAACTGATCACAGGCCATGAGTAGCTCCCTATAGCGAGACGGGTAGTTTCAATGGCAGGGCGAACAAGTCGCCCGGTCGGGTACGGCCGACCGGGAGCGTCCGCCCGGAATCCAACTACAAATTCAGTGTCCATATTTTAGGGGAGTTCCAGGCACGTGTCTGTCCGACTGAACATTCCCGATCGGATGCTGCTGACCGGGCTCATCCGACTGGCTATCGCCGACTGGCTTGTATCCCCCTTGGACCCGAACACATTTATCTGGTTGGGTCAACCCCCTTGTGCGCCCAAACATCTTTTCTCAACCGGGCCACCTACCCGACCGAACTTCCTATCCGGTCGGCTTACATACCCGGCCGGATCATATAACATAAAAAAAAAAAGCCAATTGATCCTCTATAAGCCAATCCTATGCGGGTATGTGTTTGGTCTAAGCCAATCCACATACGTGCATATCTACACTCATCTACCATGTAGAAGAGGTGTTAAGGGTTTAATTCATAAACCCCTTTGTCCTCTCTTTTCCAAAACATGGGACTAAACAAAAGAAAACAAGAAAACCTAGTGAACTTTTGTTGAAAGCCTTTTAAACTCCAACGCCATTTTACAAGCAGTAGTATTTGTGTTGTATAAACATACTCGATCAACTGATGACACTAACAACAATTAATCATCCATCAGTTTTGTCCATTAATTCAATTGCAGATGAAGCATTGGATGTTGGGCCCTATGTGTCATGAAATGGAGATACTCAAAATCCGAAAACCAGACTCACCATTACAAACATTGAGCCTTCTGGTTTGTGAGGGCATGTGATGCAATCAATTTCCTTCAATTTGTCATAACATATATCTGCTGATTTCTTCAATAGATCAACCGTTTTCTGAAAGAATTCATTCTTTGTATTCTCAAGGATACTAGGAACAGCGCCCTGAAAGAATAAATTATATCAAATCAAAATGACCAAATAAAATGAGAAAAATATATCAGAAACTATTGTAGCATCAGTTATCTATACCCCATGGTGGCAAAAGGCGATTCGCTCGCCCCCAGCACCTGCGCCAACCCGTCCCAGGGTCAACACGGAGGAAATAAATCACAAGGGCTACTAGCCTGGGCAATATCAGTTATCTATACCCGTACTATGACCAAATTGTTGTAAAGGACAAGATAAATTATACGATGTAATAGTTGATATGCCAATGAGAATAGAACCTAGAAACATAACTTGTTCAAGTCTCAGACCAAGCAAACATGAACAATTACTATCCAAGCTATGCATACCTGAATAAACGTTGCTGGATCTGTGGTGATGTTCAACAGAATTGTAATATTGTCAACAAACTAGAGAATGAATAATGTCAGTAATCATTCAAATTGCTTTGCAATAAAAAACAGTACGCATAATTAAACACTGTAAATAATAAATAAGTAGCAAAACCAAGAACTACCTTACTCTGTTCAAAAACACCATCCGGCCCACATTTTGCAATCCAACCAAGACGCCAACCAGGCACCACCCATCTCTTTGATATAGACCCCAAAGTAAGGACTGGAACAATCTTCCCAAAGACAGCCATGGGAGTAAAAGGGGCATTCCCAAAGGTCAAATGGTCATACACTTCATCAGCAATGACCAATATGCCAAGTTTTTTTGCTGTCTCGGCTACCTGGAACATGCAGCAAAATCAACCAAAATTTCCACAGTAAATCAAGTTTTGCCTATACAGATGAACTTATATACAGTGTATCATCATACAATCCTGACCTTTGCCAAGTGCTGATGGGTGAAAACATTCCCACAAGGGTTACTAGGGTTGACGATGACTATAGCGACAGTGTTCTCGTCTGCTAGGGCTTCCACAGATTCAAGATCAATCTCCCAGCCCTTGTCCGGCAAAAGGTCAAAATGCCGAGCCTCCAAGCCACTAACTGCCGATCGAGCCTCGTAAAAGGGGAACCCAGGCCTAGGTAGCAGTATATTCGCCCCAGGGAGGGCGAGAGCGGAGATCACTATCTCGATTGCCTGCGTGCAGCCGGCGGTGACGAAGATGTCATCCGGGGACAACTTGTGCGGAAGATCCCGGGAAAGATACTTCGCAATAGCACTACAGATAGGCTCAAAATCTCAGTTTTAATCGAGAAATAAATCAATCAGGAATTCAAAGTCGGACATTAATTTCCAAGAAGAGAAAATGTTGAGAGAGAAAGCGTTTTCTGACGGGCTCACCATCTTGCGGGAACAATCCCCACGGTGGAGGCGTAGCAATTGAAGTTGGCGGATCGAACGGCGTCCACGATGGCCTCCTCGGCAACGGAGGTGGTGCGGAAGCAGGGAAAACGTGAGGGGTCACCATGGCCTAGGGGGAGGACCGGGCGGGGTCCATCCTCCCGTACTTCGGACATCACTGCGTCGAGGACGGCACGGATGCTGGAGGTAGAGATACCAGCTAGTAGGGCGTTGGCCCCGAAGCCCCACCTCCCCACCGCCGCATGGCCGCCGTCGTCTCCCATCGCCGCGCGCGAGAGATGGTGATACGACCTGTGACAGAGAACGTACAATTATAACATGAAATTCAACCTGATTAACGTTATATTTTTTAGGTACATATTCGATTGTTATTTGGATATCGACAGCAACATTCAATTATCGTCCTGAATAAAATTATAATTTAGGGATATGATGAACCCATCGAGAATTATTATAATTGGGATGTCATATCATTCACGTTGAAAAATTCATATTGTCTATTATTTTTTGTAAAAGATAGCTGGGTCAGTTTACGGTGAAAGATTATCCCTAAGAGATACGAATGACTATTAGTTTTAATTGATGGCAAAAAAGGATTGGCTACTTCCTCGTTCTTTAAGAATCAATATAAAAATGGTAAATTATAAAATTATTTAAGAATCAATATAAAAATAATAAATTATAAAATTATTAATTTAGCTATTATGATTAACATGTTAGAATATATTAATTTTATCAAATTTTAATTATCAATCCATTCCATAGAAATACGAATAATCTAACTATTAATTTGGATTTAACCTAGCTTAATCAGTTTATAGTCGAGGCAAAAAATGATTCGTTCATTTCAATATTTTTCATCAATCAATTTCAAAATTAATACGAAAAAGATAAATCACGAAGAACTACTAATTAACCATGATTAATGCATAATAGAAAATAAACCTTTGTCTTCGTTAGGATTTGATCTTAAATTTTACAATAATAATATTTAATCTACTAATCATTAATCCATCCACAAGAGAGATTTATTTCCAGGACTCGTTCGGTTGATAATTGATCTTTTATTTTTATAATAAAAATATCACTCTCAAGCTAATCGATATCCGAGAGAACATCAATGGGACCACGGTGAAGACAAAGTTGAATGTTTCCTCATATGATTTGGAATCTCGTGAGGAAAGTATTAACTCGTGAAAGTGACTCGGATTTTTATTAGTGCAAAAGGTTATGTTCGCGATAAGTAAGAGATAAATGGATGGAAGAGTAAATTATAGGATGATATACGAATTTACGTCTTATCTGTCTCAGGATTCGAGCTTTTGTTGGCATTCGAGTGATCTTGACGATCTGTAGTGACGTCTATTGGTCTACACTCTATAGTTAGGGTTAGAACGTTGTCGTGTCGTTAAGAGTGACTTAAACCACAGTTTATTTGGGAGATAAAAATAAAACTCTAAAAAAAATTTGTAGTTGAAATTTTTTTCTCTATTTATTTTAAAAATAAATAAATTATTTTTTTCAGTTTGTCTAGCTGTCTCTGAAACATTTTCAATTAATTTTATTATCTTGTCTGTCCACATCGGACAAAAAAAATTTTATTTTTCACTCTTTTTCTTAATTTCTACTGATAATAGAGCCATGCAGCTGACAGCTCAGGCCGACGTAGTCGTCTAATAGCAACTTCTTTTGGATGAGATTGGAAACTCTTCTTTTCACTTTTTTTATTATTATTTTTTCATTTCGATTTTTTTCCCACCCTCAATCTAGATCTACCACGGTTCGAAATCGATGATTCAATAATTTGAAATCACTGATTCAACAGTTCATGGAGAGTCGACCCTTAATCTTAACCGCCCAAGATGATTACGATTTACGATTCGAAATTGCCGATTCACGATTTGGCTCAAAATTCGTCATAATTCGTGACAGTTCGAGGTTATTATATTAAAAATTTTTAAAATTCAAAATTTATTAAAAAAATTGTACTTATTTAAGTTATCAATAAATCCCCTTAGGATATAGGGAAATTAAAGCTCAAGTAGTTTATTTTATATTTTACCCTTTTACAATTTACATCACTCATTTCCATTTCCTCCCGTCCTCATTATATTAGTTCCTTCGATATCAAATTATTCGTTTTTGCCTTCTGAAAGTTATATTCCTTGGATCCTTTTCCTGGATCTGATCCAATCGTATAGCAATACTTGAGTTTCCAATGAGTTGGGAGACATAGTTGATCGTCATTCATCTAATATGTTGTCGTCGACACTAAACGTCTGCTCCACAACAACAGTTGACACTGGACAAGTAAAAATTTCTTTTACAATCACAGAGATAACAGGAAAACATTAAGCCTTCTGTGACCACCACTTTAAGATATCCAAATCTTCGCTATCTGTTTTATTAAAATTACAAGAAATCGTAAAATAATTCTCAAATTCTTGTGTGGAACTTGAGGATCCTCGTGGACATTTCGTTCGCGCTTTTAATAAAAGTTATGCTTCTGTAAATTTTAAATTAGTACTAACAGGCTGTTGTGTTTCAGCAATATTAATTTGTATTTCATATTTTATATAATATTGATTATAAAGATCATATAAATAATTTCTAATATTATATATAATATTAATTGGATCAAGAGAATAAAAATCTTTAATAAGAATTAAAGCGTCATAATATAAAGTTAACATTTCTTATAAAACTTCTAATTTAAATCTAGGATCTAAACCAAATATAATTAAATAAATTTCAAAAATAAAATAAAAATATTTTTCTCATTGAGTTTTCATAACTAATATGAGAAATTAAAACTTCATTATTAATATATTTATTTAATAGTAATACTATACTAGAAAAATTCACTAAAATTAAATGAGCAGTGGGATAATAAACATCGAAAAGTTATTCGGTTGTATCGTTAAATACTTTTAAAATTTCATAAATATTACTACAAATATTCCATTGTTGTGAAAATAAATATATATTAGTATTACTATTTTGTGCAAAAAAAAATAAACATAATAAATCTTTATATTAAAATGAATATTGTAATAATTGATATGTTGAATTCTAATATGTTAGAATATCACGTGGAAATGTTTTAGGTCTCATTCTTATAGCTTTACAAAACCTACCCCATTATTTTATCATAGATGGATGCGACTATAAATATGAAATTGTGATTCTAATTGGTTTAATATAATTTTCTAAAAGTTTTAAAATATCTTGAACACATAAATTTAAAACATGGCAAACGTAATGAATATGAAAAAATAAACCACCAATAACAGATTGACAAACAAGTTTTAGTTTATCTATAAAAGTGATATTAGAACTAGCATTATCTAATGATATTGAAAATATTTTATGAATCAATTCATATTCTTTGAAAATTAAACATAATAATTGTGTAATGCTATGGGCAGTATATGATTCATCAAAAACTCTATAAGCTATCAATCTTTTTTTGGAGGATCCAAGAGTTATTGATCCAATAGCAAGTCATACCCATATAAGAATGAGTTTGCCAATGATCACTCTAAATATCGGAACATAAAAAAAATTTATTATTAAATTTATTAAATTCATCAATTAAATTCTTTTTTCTTGTTTTACTAATCTTTTAATTGTACGAGTAAATGTAGTCCTAGGAACATGTTTAGCACATAGATTAAGAGATTCTTTATAAAAATTTTTAAATGTGTATTTAGATCCAAAACAAAAAAAAAGATGTTCTACAGAAATCAATGTAGCTAATGATTCTCTTAATTTATTATCAGAATATAAAAATAAACCGGAATCAATACAACTATCGTTAGAAAATGTTAATAATTGTGCTTGAGAGCGGTTAAATCCATATTTCGTTGAGTGCTTTGTTTCTACATGTCGTTTCAACGACCCATAGTTGTCGTCAGCTTGAAATTTGTAGGAAGCATTGCAATACTTATATTTTACACGCAATTCTCCCGACGGAAGTATGACTTTCTTAAAATATTTAGTGAAAATCGAAGATTTTAAAGGAAGATTTTCCCGAACCTTAAAAGTAATTATATTAGTACTTCCTTGTGTTTTGGGCGTCGGAAGGTGCTAGGGCTTAGCCTCAGTCTCATCATCAGTGAATTGCATTTGAATGTCGGAATCCTCGTACAATATTTCATTTCCCCTTCGAGATCGAGATGATAAAGCTCTATGGCCTCCTTCTATTATCGTCAAAAGATGGAGTCGAAAACGCGTAGAAAATATAAAGTTGAGAATGAGATAGAGAAAATGTGTGAAAATGATGAAATGAACTCCCTATTTATAAAGTTTGAATCATAACGATCACTAAATCATTGTCATTGATAAAAAAACAGTCAAATAATTTTAACCGTTAAAAAAAATCAAAAAAAATCCAACAACTTAGAACCCTCAATTAACCGGCGGTTCGGAGCAATTGGAATCGCCAGTTCCAACAGCTTGATGCGCCAACGGTTCGACCTGCCGATTCAGCTGATGTTAGAACTGATACCGGCCCGACATCCTATCGGCTGGTTCCGGTTTGACTCGGCGAAGTGGGTCAACAGGGCACCCGATCCGTTAACCTGAGCTAGGTCCAGGGCAACCCGACCCTTGGTCGGCTCTACCTCCATCCTTTGGAGTAAACATGAGAACGACCTGTAGTCGGCTGCAAAGTGTAAAAGGTTAGCGAGATGCGGACTGGCACGTACTATGTAGAATTATCTAACAAAAGAGCAGGAAGACAAGTCTCCTCGAAACGTAATGCCTAACCCAAAAAATATTATCATCATAAAATTTAAAATCAATTTCTAACTAATAATTAAATTTTTATCCTCCTCTCACTATTCAAACTAATAATCATCCGTAATTTATCTTTTTTCCCCGTAACCTGAGATGAACATTATCACAAATTTGTCGCCATGAGACAAGACAAGATTTTGATATTAAACCTCTAACAGTGGAATATTATTCATTGAGAATGAGAATAACAAGTTAGTTGGCGAGAACTTCAGCACTTGTCGTCAGAGTTTTGCAATAGAAATTCGCACTCATTCAAGTGCGAGTCAGCACTCCACAATCTATTCTTTAAAAAAAAAACAGATTCAAAATAATTAGGATTTTTCAACAAGCATAAAGATATCAGAGAGAAAAAAAAAGAACAGCGAATGAAAAACAGAAATCCAATCCTTCGAGCATATTGGTTGCTTTATGATGATCAACAAGCAGAAGATGATGGCATCTACTTAATGGTACATCTTATATTAGAATGAGAAACTACTCAATTTAATCATTTAATCGCTGCTCCTCTCCTGATTCCTTCCTTGCTTCCTTGATCTCATCAGCTCCATCCTCCTGCCAATAAATGATGTCAGTGAATACGCCCCATGGGATATCATATAAATAGAGAATGTTTTGCGACGACTAACCGTAATATCAGAGGTCCATAGTGTCAAGTTGTCTCGGAGAAGCTGCATTATCAAAGTGCTATCTTTGTACGATTCTTCTCCCAAGGTATCCAGTTCAGAGATAGCCTCATCAAAAGCCTGGAAGAAATAATAATAATAATAATTTTAAAAAAATAAAGTAGCCACTTTTAAGAAGTAATCAACTCTTCTTTTAAAATATGTATTAACAATCACAAAAAGCATAGATGTGGCAAAATCTAAAATCACACTATTCTATCATTCTGAAATTCAAAACCTTTTATGTAAACCTTTTGTATTTTTTTTTTATATCCTCCCCCTGTATAACCCTTCAAACCTCTTCCAAGAATAATTTTTTTAAACTTAGGTACACTATGAATCATTTCTTTTTATTTTCTAAAAAAATCATCTTTGATTTTATCATTTAATCCTACTTGAGAGGCATAATTCCTCGATATGTTTCCTCCTACCTAGATTGGTGTTTCACTTCAATAAACTAACAAGATGTTAACTAAATATTAGCGACTAGGCCCAATAGCCTAATTTCTCCATTTCCAAATCTGATGCAATTGTGATACTCAGATCATTAAAAATTATAATGAAGTCATGACATGACAATTTGACAAGTGGTATATAAAATTTAAATTAATCATTGATCATTACCGAGTAGTGATAGTCCAACTATTTAAAGTATCTTACTCCATCGAACTAACTACAAGCAATGCTATATTGATAATGGTATTAGATCCCTTAAATCCTGAAGTACACAGAAAACACCAAGTATATGAAATTCTTTTTGCCCAAAAACATATGAAGCTCCAAGTCATTGATACGAACAACATAACTTATTTTTGCATTGCACTTCCATAAAGTTAAAATGTAAGAACCATAGTTATCTAACTAATAAGCAGTATTAGAAAATGAAGTTTGTACCTGAATGTGCAAATCTACATGCAAATTTAGATAGAACACAAAACAATTAACTTCAATAAAGAAACATATGGTTCACAGGGACCTAGACTACAAATTATCCACAAAGAATGAAATTAAACCCTAGAATGGCTGAGTGTGTCAAAGTTCCATGCCTCAATATGAACTCACAGTTTCCATCAAAAGAATTATGGATAAAAAAAAATCAAATCCTATATGCTCATTAGCACCCCTAATTTCAGAAGCTAGGGAGGAAAACCCAAATTTTGAAAAATTAGTGAGCAAACCTTTTGTAAAATATGGTAGAAAAAAAATAATATATATACATATATAATTATGAAAATTTTGGAAACAGATATATGAAAAATTTTGGAATAATTTTCCTGAGTTTTTGAAAATATTTGCAGGGAGAATTGGACACAAAAGTGGTTGATTTTAAATTATTTAAGGAAAAGTTGGGGTTTTCATTATATATATATATATATAAAAGGAAAAGTTATAATTATATATATATAATTTACTCTCCTCACCCCTCACCGTGCCCTAAACCAGACGCGCCGCCCCCTTCCTCCGTCTCTTCTCCTCTTCCCCGTGCCCTAGCGCCAATGCCGCCGATCTCCCTCAGCCGGTCGCCGATCCCTCTCTTCTCTTCATCCTAGCTGGCGTCTCGTCTCTCTCTCTCTCTCTCTCTCTCTCTCTCTCTCTCTCTCTCTTGATATCACTGCGCCGCACCACACCGACTCGCCGTCGTCGCCTGATGGGAAGAGGGGAGAACATGCCACCGCGAGCCTTGATCTTCTTGGTGTCATCGTCGTCTCGTTCCTCGCCGGCGCCACCTTCCTGGAGTTATTTCCACTCGGCCGTGACTTCGGTCCTCTGAGCGACCAGCGTGCGCTTCTTCCTCGCGACCACGATTCGATCTCCCTCTCCCTGCTACGGTTTGTGACAAGCCGATGCCAGAGACTCAGGAAGGTATTGTGTAGTTACTGTTAAATAATTATTTTGGATGAATTGATGTTTTCAATTTGCCGTGTGCGTTGATGGTTGAATTTGATTGGACTAGTTCATGGAGTTGGCAGTGTCGTGGATGAGTTTGAGGTTAATGCTTGATCTTGTGAGGTGATGCCATGATCTACAGGTGAGGATTTGTTTCGTTTGGTGGTGATGAATGAGTAATTTGATCAACGGTGGTTTGTTAACAAACCTACTTGGGATGGTAGGTTTTGAGGTCGAACATGGTCTTGTTTCCTTTGGCAATAGGGTTCTGTTTTGCTTTGTGTTGGATTAGCTTGGGGATTGATGCATTGTTTTGGGGTTGCCTTGGCTCGTTTTGGTTGTATGTGTGTGTGTGTTTATGAGAGGGGATTGTTTACCTTTAGGTTACGTAAGGTAGAAGTTGGAATATACCTTGGTTAGATTAGGTTCTAGGTTGATTAAGTGATTTGGAGATTATGAGTTTGATTGAGAGTAAGTCGTATGATAATGAGATCTTAATGGGTCGGCTTAGGACAGGGGTCGGATATTCTCATCTTGGCATGATATGCAGTTGAGTTTTGATTTGGAATTGGTTAATGATGGTTTGGATTAATTAGTAAACTCTTGGATTAATTGGATCATTGATTAACTAATTAAGGATAAGAGGTAGGATTAATTAAAAAGGTAATTAACTAATTAATCATTGAGTTGATTAATTAATAGGAGGATACATTGATGGTAGGTACTTGGTTTATGGTTTTGTATTCTTGTACTTGTAGGATTGGAGATCGATGCGATTTCTCGGACTCGAAGACGGTGGGAATGGTATATTAAAGGCGGGTACCCTTGACTTATCTTTTAGATATTGTCATATTGCTATGCATGGTTTGTTATAGATAACAGTAAGTTTATATGATATATCTGCCTTAGTATACCTGTATTTGATATCTGTTGCATATCTTTGAGGTTATCTCCCTTTTAGCTTCATACAGTCTCAGTAGTGATTATGTGTATATATATTTGGGCATAGATGTAGTGATATGCTCCCTTGCATTTGACATTGATGGATCATTGGTTATTTTGTCAGTATACCTAGTAAGTTACTTGTATCCATGATATAGGATTCAGACCTATACCTAGCACACTGAGGTGTTAGTCGAGGACTTGGTAGGTGTTGTATGTGTTTGGGTCATGCACCATCATTGCATTGTTGCATGCTGACGATCATCGGCTCCTATGTAGTCTGAGCCCATCGTCAGTTACATGAGGATATGCACACACATCCACTCAGGGGTAGTAGCTACCATAGGTGTGTGCATTTGCCCTGTATTGCTCCGTTCGGCCATGATATGGAGGGTGGTTCCGGGCGTGGTAGCAGCCAGGGATCCCTTCTCGTCCTGAGACACGAGAAGATGAGAGCTAGACTCTCCTATTACTTGGGGTAGGAGAGTGATCTCCGCCAACATCCTGTCCACTCGGTCACTCAGGAGCAGTGATAGCAGGGTGCGTACAGTTGTCATAGCTCTACCCTTTCGGACGTCCATTTATGACAGGTGGGCGAATATCTGACTGGTGTCTGGGGTGACACATATCATTGCACCATGTGCATATTTTGCATCGTGCATTGTTTGCTGCATTTGATTTCTGCACTTGATTGACATGCATATACTGGAGACTTGTTTACTTTGGATTATGTGTTATACTTGTTCCATAGGGAGTTATTTCGTCCCTCTGCAGGATAGATGGATTCGGGTATGTACCTTCATTCAGTATCTTCAGTGTATATCCTTGTCTATTGTTCATATGAGACTGTATCAGCGTAGACTCTTATTGTAAGTATAACATACTATGCATATCTGTTCAGGTATCCGCTGAGTTTATTTGGACTCACACCGTTGGCTATATTTTTATTTCAGGATAAAATACTTGGAGTCGCCAGGAGAGCCCAGCAATCAGTCCCTACCCATCGCGACGACATGATTTTGCTTTGTACTTGTTGTACAATTGTTTTATATTTCTTTTAGCGATTTGTATATGTCATATGAGTGTGTCATGTGTGTAAGTACCCCTGGTTGATTTTGATGTGATCAACCGATTTAAGTTAGGTCCTGGTATGTTTAATCCCTCTGCTAAGTGTGCAGGAGCTTAGGTATGGAGGAAGTCGAGCATAAGACGTAGCGAACGAGTAGGATTGTGCGAGGAAGTGAGCCGACGGGCTCGGTACAATCCGAGGGACGCGGAAGCTGCGGAAGAGTACGCTGGTGGAGCGAGAAGGACGTGCGCGGTGTCTGAGGGACGAGAAGCCGGGAGGAAGGACGCTCGAGGGGCGAAAGGCCGGAGTCGGGTTCGGGTGAGCCTAACTCCGGTTGGCCGGAAATCACCCAGAAGATGAACCAAAAGACTGGTCAGTTTGACCAAGTCAAACCAGGCACCTGAAACAAAAAGAATTTTATTTGTTGTTGTGAAGATTCGAACCAGCAACCTCGCCTACATATATCACCAATCTTACCAACTGGGATAAAGAAAAGATATGATTAAAGTTGTTGCGAGCAAATGATAAAGCTATTTATCTGTTGCGAGCAGAAGACAAAGTTATCTCTTAAAGGATAACTTTATCCTTTAATCAGATCCAACGGATGCAGTTTAATCCCATCCAAGATCAGTCATCCAGATTACATCCATGGATCAACGGCCAAGAGAAAATTCCTCAACAATCAACAATCCAGATTTATTCTCTTAGGCTATAAATAGGCTTAGAGTTTCAACCTTTTAAATCATTTTTATTCATTCTTGTAAAATCTCTAAAAGTCTAGTGTGCTACTTTTGTAAGGCTTCTCCGCCACAAGGAGATTTTTATTGAGCGTCCACTGCCTTGGAAGCAACGTCCTTAGTTGCGACCAAGTTTTTTTTTAAAGACGAGTGCCTTCCACTTTTATAATTTTTTTTCCATCTATTCACCCCCCTCTAGCCGGTCCAACTCGATCCAACAAGTGGTATCAGAGCCAAGGTCGCCGCAGAAGGACTAATCGCCGACTGCAGCAATTTCAAGAAAAATGGTTGGAGCCGTAATCTACCCGCCGAAGTTTGAGGGCGAGTTCGCGATGTGGAAGCGCCGAATGCAGGTATTTTTTAAAACTGATATTGAATTGCTAATAATTATGAAAAATGGTTTTTCAGTTCCTAAAGATAACAACGACAAGGATAAAGAAATAGAATCATGGACCAAGAAGGAGAAATCAAACTTTGAAGCAAATGGCAAAGCTGAATTTCATCTACTAGCTGTTCTTCCCGCGCAAGAAGTTAACCGCATCGAAAATTACAACTCGGCAAGGGAGCTCTGGGAGAAATTCCTGGAATTGCATGAAAGTACCTCAGAGCCAAAACTGAAGGTCACTTGGGACAAGTCCTCGTCAGAGGAGTCAGAAGGTCAAGAATACGCGAGACTTGCGTTAATGGTAAATCATCAAGAAGGGAGCACTGATGAAGGGGGAGAGACATCAGAAGAAAGCGACAACGAAAGAGGAACCTCGCTTTTCGAAAGCGACCCAGTAAATGAGGTTTGTTTTCTTCCTCATGATCAATTATATGCAGGAGTTAAAGCTTTGCTCAAATCTAATTGTAGATTAGAAAAAGAAAATTTAAAATTAAAAAATGAATTAACACTTATATCCTCGTCTGAATTTTTGGAAAATGAAAATAAAAATTTGAAAAATTTAGTGCAAAAATTAGAGCTTGATATTGCATATTTACGCCAAAAGAAAAATAACTTTCCTGATAATTTAAATTGGTATTTTAAAAATCATAAGGGCCAATTTAAAAAGGTTCCCAAAAGTTATATTCCGCCTAAGTTTTTAATTAATCATGTAGACAGGAACTTATTTTGGGTTCCTAAATTTGTATTAAATTGATAATTTTTTTTGGTTATCATATATGTGCTCATTTTGTTTCTCTAACAAAATTATGTCTTTATTTTTTTTGCACAATTATGCTGTTTATCTACTGAAACTTCGTTCAATATTTTTTTCAAATATTTTTTTCCCTCGAAATTTGAAATTAAGAGTTTAGGGGAAACACTCATTACAATTTTTTTTCAAATTTTTCGAAGTATTTTTTCTAATTTTTTAAAATTTATTCTTCAAGAACTCTTATATGTTAGTTTGTCATTTTTGGACTTGATAAATGAATTTAAAACTCAAAATTTTTGTCCAAACTCATATCTTCATTTCGACTTTAACAAAAATATTCAGATTTTTTTTCGATTTTTTATGGATTGTTTATCGAAATATTTTGACTGGATTCGATTTTTTTTGGAACTCCTCATCAGCTGTGGATTTTATCAAAAAAAAATTTAGATTTTTTTTAAGTCATTTTTTTAAAAAAAAATGGAATTAACTTTGAAAAAATATGTCATTTTAAAATTTGAAAAATCTATGGCAACGTGATTTTTTTCACTTAGAAAATTTTTTATCGCACTCAAAAAATTTTCTTCTTCCCTACTTATATTTTCTAATTTTTTTGATGTGATCAAAGGGGGAGGAATAGTATTAAGTTAAGGGGTAGAATTTTAATTTACTTGAAATTTATGTTTTTTTTGAACTTAAACTGTTTACATTATTATGTATATTTTTTTATTTTGATTACTCTAATTTAACTCGGATTGATGCACATCAAAAAGGGGGAGATTGTAAGTACCCCTGGTTGATTTTGATGTGATCAACCGATTTAAGTTAGGTCCTGGTATGTTTAATCCCTCTGCTAAGTGTGCAGGAGCTTAGGTACGGAGGAAGTCGAGCGTAAGACGTAGCGAACGAGTAGGATTGTGCGGGGAAGTGAGCCGACGGGCTCGGTACAATCCGAGGGACGCGGAAGCTGCGGAAGAGTACGTCGGTGGAGCGAGAAGGACGTGCGCGGTGTCCGAGGGATGAGAAGCCGGGAGGAAGGACGCTCGAGGGGCGAAAGGCCGGAGTCGGGTTCGGGTGAGCCTAACTCCGGTTGGCCGGAAATCACCCAGAAGATGAACCAAAAGACTGGTCAGTTTGACCAAGTCAAACCAGGCACCTGAAACAAAAAGAATTTTATTTGTTGTTGTGAAGATTCGAACCAGCAACCTCGCCTACATATATCACCAATCTTATCGACTGGGATAAAGAAAAGATATGATTAAAGTTGTTGCGAGCAAATGATAAAGCTATTTATCTGTTGCGAGCAGAAGACAAAGTTATCTCTTAAAGGATAACTTTATCCTTTAATCATATCCAATGGATGCAGTTTAATCCCATCCAAGATCAGCCATCCAGATTACATCCATGGATCAACGGCCAAGAGAAAATTCCTCAACAATCAACAATCCAGATTTATTCTCTTAGGCTATAAATAGCCTTAGAGTTTCAACCTTTTAAATCATTCTTATTCATTCTTGTAAAATCTCTAAAAGTCTAGTGTGCTACTTTTGTAAGGCTTCTCCACCACAAGGAGATTTTTATTGAGCGTCCACTGCCTTGGAAGCAACGTCCTTAGTTGCGATCAAGTTTTTTTTTTAAAGACGAGTGCCTTCCACTTTTATAATTTTTTTTCCATCTATTCACCCCCCTCTAGCCGGTCCAACCCGATCCAACAATGTGCCCTAAGGGGTTTTTGTATTGGTTGTTTCGTCGTAAGTCGGACCGGTCCGCAGTCAGGTATGGTTTATTAGGTCTTATCGTTATAGTTTTCTTACTTTTATGTTGTGTTTGCATATTTTGAGGCCTGAGGCCAATTAAACTGTGTGGTCGTGTTTTATGTATGTGTAAATTGTCCGCCGAACAGGGGAGGTGCTGTCCGATTTTATATTGAATCAGCGGCTCCTGGGTCTCAGGACGTGATAGCATGCCTGCTTATAACTCGCTTGGAGGTGAGAGTCTAGACACTCGGTCGGGTAGAACCCAGGGAACGTGGGTCACCACGCATCCGGACTGGGAATCGAGCCGAGGGGTGTGCGGGAACTTGCCCGCTTATAACTCGCTTAGAGGCGAGAGTCTGGACACTCGGTCGTGTAGAACCAAGGGAGCGTGGGTCGCCACGCGTCCGAACTGGGAGCTGAGCCGAGGGGTGCACGGGAGCATGCCCGCTTATAACTCGCTTAGAGGTGAGAGTCTGGGGCGCCTGCAGATTAACCAAGAACCATATCCTTCCATTATCTTTACAGGGTTTCGAAGTACAGTTGTCTCTCAGGCCCTCACTCTACCTCTCAATAAGGTTGAAGATGGATAGCGCTCCAAGGCCGATCCAACTTTCTTCCTTGCTCATTCTCCAGTAATATGCCCCTGAGGCTAATTTCTGGACGACCTTGAAGGGCCCTCCCCATTGAGGCTCTAGCTTGCTGACGTCCCCGACCGGCATGACACTTTTCCATATGAGATCCCTGACCTAGAACGCTTTTGGCAGCACTTTTCGATTATACCTTTGCTTCATTTTCTGGTGATAGGCAAACATCCGAGCAGCTGCCTTTTCTCAGATCTCTTCGACAAGGTCCAATTCCAGACACCTCCTTTCCAAGTTATCTTCGTCGTAGGTCTTTCGCCGATCCGACTCACATCCGACTTCGACCGACACCACAACCTCAATTTTATAGATCAACTGGAAGGGCGTGTGGCCCGTAGTTTCTTTTGACATGGTTCACTGAGCCCACAAGACACTTGGCAGCTCGTCAACCCAGGTTCCTCCGGCATGGTCCAGCTTGGTCTTCAAACCCCTCAGGATCTCTTAATTGACCACTTCTGCTTGACCGTTACTCTGCGGGTATGCCACAGAAGTGAAGACCTGCTAAATACCGTAGGTCGAGTACCATTCTTGTATTTTCCGACCCTAGAATTGCCCTCCATTGTCCAAGACGAGCTTGTGAGGAATTCCATATCGACACAAGATGTTCTACCATATGAACTTGATCACGGCTGCTTGCTCAATGATACGCGTCATGACCTCAGCTTCTATCCGCATGGAAAAGTAATCGACAACTACCAGCAGGAATCTCTTTTGAGCTACAGCGGTCAGGAATGGTCCCACGATATCCATGCCCTATTAATCGAACAGGCAGTAGACTACTGATGCCTTCATCATTTCTACGGGTCGGTGAGGGAGGCAATGATGCTTTTGACAGGACAGACATGTGGAGACCATCCAGTCGGCGTCCTTCTGTAGGGTCGGCCAGTAATACCCGACCAGCAGTGCCTTCCAGGCCACGGCCCGAGCTCCAGCATGACTTCCACAGACTCCCATATGTATCTCCCTCAGTACATAATCGACATCTTCCTCGCCCAAGCATTTAAGTAGAGGTCGAGCAAAGGCCCTCTTATACAACACATCCCCGACCATTGTGTATTGGATCGCTCGCCTTCTGAGGAGTCGGGCTTCCTCCCGGTCAGCCGAGAGGACCCCCTCTATTAGGTAGGCGATGAGCGACGTTCTCCAATCTGTCCTAAGCTCCAGCTCAGCCTGCTGCTCTATATGCATTATCATCATCGTCTGACTGCTCGACCGAGGAAGTACCCCAAGAGCCTACCGAGCTAACCAACTTGGTCAGCTCGTCTGCCCTTAGGTTGCTTTCCCTGGGGATTTTCTGTAGCTACACCTCCTGGAACCCGGCTTTCAATTTCTCGTAGGCTTCCATGAAGGCTTGCAACCGGTCGCTGTTAACCTCGAACCGACCGGAGATCTGTTGGGTGACCAACTGAGAGCCTGAGTACAGTATCACCCAAGTAGCTCCCACGTGTTTGGCAGCTTGCAGTCCAGCTATGAGAGCTTCAAACTCGGCTTCATTGTTTGTGGCCTAATATTCCAGTCGAACTGATAGATGCAATTGCTCTCCCTTTGGGGAAACCATCAGGATGACAATTCCACTTCCCGGGCGAGCTGACGAGTCATCCACATAAACATGTCAAGCTTCCTCAGCCTCTTCCGAGTGCAACTCACTTAAAAAATTTGCCAAGGCTTACGCTTTGATGGCTGGCTGAACTTGGTATTGGATGTCATATTCACTCAGCTCAGTCATCCACTTGATTAGTCGCCTTGATGCCTCGGGGTTTGAAGCTACTCGCCCCAGGTTGCTGTTGGTTAGGACCACGATCGGGTGCGCTAGAAAATAGGGTCGGATCCTTCGAGTAGCTAACAACAGTACATAAGCCAACTTCTCGAGTGTCGTGTATCGGCACTCGGCTCCCTTCAATAAATGGGCGAAGATATACACAGGTTGCTGCTTAGCCCCCTCCTGCCTAACCAACACCATGCTAACTGACTCAACTGAGGCAGCCAAATACACTGACAATACCTCCCCTACCTAGGGTTTGGCCAATACAGGCAGCTCGACAAGATACACTTTTAGCTCTTCAAATGCCTTGTCACAGTCGACGTCCCATTAGAACTTGGTGGCTCAGCGGAGCGTCTTGAAGCAAGGTAGTCCTCGCTCGGCAGATCGGGATATGAAGCGAGATAGTGCTGTGATTCACCCTGTAAGCCTTTGTGCCTCTCGGAGATTCCTTGGTGGGGGCATGTCGAGCAAAGCCTTAATCTTTCTCGGGTTGGCTTCTATGCCCCTCTTGGTAACTATGTATCCAAGGAACTTGCCACTCCGAGCCCCAAAAAGACACTTCGCTGGATTTAATTTGAGCCCATACTTGCGTAGGGTCTGGCAGGTTTCCTCCACATTTGCCACGAGATCTGTCGCTCGGTTGGATTTGATTAGAATGTCATCTACATATACCTCAATGTTCCGACCGATCTGGGTGTGGAACACCTTGTTCATCATCCTCTGGTAGGTGGCCCCAGCGTTCTTGAGTCTGAATGGCATGACGGTGTAGCAGTACATGTCGCCAACCGTGATGAAGCTCACTTTCTCTTGGTCCTCAGCTGCCAAGGGCACTTGGTGATATCCCTGGTAGGAATCCAGCATGGAGATGAGCTCGCTCCCTGGGGTCGAGTCAACCATCTAGTTGATCCGGGGCAGGGGGTAGCAGTCCTTCGGGCACGCTCGGTTGAGATCCCGGAAGTCGAAGCACACTCTCCACTTATTGTCAGGCTTGACTACCATGACCACATTGGCTAACCAGGCCGGAAATTAGACTTCCCGGATGTGTCGGGCCTCCATCAATTTCTCAACATCTGCCTGGATCACCTTATTATGTTCTACGCTGAAGTCCCGCTTTCTCTGTTTGACTGGCCGAGCGTTAGTATAGACGTGAAGATGGTGCTCGGCCACCTCGGGTCGGACTCCTTTTAGCTCATTTACAGACCAGGCGAACACATCTTGGTTCCTGGTCAGGTACTCCAGCAAAGGCTCCTTCATCTCACCTGGCAAACCGGTGACTATCTTGACTCGGGCTTCCTCTCGGTCGGGAAGCAACTGAACCTCTTCCTTGTCGTCGTGCAGCTTGGCCCAAGGGGAAGCCTGCACCATGTTGCAGTTAGAGAAGGGGCGAGGGGCCTTCTGACTCTCCACCCAGACATCATCCACATAGCATCTCCTGGCCACCCTCTGATCTCCCCTGACCTCTCCGACCTTGTCGTCGACTGGGAATTTAATCTTGAGGTAGAAGGTCAAGGTAACTGCTCAGAACTCGTTGAGGGTCGGTTGACCCAAGATTGCGTTGTAGGCCGAGGGAGCATCCACTATCAGAAAGGTGGACCAATCTAGTCCTCTTCGGTGGTTCCTCGCCTAAGGAAATGGCCAGGCGAATCTGACCGATGGGTTGCACTTGATTCCCCGTGAATCCAAACAGCGGGGTGGCCACCAACTCCAGTTGGGACGACTCGATCTACAATTGGTCGAAGGCTTTCTTGTAGAGTATGTTGACCAAGCTGTCGATGTCCACGATGGTTTGGTGGACTTGGTAGTTGGCGATGACGGTTGTGACGACCAGAGCGTCATCATGCGGGACCTCCAATCCCTATAGATCTTGAGGGTCGAAGCTGATCTGAGGCTCCTGTGCTTGGGCAGCACTCGTGCCGACCTGGTGAGTTTCAAGTCGGCGCACTTGTGCCTTCCAGGCTCGATTGGAATCTCTCTTGGTAGGCCCGCCCGAGATGACATGCACCCCTCCTCGGACGGTGTTCTGTCGGTTGGCCTATTCCTCCTCCATTTCTCCTACTTCGGCTCGGTCTTCTTGCGGGAATAGGCTGCGAGCAGTTGGGGGGTTCTGCCTGGGTTCTTCAGCGGCTGGGGCGGCGGTCTGCCCTCCGTGGCCCGAGCCCCCCTCGGGTCGGGCGGCCTTTCCTCGACCTCCTGAAGGACCAAGTGCCGAGGGCACGAGGAATCGGGATGCCAGGCTACCGGCTTGCGACAGCCTCTGAGGAGTCCTATGAGCCTAGACGACCATCAAGAGCTCGTATTCTTCAGGCGTCACGGTCATCATGAGTCGGTTGGGATCTTCCATCGTGCACTTCCGATCAGGCTGAATTGTCCCTCCTAGCGCCAAATTTGATTCTGTCGCGAAGTGAGGTGGACTCCCAAGAGTAAAGTGGTGCTCCGAGCGCTACGAGCTGTGGATGCCGACTCCGATCTGCGAGAAAATGACCGTTAGCGAACCCGCCGGGAAAAGTCCCCGGTAAGGCACTCCAACGGTCAAGTCAGTCCCCGGTGGTGGAAGAGCGGAAAAGCAATGAAACAGTGAAAAAAATACTATTGCGCGTACCTGTGCGACGGGAGAGGAGAAACTTATATAGCCGGGGGAGCCGACAGCTTCTGCCCGGCCTGCCACTCCCTGTCGTAGGCGAGAGCAAGCCAGGGTGTGGCCAGTATTGGCAGGGTGAGGCGTTGCATGCCCGAATAAGACAAGGGGCGCTGTCGACTCGCTCACGTGCTTCACCAAGCGCCGCTCGGCCTGATGCGAACGCAGGTGGTCGTGGTACGAGATGACAGGGGGATCACGGTGTCAGCAAGATATCCATGATTTAGACCTAAAGTGTGTCAGTTTCGCGCCAATCCCGTACCGCTTCTGTTTGTGTGATGTCAGAGAGTGGGCGAGCATTCCTAAGGGTGATGACCAGTTTTGTCAGAGTGCGCCGTTCGGTGGCTTTGGATGGATCCTGGCCCCACGGCCATTGCGGCCGAGTCAGGAAGCGCTCGGCCCCGCCGAGCCCGGCCTATCTAGGGGTTGGGCAGTTGGGGACTCGGGGTCCCCCGGCTCGGGAACTCCTCTTATCGGGCCTTCTCCGACTTGTCTGTTGGGCCTCCATTGACGCCAGGTGTACCTGGGTCAGGGTCGGTCTTCCGCGGCCCAAGCGTAGGACGAGCCGGATCGGGTGACATTGGCTCAATTATCGTCTTAGCTATTCGATCCATTGGGACCCCGAGAACCTCTATCTCACCTCTACCCTTATGTGGCGCCATACGGGCTGACCGAACTACGGCCGTAATCTATATGTATGTAAAAAAGAGAAAAAACAGACGAGATGGGAAAAAAAATGACACAGAAAATGAGAAAAAATTAAACGTGCAATATAAGTCTTTGATAAATTTGAAAATTTACGTGCGTGGTTTAATAAATTCTAAAATTTGAAAATTTACGTGCTTGATTTAATAAATTCTAGAAGATGAATTGTATTCAAAACATTCAAAGACTTACCATAAAAATTGACTTTTATTAGAGCTTTTATTTTATTTCTCGACTTGATGATGTATTATATTTATGTTATTTTATATCTATTTAAATTGAAACTCTGGATTTGCAATTCATGGGAGGAAACCGCCCTGCAAATTCATGAAGAATAATACTTAATAAAACAAAAACAACTTGGAAATAAGGCGCGCAATTAATATTTTAATTATTTTACGGGTTTTTTTTTCCTTTCACAATGGTAGAAAAAATCTACGTACGGCAACAAAGTATGCGCCAACGAAGCGGCGTCTCCAAGTTTCCAATATCTCTTCAGTCTTCATTTATTATATATACATCTGTCTGTCATATGATCCTAGCAACTGCAGAAATTGCAAGCAAGCGAAGAGAGAATCGTTGATCTTTCCTCGACTTCTTTTCTTGTCAATTAAGAGATAATGGCGAAGTACCATGAGCATGAGGTGGTCATCGTCGGCGCCGGCATCGCCGGGCTGGCGACGGCAGTGGCCCTGAAGATTGTAGGATTGCCGAGTTTGGTGCTTGAGCGGTCCCCGGAGCTCCGAACCACCGGTGGAGCCTTGTCTTTGTTCCCCAACGCTTGGCGCGCTCTCGAAGCCCTCCGTGTTGCTCACAAGCTCATTCCCCTCTACCCCGCATTAAACACGTATCGATACTTTCTTTGACCCCATCATTCCTCAATTTTGATTAATTTTTAATGTATTGATGTTTGTGTTTTTAGAACACGAGTTACCGATCTTTCAAGTGGATCGTCTAAAGTGGTGCCCTTTAACAAGACAGAGACGTAATATATATAAATCATGATTTTGTTTAGATCGTTAAACTATCATTTTGGTAACATTTTTTTGCTGTTTCTTGTGATAGAGGTGACACAGGAATCAGGTTAGTACACAGGAAGGCCCTGTTACAAGCGCTGGCCGAGGAACTGCCACCGGACAACATAAGGTTCACCTCCAGGATAGTCTCCATCGACCAAGAACAGGGTTCGTCGCCGGCCACAACTGTGCACTTAGACGACGGTTCCGTTATCAAAGCCAAAGTGCTTATTGGCTGCGATGGCGTTCAGTCTGTTGTGGCGCGGTGGTTGGGCCTATCGCCGCCTGTTGACTCTGGTCGCTCCGCCTTTCGGGGACTCGCGGTGTTCCCCGACAGCCACGAGCTCAAGAATGAAGTCTTGCAGTTCTTCGGTGATGGAAAAAGAGGCGGGGTGATTCCTCTTAGCAACAAGGAGGTTTACTGGGTCATCACCCGAGCCTCCGATGACAGAGGCAAGTCTCTGTTTTCTCTAGCTAGTTTTATTTCCCAAGTTGCCGCAATTAGTCGCCGGTTTCAAAGTGGATAGCTTCTTTACATTGCTAATTAAATGCAGATAAAGAGATTGCCGGAGCAACGCCGGAGTTCATCATGGAGGAAGTACAACAGCATCTGACCGAAGACTTCCCGCCGGAGATGAGATATGCCCTTGAACACGTGGACGCGAGCACCGTGAGCTGGGCGCCGCTGCTGATCCGGGTCCCGTGGGACCTCCTCCTGCAGCGGATGCAGAAGGGGTGTGTGACGGTCGCAGGCGATGCTATGCATCCCATGACGCCTGAGATCGGGCAGGGTGGGTGTGCCGCGCTGGAGGACGCCGTCGTGCTGGGGCGGTGCCTCGCGCGGGCACCGTTGCTGGAGGCTGGATTGGAGAACTATGCCCGGGAGCGTCGATGGCGAGTCGCTGGAATCGTGGCGGCGGCGTATTTGACCGGGTGGGTGCAGCAAGGCGGCTCCAACGGCTTGTGGCGGCCGTTGGTCAAGTGGTTTAGGCAGAGGGTATACTACCAATACGTTCATCCAAGGATCGTGGCGGCCATCTGGGGATATGACTGCGGGGAGTTGCCGCCGGCGGAATAGTTAAGTACTGGCAAACGATCACCTATGGAATTGAAACATCGTCTCTCTGCCCATATGATTAAGAGCTTTTTATTTGATGTAATAAAGATGTAATACATTGAGCAAAAACAAAAAGGAAAAAAAAGTGCAGAGAGACGAGGTGTTTAAATTAGGGGATTGTGTGTAAATTTTAATAAAATCCCATTGCATAGTATTTGAAACAAGGGCATGTATCCACTTATTCGACCTGTTCAACCTGAAGAAATAAGAGAAAAATTATTTTTATTAAATTTCAGTATTACATTTATGTTTAAAATGATTAAATTATTTTTCAGAAAAAAATGAAGCCGGCAGGTAAGTTTCATGGTTTAGGGTTTAGTTAATAGATTTTTTTTGGATCATGAAACAACTTAATCGCCCAAAAAATAAGGTGATAGTTAGTGTTAATCAAGTCATAAGTTGTTTAGATTTAGATTTTATTTTTAAAAATCATTTCCAGTATTATCTTTCTAAATGAGTGACATCGACTACTTTGATTTTATTTTTTGAATTTCTCAGACCAAAGAATTCAACAACGTAGAAATTATTTTTCACAAATTAAATATATAATTTTAATGATAAGAAATATGCATTTTCTACATTAAGACGATGTCAATATATTAAAGTGCACAATCAACTACATAATTATTCTGCATCTTCAATAACTTTTTATTTTAACACAGAAATTCAAAAATTTTATATCATGTAAATTTAATTCAAAAATGATAAATATATTTATATACGATCCGCGATTGCAGGATGTAAATTTAAAAGTACAACTTGATATTAAATATTTGAAAAGGATAAATACTAGAGAATTATTAAATTTAAAAATAATGATCGATATGAATAAAAAACCAAAATAATAATCGACTATCTTGAACGCGACCTTTTTTTTCTTCTTTTAAATAAACCTAATGACTTCTTTCAACGAGATTGTATTAATTGAATATCCGTATCGAAAGAATAAAACTGCCCAGACAAATAATTGAGAAGCTCAGTCAAATTTTTGAATGATTTAGTCAACCATTTCTAGTTGACTTGTACTAAATTTTGATCTAGAAGATTGAACACTAAATTTTAATTGTGTTGGTTGGGCAATAAATATCTGGTCTGAAGGATTAGATACTAAGATCTGACCGGGATTGAACATGAAGTCCTAATCTAGAGGTCTGGGCAATGAAGTCTTGACTAGAGAATCGGCAGAAGTCTTGATTGAGCGAGGACGACGGACAGGAATTAAGACGGGTCGAGGATTGGATGTCGTGAGTTCCGGAGTCAAGGTTGAAGGCTGAGCAAAAGTCCAACCAGAGGTTGGCAAAAGATAAACTCTCCTAAAAAGAGTAGGTAAGGATGCGTTTCCTATCGAGGGGACAGTAGGTGTCGGTCCGACCTAAGATTTCGGTTGAAATCTAAAAGTTAGAACCATCAATCCGAGTTGTCAAAAACACATTATATATGCTTTACATACCTATCTTGTTTGTATTTTCTCTAACTTTGTGATACAGAAGAACAAAAGTAAAGGAGCTTGGAAAGAGAGCTCAGACGCCTGGAGGTCCGGGCACCCACAGTTGCTTCAGGCGCTCGGAGATTTGAGCGTTCAGATTGGTCCAAGACCCAGCTCAACTCAGCCAGGTTCAATTGAGCTAGCCCACGCGGAGTGGTCAATCCACGTCACGGTTCAGGCACCCGAAAAGGATCTAGGTGCCCGAGAGTGTATAAACTTAAGAGATCAAGCTTCGACGAACCGTCGCCACATCATCAGGCTGGGGCACCCGGAGCAAGCTATAAAAGCATCCTCGACAAGAGCACTCGAACATCAATTCCCTACACTTTCGCTCGTGTGCTCTGCGAGAAACTGCTTAACGACATTGTAATGCTGCTCCGATGACAAGCCGTAATCTTCAACCATTTAGTCATCGATATATTTTATTCTTAAATTGTAGTTTCACATTCATATTCATAATACATTATCGAACCCACAGGAAGCGATCATGAATTACAGCTCCTGGAGTAGGAGTCGTCACATATTCTAAACTAAGTAAAATCAACTTATATTAGTCGTGTTTATTTTGTGTTTACTTTTCCATTGTGACTTATACGCTTATCATTCAAATTTCGAAAAAACCACAAGCATTATTCATCCTCCCCTCCTCCATCTCTATCGCTCGACCCAATCCTACGTGTATCTAATGTATTTTTTTGTTTTGTTTGAATTTTTTAAGAATTAATATTATATCAATCTATAAATCGTAAAATTAAAATCCCAAATGACTAGTGCATCGTGCAGTCGCACACGTGTGCACTGCACAGTGCGCAGCATAACTCAGTGTGCAGCAGAACTTCTTAGAACGTACTCGTGCTGCTAAGTCCAATATAAGAGCAAACTTGGGACATTTGTAGACTTGGCTGACCACCAACAGTATGCTGCTATAATTATAATGGTTGATGTAAATTATTCTTACTGGATGGATAAATAATTAATACACTATCTAAGATCAAAATTTGATGATGTTAATATATTTATCTTTTTTTCTATATATTAATTATAATATTCAGGTTAATAATCTTTATGATTTATTTTTTTTCATGTTAATTTTGAAATGAATTCTAAGATAAACCAATCATTTTTTTTATCATTTATAATGGTTGGTATATATTGATATTAAATATTTTTGAAAAGGATAAATACGGAAGAATAATAGATATTACAAAAAGTTAATGGTTGATATATACTTTAAAAAAACAACAAAATAATAATGGCATGACTATCTTTAACGAGATCTTTTTTCTTCTTTTCAATAAAAATAAACATTACCGACAATTCCTAACAACTTCTTACAAGTTTCAATGATATTGTCACATACATTGATTATTGAGAGTTTTACATAATACAAAAATACATTTTCATTGACAAATATATCAGAGTTGATAAGCGCAATCAAGATAGAATTAATGAATTCACTGAATTGAATACGTCAAATTTTTGAATGATTTTGTCAAGAATTTCATAGAAATAATCAAGCGCCATAAACATTTTGAATTTTCATTTAATATATATTTTTTCTCTCCCTCTTGCTTTGACTCGGCTACCGTTAACCTCCAACGGCAACCCTAGCTATAAACCCTCTAAGTCCTCTCGATCTTAATTTCAAGCAATTATCCGAGTCCTCTTCCACCTTCCGCCGTCTCTATCTCTTTGTCGTCTTTACGAAAGGTTTATATCTATCTCTCTTCATCACTAAAACTATTTCTGTAAATTAGTGAATTATTCGGAGAAGACGTCGACGGCGTCCAACGACATGCATGGAGAAGCCCGGCCCCAGTCGACGTGAGTCACATATATAGAATGATTTCTCATCTATAGAATGATTTCTCATCTATATATCTGTTAATCGGTATCATAATTAAATAAGCATCATCTACGAATTTTGCAAATTGTATTTAATTTCTGCAGACTAGATTGCGGATGTACTATACAAGCACGGACGATTCGCCGGCCGACAACGTCGAGTCAGAGAAGAAAGAGGATGAGCAAGTCAATGGAAATCAGCTGGCGTCGTCCTTGGAGACCCAGCTACGACTGGTGAAGGAAGAGAACCAAGTGATGAGAGCCGAGTTGAGACACCGCACCACTATGAACGACGACCTCCGAAGGCGAATCCCCCTAACGCTTGTGTTACTCTCGCATGCCCCCTCTAAGTTCCTCATCGATCTAGCCATTCCTGCTAGGGCTGATCCTCAGTGACTGCTTATAATCGACGACTCCTTCCGGAACACTTGTGATTCCCCTGCATGGAAATATTTATATTCAACATTTTCTTTCTTTGTTATGGAACCACGTAATGTAAGACTTGGACTATCTGTAGATGGATTTCAGCCATTTGAAAGTTATGGACAACAATATTCATCATGACCAGTTATCATAACATCATACAACTTACCACCATGGATGTGCATGAAAGATGAATTCATGTTTCTTACCATGTTAATTCCAGGTCCTATAATCCAAAAGCGCAAATAGATGTATTTTTGCAACCTTTGATAGCTTAGCTGAATCATTTATAGAATATAGGTTCAGAGACGTATGGCATCGCAAGTAAATCAAATTTTATAATGCATGTAGCATTGTTATGAACTATTAGTGATTTTCCTGCGTACTCAATGTTATTAGTGTTGAATTTTTTTTTGGAATTTCAAATTTATTGAACGAAGTTTAGTCCCACATTGCTAAGCCAAGAAAAGTAAAATGCCTTATATATCAAGCCATTCCTACCATGCTTAGATGGCTTAGGGGGACCTACACGCATGCGCGGGTTGAGCCCAAACCAGGTGGTTTCAGGGGGTCTGGGCCGGAAATCCATAAACCGGGCGCGACGCACGCGATTATCGCGCGCAGGGGGGGTGCAAATCCCCAGCCCGTGAGCCTCGCGCTTGCGGGCGGCGCGGTTTGGTTTTGTAGATTTCGGTCTGGTTTTCTAAACCAATTTGGTTTGGTTTATTTTTATTTCTTATTTTATTTTTCTTTTATTTTTTTGAGAAATCACGTCCTTCCTCAAAAGGCTTCGGCGCAAATGGGAAGAGGCAACCTTTGCCTCTTCGGATCTATAAAAGGAGAAGGGGAAGAAGCAATTCAATTCACTCACTGCTTTCTTCCTTCTCTCTCTGTGCGATCAGCGCCTCTCCTTCTCCGAAGGCAGCGTTCTCCGAAGGCAGCTTTCTCCTTCTTTCTTCTTCGGTCGTTTTGGGTCTTGAGGCTTCGCCTAGTGCGATCTGAGGTTGTCTCCGAGGGCAGCGTTCGTCTTGGAGTGCACCTATGAACGCCGCGTGGTTGTCGGATCTTGGGGGAGTTTTGCCGGGAGCCTTTGCACCGTAGGGCGGCAATCAATTCTCTAAAGACAGTCGGTACGCCGGCGCTTCAACCGGATAACTATCCCTAACTCTGCGTTTTTCTTATCAGATTCCTGCATCTATATTTATTGTCTACTGCTTTGGTGCATGTTAAATATTGCTACATTTTTATTACAATTTTAGAGAATTGATTGTACCTAAGTAGACATGTTAAATGTTAGAATGTCGGGGTCTAATGAGGCTAGCGCCAAACCCGAGAGGTTTTCCGGGCAAAATTTCAAACGTTGGCAACAACGAATGAAATTTTGGCTTACAACGCTGGGGCTTTTCTCCGCTATAGAATCAGATCCTCCTTCACCTGATGAAGAAGAACTTGCCCGTAGTGCTTCTACCGAGAGGTTTAAATAGAGGGATTATCTCTGCCATGGGAGAATCCTGTCTGCCCTCTCGGACGCACTATTTGATGTGTACTGCTCTACAACCTCGGCCAATGAGTTATGGAAATCTTTGGATAAAAAATATAACTCCGAGGACTCTGGTTTAGAGAAGTACACCGTGGGGAAGTTCTTAAACTTCAAAATGGTTGAGGGTAAATCTGTCATTGAACAGGCCCATGAATTTCAAATTTTGATTCACGGTCTTGCTGAGGGAGATATGCCGATACCCGAGAAACTTCAAGTCTTGTCTATCATCGAAAAGTTGCCTCCGAGTTGGAAAGATTTTGGCATGACACTTAAACACAGGAGAGGTAAAATCTCTCTTGAAGATTTAATGATTGCCTTAAATATCGAGGAAGAACATCGAAAGCAACATAAGGATGATGATAAAGGGATGCCTATGGATTTTGCTCCAAAGGCAAATGTGGTGGTCTCTTCTGACAAGAACAAGTTCAAAAACCAAAAAATGAAAAATAAAATGAAACCCAAACCAAAGGTTCAGAAGAAGCATGGGACTAGACCGTGCTGGGCTTGTGGACAAGTTGGACATTTTGTCAAATTCTGTCCTGAACGGAAGGACAAGAAGAAGAACCAAGGCAATGTACCCAACACCAAGGCACAGGTCAATGTTGTGACCAGCACCAGCAATGGGTTTGTTTCCTTTAACCCCGAGCTAAATTTGATTTATCAACCCAATGAGTGGTTGGTTGATACAGGTGCTAATGTGCACTGTTGTGCTGATCGTTCTGCCTTCCTTACTTATCAGGTAATTGAAGGCACATCCGTAACCATGGGGAATCATTCTGCAGCCAGAGTGTTAGGGATTGGACGAGTTGACTTGAGGTTTACCTCAGGGAAGGTCCTGTCACTGCATGAGGTGCATCATGTTCCAGCGGTCCGACGGAATTTGATTAGCGGGTCAAAATTAGTTCGTGCTGGTTATGAGCTAAACTTCAAATGTAATAAAGTTGTATTGTTACATTTAGGAACCTTTATTGGAAAGGGTTACCTTAATGAAGGTTTATTTAAACTCAATGTTGAAAATTCGATTATTAATAAAATTAGTGATATTGGTTGTTCTTATAACATTGAGTCTTATGATGTGTGGCATGATAGATTAGGACATGTTAATTTTCAAACTATAAAAAGGATGATGAATCTTGACATGATTCCTAAGCATGCCATAAATGATAAGAAAAAATGTGAAGTTTGTGTGCAATATAAACAGCCCCGTAAACCCTTCAAATCAGTTGATAGAAATTCTAATATTTTAGAATTAATTCATACTGACTGTTGTGAGTTTAACGGTTTAATAACAAGAGACCATAAAAGGTATTTCATTACCTTCATTGATGATTACTCTCGTTATTGCTATGTTTATTTGCTGAAAACTAAAGATGAAGCTTTAGATAAATTTATGATTTTCAAATTTGAAGCTGAAAATCAAACAAACCAAACCATTAAAAGGATAAGGTCTGATAGGGGTGGAGAGTTCACCTCAAACCTGTTTCAAAAATTCTGTCAAGATTCAGGTATAGTTCATGAGGTCACTGCTCCATATAGTCCTCAATCTAATGGTGTAGCAGAACACAAAAATCGAACCCTTGAAGATATGATTAATTCCATGTTAGGTAGTTCTGGGTTACCCAACTTCTTGTGGGGGGAGGCTCTATACACTGCTTGTCATGTGTTAAATAGAGTACCTATGAAGTCAAGGGATAAAAGTCCATATGAACTTTGAAAAGGTCGAAGGACAAGTTTGAAATACCTAAAAGTGTGGGGGTGCCTTGCGAAAGTGCTAGTACCTGAACATAAAAGGAAAAAACTTGATCCGAAGACTGTAGATGGTGCCTTCTTGGGTTATGCTCAGAATAGTTCTGCATATAGGTTTCTGATTATTAAATCAAAAATTTTTGGAATAGATGCAAACACTATTGTAGAGCTCCGTGATGCTACATTCTTTAAGGATATATTTCCTACGAAGACTAGAACATCTCAGTCTATCTCTAGTACTCCTACTAGAGATGACACTGCCTCCATAGAGGTCCCATTATCCTTAGTGGGTGAACCTTCCTCAAGTCACTCTAGATTAGATGAATCTAGTGAGTGTACAGAATTGAGAAGGGGCAAGAGGCAACGTGTGTCTAAAGATTTAGGCCAAGACTTTATCACCTATAATATAGAAGGTGACCCTGTGACATATAGAGATGCTATGGCTTCTCCTGAAGCTAAGCACTGGAAAGAAGCCATTAAAAATGAAATAGACTCTATTATCTCTAATGCCACTTGGGAGTTAGTGGATTTGCCTCCTGGTTGCACCACTATTGGATGTAAATGGGTATTTAAGAGAAAGTTAAAACCTGATGGGTCAGTAGATAAGTTCAAAGCCTGCCTGGTTGCTAAGGGATTCAAACAGAAAGAAGGGATTGACTATTTTGACACTTATTCCCCTGTTACTAGAATTACTACAATCCGAGTATTGATAGCACTGGCGTCCATATATCATCTTGAGGTCCATCAAATGGATGTCAAAACGGCATTTCTAAATGGAGATCTTGAAGAAGAGATATATATGGATCAGCCAGAGGGATATGTAGTTTCTGGAAGTGAGAATAAAGTCTGTAAGTTAGTAAAATCTCTTTATGGTTTGAAGCAAGCCCCAAAGCAATGGCACGAAAAATTTGATAGAGCTATGCTATCATTTGGCTTTGAAATTAATGACTCTGATAAATGTGTATATACTAAAATGAAAGGTGATAAATGTATCATTCTATGTAGATGATATTTTACTGTTTGGATCTAATCTTTCAATTATTAACGAGACCAAGGCTCTCTTAAGTGGTAAGTTTGATATGAAGGATATGGGTTGTGCTGATTTGATTTTAGGGCTGAAGTTGACTCGCTCAACTGATGGAATAGCAATTTCTCAGGCACACTATGTTGAGAAAGTGTTAGAGAAATATGGCTATAGCCACATAAAATCTATAGCCACACCCTATGATCCTTCAAAGACTCTCCACAAGAATAAGAGTGGCGTGGCTGTGTCTCAATTAAGATATTCCCAAATAATTGGTAGTCTAATGTATTTGACAAATTGTTCTAGACCTGATATTTCGTTTGCTATAACTAAATTGAGCAGGTTTACTAGCTGTCCGGACAGAACACATTGGGATGTATTAGACAGAGTACTCAAATACCTTAAGGGTACTATATCCTTGGGCTTGTGCTATGGGAGGTTCCCTGCAGTCCTGAAGGGATATAGTGATGCCAGTTGGATAGCTGACACCGCTGAGTGTAAAGGTGTTACTGGCTATGTTTTTACACTTGGAGGCGGTGCAGTTGCTTGGAGGTCTGTTAAACAGACGATCATATCCCGTTCTACAGCAGGCAGAATTGTGTGCTTTGGATACCACAGTAACTGAAGCTGATTGGCTTAAGGGTCTTCTTACTGAGATTCCCTTGATTGTGAAGCCAATACCTCCTATTTCAGTGAACTATGATAATCAAACAACAATAGCTCAGATTAGAAGCTCCAAGTATAACCAAAAACAGAAGAGACATGTACGAATAAGATTGAAATCTGTTCGTGAGCTAGTGTCTCTAGGAGTGGTGTCATTGGACTTTGTAAGTTCAAAAGACAATATTGCTGATCCACTCATAAAAGGACTTGATTCTGAGAAAATCAAGAGATCCAGTAAGGGAATGGGACTGAGGCCTATTCTGGTTTCATCTATAGCGGCAACCCAACCTATCTGATTGGAGATCCCAAGAAGTAGGTTCAATGTGGTATAAACAAGCTATAAGGGTGAATCGTAAGCATAAATTAATTGAGATATAATCTCAAAGTCTCTTCCCTGGATAGATGCTTGACTGCTAGTAAGGATGAGCTTAAGGCTCTTAATGAGTTCAAGGTCTTTATGACAGGATGCTTGCAATACATCCTTGGAGAACTCACCTATGTAAGTGTAACTGTGAGGCCGCAGTGTGGGGGGTCTGGGCAACTCTCCTTAACACTTATGAAACAAGATTCGGTGGCATGGCCATAATGCACCAACCCAGAAGGATTCAATCGTCGCCTGTGATGAGTTGTTGCCAATTGATTTTCACATATTAAAGGTTTAAGTTCAAGACTTAGTTCACTTCAAACCTGTGTGAATAAGATTGGTTTACTTAGGTGAAAATTCAAACCGAAAGGTATTTTCACTGAAAGCTCATTACAACAAAGCCTCAAGACCTATTTTGTTATTTATTAGAATTTGAAATTTGTGGGGGATTGTTGAATTTTTGTTTGAAATTTCAAATTTATTGAAGGAAGTTTAGTCCCACATTGCTAAGCCAAGAAAGGTAAAATGCCTTATATATCAAGTCATTCCTACCATGCTTAGATGGCTTAGGGGGACCTATACGCATGCGCGGGTTGAGCCCAAACCAGGTGGTTTCAGGGGGTCTGGGCCGGAAATCCATAAATCGGGCGCGACGCACGCGATTATCGCGCGCAGGGGGGTACAAATCCCCAGCCCGTGAGCCTCGCGCTTGCGGGCGGCGCGGTTTGGTTTTGTAGATTTCGGTCTAGTTTTCTAAACCAATTTGGTTTGGTTTATTTTTATTTCTTATTTTATTTTTCTTTTATTTTTTTGAGAAATCGCGTCCTTCCTCAAAGTCGCGCACGGCGCGACTCTTGGAGGCTTCGGCGCAAATGGGAAGAGGCAACCTTTGCCTCTTCGGATCTATAAAAGGAGAAGGGGAAGAAGCAATTCAATTCACTCATTGCTTTCTTCCTTCTCTCTCTGTGCGATCAGCGCCTCTCCTTCTCCGAAGGCAGCGTTCTCCGAAGGCAGCTTTCTCCTTCTTTCTTCTTCGATCGTTTTGGGTCTTGAGGCTTCGCCTAGTGCGATTTGAGGTTGTCTCTGAGGGCAGCGTTCATCTTGGAGTGCACCTACGAACGCCGCGTGGTTGTCGGATCTTGGGGGAGTTTAGCCGGGAGCCTTTGCACCGTAGGGCGGCAATCAATTCTCTAAAGACAGTCGGTACGCCGGCGCTTCAACCGGATAACTATCCCTAACTCTGCGTTTTTCTTATCAGATTCCTGCATCTATATTTATTGTCTACTGCTTTGGTGCATGTTAAATATTGCTACATTTTTTATTACAATTAGGATGGAGCACGACTGAAAAGTTAGCATGTCCACATTGTATATGTGTCAGTTAAATGCATTTTCTTTGCCCTGCAGTGGAAAAATTTCTTGGTTTGATAATCATCGAAAATTTTTACCTCTTGATCATCCGCTCGGAAGAAATAAGAAACATTTCAAAAGGAATGAAGTAGTTAGGAAGCTACCTCCAGTTAGGATGTCAAGCGAAGAAATGTTAAATGAAATTGATAGTTATGGATTTCTACCAGTATATCAGGATGGTTTAGATGATATCAACAAGTATATTGTTAGAGTCAACAAATGTGGTTGGAGAAAAAGAAGTATTTTTTTTGGAGCTTCCATATTGGAAATATTTACTTATTCGGCATAATTTGGATGTTATGCATATTGAAAAAAAATTCTTTGATAACATCATTAATATTGTGTTGAATGTGCATGGGAAAACAAAAGATAAAACAAAATCTCGTGAAAAATTGAAACAATTAGTTAGCAGGCCTAAGTTGAATCAGAATGAAACGACTGGTAAATATCCCAAGGCTTGTTATACATTGGACAAAGAAAGTAAGCAAACATTGTGTTCTTGGTTGAAAAACATTAAATTTTCAGATGGATATGCCTCTAATATGTCTCGTTGTGTGGATACGAACAGATTTAAAATGGTTGGAATAAAGAGTCATGATTGTCATGTATTCATGCAAAGATTAATTCCAATAGCTTTCCAAGAATTACTTCCTAATAATGTTTGGCAAGCACTTACAGAATTAAGCCTTTTTTTTTCACAAATCTGACTTCCAGAGTTATTACGGTATCAGATATGTTACGTCTTCAGACAGAGATTCCGTTAATAATATGTAAGCTTGAACGAATTTTCCCACCAAGCTTTTTTGATTTAATGGAACATCTGCCTATTCATTTACCTAGCGAGGCACAGATAGGTGGTCCTATACAATACAGATGGATGTATCCTTTTGAAAAGTTTCTTAGAAAATTAAAAAATAATGTGCGTAACAAAGCAAGAATTGAGGGATCAATATGTAATGCATATTTGGTTGAAGAAGCAAGTTCATTTTGCTCGTATTACTTTGCTAAAAATGTAAAAATCAGACATCGAAAGTGTCCACGTAATCAAGATGACATTCCATCATTTGACCCAGACATTCTTTTTATTTTCAAGTATCCTGGAAGAGCAATGGGTTCAACTTTATCTAGACGGTTAAATGACCAAATATCATGCCGCCAGGACATATATCCTCTTAAACTGTGAAGATGTCAAACCATACCTAAGGTATTATCTCCTGTTGTAATATAATCAAATTTACTCATATGATATCAAATGAACTTATATGTCAGGCTATACCAACAACAGTTGTACATTCAAAATCCATCTATAAGTGCAAATGAGGTAGATCAGAAGATAGAAGATGAATTTGCATTTTGATTTCAAATATATGTAAGTGAGTTAATATGCATTTTTATGTTCACAATTCTTGATTACATATTAATCTAATTTGATCAACGACCACTATTATAGGTCAATGATGATAGAATTTCAAATGTAGAAGACGAAAGAATTAAAAATCTCGCATTTGAACCTCTTCATACTGTGACCATCTTCTCGGGTTATTACGTGAGTGGATACAGATTTGATGTGGGCCAACGTGATTCAGGAATGCCAACGTATAATTCTGGTGTTTGTGTCAAAGGATCAACAAACAATAATGATACTGAATTTGACTATTATGGCAAGCTAGAGGAAATTATCGAGGTTGAATACCCAACGTTACCTTTCAAAAGCTGTGTATTATTCGGGTGTTCTTGGTATGATCCAACTCCAAGGACGGGCACCAAGAAACATTGTTTATACAATTTAGTTGAGGTTAATTCAAGCAAAAGATTCAACAAGTTTGAACCTTTCATTTTTGCAATGCAAGCTGGTCAAGTATTTTATCTGGAGTACCCAACTAAGAGAAGACGACCAAGTGAATGGCTTGCTTTTTGTCAAATGAAGCCTAGGTCAACCATTGAAATGTCAAATACGATAACTGTCCAAAACTCCGATGCTTATCATAATGAAGAAGCTATAATCAACTCCGTTGATTCAGAAATACAATCAGCATCTCAATTACTTATAGATGATAATGTCTCTTACGAGGAAATTGATGATGGTGAAATATCTAGCAGTGAGGAGGTCGATGTATCAACGGATTCAAGCGATGAAAACTTACATGTTAATTTAGTTCTATCAGATTAAGATGAGTTGTTTGTATTGAACATGAACTCTGTTGTTTGTATTGAATATTACTAGTTATTTGTATTTCATCTTCCACATGTTTCTGATCACATAGAACAGATAAAGGATTTGATAACCAAGTTAGAATTTTTGTACCATATGCAATCATTTAGTTTGCTATGCTCTAAGCTCTATGCTTATATAGTGCAGTTGAAGTTACTACGTTGACTCCTTACCATTTTGTTTGCTATGCTCTAAGCTGGCATAGTGTTTAATTGCATATATAGTGCTCTGGCTACAAGATTCAATGGTTAACATAGTATTTGCTAACATACATACTATAAGATTCAATGCTCTAAGCTGGCATAGTATTTGCTAACAGAAAATTTTGTAAGTCAAGATTCAAATATGTTTCCTAAGGCACCCAAAAGAAAATTGTAACATGTAATAAGCTAACTTGCCTTTTGATTGCATGCTTCTGTAATTTTAATACATGCATGTATAACTTATAACTTTCTGTTTTTGCATGATGGTGATCAGATTCAATGGCAACTTTCTGTATAATACATGCATGTATAACTTGCCTTTTTTGCATGATGCTTTTGATCGCAAGATTCAATGGTTTTGTTTTTGCATGCTTCTGTAATTGCTAACTTTCTATAATAAGCTAACTTTCCTGTCTTGTAAAACTTTCCTGCCTTTTTTGTTTTTGATACTTTTTGTATAACTTTCCTGCCTTTTTTGCATGCTTCTTGTAAAACTTTTTGTTTTTGATGCTTTTTCGTATAACTTTCCTGTCTTTTTTGCATTTTGATACTCTACGTATTTTTCTTATCTGCCTAAACTTTTTATCTAATCAGGAATCATGTTTGTACAAAGACCCCGTGGTAATCAGATTACTCTTAGGGTGCGTTTAGTTCAAATTATCATACATGACCTTGGTTATGTGATTACCTGGTAATCACATAACCAAGGTTATGGGGAATGAAACATAACCTAATGTTGTTTGGTTAAATTTAGATGATCAAAAAAAATCTTGTTTGTTTGGAGGTAATAGTATATAATCTAATGTAATATTTTACCATATTGCCCATTAGTATAAAATTAAGGATTATGATAATATATGTTTATTTATACTAAAAATTAAAAAGTAAGGTAATATTTTGTATTAAATTTATTTAGTTTATCCTAATTATAATTTATTTAATTTAATAAAATTTTAATTAAAATACTAAATTTTTTTTAAAAAATTATTTATCGCCCGACCGCCACCGATCGTTCGCCGGCGGCGGTCACAGGTCGGCGACGGTCGCCGGTCGCCGGCGGCCGCCGGTCGCCGGCGGTCGGCGGTCGCCGGTCGCCGGTCGCCGGCGGTCGCCGGTCGCCGGTCGCCGGCGGTCGCCGGTCGCCAGCGGTCGCCGGTCGCCGGTCGCCGGTCGCCGGCGGTCGCCGGTCGCCGGTCGCCGGGCGGCGGTCGCCGGTCGCCGGCCGGCGGTCGCCGGTCGCCGGCCGGCGGTCGCCGGTCGCCGGCCGGCGGTCGCCGGTCGCCGGCCGGCGGTCGCCGCCTGCGCCGGCCGGCGGTCGCCGCCTGCGCCGGCCGGCGGTCGCCGGCCGGCGGTCGCCGGTCGCCGGCCGGCGGTCGCCGGTCGCCGGCCGGCGGTCGCCGGTCGCCGGCCGGGGTCGCCGGTCGCCGGTCGCCGGTCGGTGAGTCGGCAACGAGTTGTAATTTATTTAATTATTAGGGATATTTTTATCTTAAAATGTAAATATTAAGGGATAATTTGGGGAAAAAAAATTCCTTAACCCCGGAATCAAGAAAAACCTCCCTTTTCCTTGGTTATCCAATTCCGGGTTGCATGCCTCATTTGATGACGTTTTGCTGATGTGGCGGTAATACTGCATTACTTGGGAATTGATGATAATCTAAACCAAACAAGGTTATCAACGATAACCTTGAACAGATAACCAAGGTTATCACTGATCACCCTGAACCAAACGCACCCTTAGAGTCGTCAGTGACAGGTAAGTATATATGTAATTCTTATATATTTCAGGTCAGATTTTGCTAATATATTTCATTTTTTACTACAATTTTGTATCAGATGGTCATCAGGTCTCCTCATATATTTCTAAATAATTTAAAGAAAGACTGTCGACTTCTACCACCTAGGGTCATATAGAAAATGAATTAAAAATATTTTATTACGGGAAATTTTTGATAAGTAGTTTAGATGTATATTTAATTTGATGTTACAACTTTTTTGATACTAACCATATTTTTTTTTTACAGAAAAGGTATATTTGGGAGAAGGGTGCAGAGGAGGAATTCAAGAGAACATGGAATGCCTACTACTCCAAATTGTATAGGGACATGGTCTACAAGTGGAGAAAGAAGGCATATAGGCCTTCAAAGGTCCCTGAGACTATTTGGGCAGCATGGTGAGCTGTCTGGGATGCCCAGCACTGGCAAGATAATGTTGTGATTGCTCGAGCCAATCGCAACTCCGAGTTTGCTAGCCCCAGCACCGGATCCACGAAGCACACGGCTGGATCCCGTTCCCTTGTCCAACATGCCTTTGATTTGGTAAGTTTTTATTTAGGTTATTAAAGGCATTTAGTATATTTTTTTGGATATGTTTAAACATTATATTTTGTGTATACAAACTGCTGAGCTACAAAGACATCCCACTAGTTGGGAGGTATTTAGCAAGACCCACAAGAAAAAAGATGGGTCATTTTTTGATCGACGCTCCCTAGCAATCAATGTAAGTATATTAATTATATTTTATTTATTTTGACATTTTATATAGATTAATTTAATTATTATTTCACAGGAAGCAATGCCCACTAGAGTTGCAGAGGCAGAGACGTCTCAGCATGCTACAGAGGGGGAGGGTTCACAGCCTCTTTTCACCGACGATGTGAATCGGATTTATTATGATGTCGTCGGTGGAAGGAGGAAGACTGCCCTATACGGCCTGGGCTCTCAGGCAAAGATCACATATGATCAGATGAGAGTTCCAGGGGTCAGGGGACGTCCAGGATCCTCCTCCTATTCCTCTAGTGAGGTTCGTCAATTGTGGGAGGAAAATGATGCCCTGCGGACTCGACTCACGTCGATGGAGACGACGTGGGCCGAGAGGGACGCAACGTGGGCTCAGAGGGACGCAGCAAGGGATGCTGAGTTGAGTGATTTGCGGGCCCGTCAGGCACATACTGAGGAGATAATAAGAAACATGCAAGCTTTTGCAGCGACCCTATCGCCCATGACACAGATGCCAGCCCCTCCCACCCCTCATTTTGAGTCTCAGGAGACACAGGATCCTGAGGATACCACAGAGGAGTAGAGATATTTTAGTGGTATCTTATATTTTTCTCTATATTTTTTCAGTAACTATCTAGTTTGTTATTATATTCATCGGTAATTGTTTCTTATTACTTCATTTTCATTTACAGATTGTACATTATCAGAGTTGAATTCAGATATTGACTCGCTTGAAAGGTATGCATATTGGATATTATTTCTTAATTGTTTCTTATTTGTTAATTTTCATTTACAGATTTAATATTATTAGAGTTATATTTAGATATTAACTATATTTAACTTTTATTTATCTTCTATTGTGCAGGAATATTTTTCCTTTTCATCCAGTATTCACTCTGATATTCATGTATGTAATGTTTCTCTATTAAACTCTGACTTTTGATGTATTCAGTGCTTTTAATTTACTCTGACTTTTGTTTATCTTCTTTTGATGTATTTACTCTGAATATTTGTACATATGTTTGGATTTGGATATTTACTCTTGTTTGGATGTTTGAATTGGATATTTGGATGTTTGGATGTTTGTTTGAATGATTGGATGTTGTGATATTTACTCTTGTTTGATGTTTGTTTGGATGTTTGGATATGAATATTTATATATTATTGAATGTATATATGGGAAGGGGAAAAAACAGCATTTGCCTTTCAAAAATTTTTCAGATTTTGCGACAGAATATTGACTATTCCGTCGCAAGTAGTGACGGGTATTGACCAAATCCGTTGATATTACGATAAATTAGCGACGGATAATTGACCGTCCGTCGCTACTAGCGACGGAATTTGACCGGTCGTCGCTAAAATCTCCCAGGGACACGTCATCCATTTTCCCGGTGTTTTGCGACGGGCTTATGTTTTCGTCGCTACCTTAGCTCTGCGACGGCCTTATGTGTCCGTCGCTACCTTAGCTATTAGCGACGGGTTTGTTGTTTCCGTCGCTACCTTAGCTCTGTGACGGGTTTTCATCCGGCGGCGTTCTCTCCGTTGCTATTCCGTCACTATTAGTATTTAGTGACGGATTACGTCCGTCGCTAATTGATAAAATATTTGTAGTGTTTTCTTTGTATGAAACAACTTGATCGCCCAAAAAATAAGGTGGTAGTTAGTGTTAATCAAGTCATAAGCTGTTTAGATTTAGATTTTATTTTTAAAAAACATTTCCAGTATTATCTTTCTAAAAGAGTGGCATCGACTACTTTGATTCTTTTTTTGAAATCCTCAGACCAAAGAATTCAACAACGTAGAAATTATTTTTCACAAATTAAATATATAATTTTAATGATAAGAAATAGGCATTTTCTACATTAAGACGATGTCAATATATTAAAGTGCACAATCAACTACATAATTATTCTGCATCTTCAATAACTTTTTATTTTAACACAGAAATTCAAAAATTTTATATCATGTAAATTTAATTCAAAAATGATAAATATATTTATATACGATCCGCGATTGCAGGATGTAAATTTAAAAGTACAACTTGATATTAAATATTTGAAAAGGATAAATACTAGAGAATTATTAAATTTAAAAATAATGGTCGATATGAATAAAAAACCAAAATAATAATCGACTATCTTTAACGCGACCTTTTTTTTTCTTCTTTTAAATAAACCTAATGACTTCTTTCAAAGAGATTGTATTAATTGAATATCCGAATCGAAAGAATACAACTGCCCGGACAAATAATTGAGAAGCTCAGTCAAATTTTTGAATGATTTTGTCAACAATTTCATGGAAATTATCAAGCGCCATAAACATTTTGAATTTTCATTTAATATATATTTTTTTTCTCTCCCTCCTTGCTTTGACTCGGCTACCGTTAACCTCCAACGGCAACCCTATAAACCCTCTAAGTCCAATTGCAAGAAATTATCCGAGTCTTCTTCCACCTTCCGCCGTCTCTATCTCTTTGTCGTTTTTACGAAAGGTTTATATCTATCTCTCTTCATCACTAAAACTATTTCTGTAAATTAGTGAATTATTCGGAGAAGACGTCGACGGCGTCGAACGACATGCATGGAGAAGCCCCCAGTCGACGTGAGTCACACATGCATATAGAATGATTTCTCATCTATATATCTGTTAATCGGTATCATAAATAAGCATCATCTACGAATTTTGCAAATTGCATTTAATTTCTGCAGACTAGATTGCGGATGTTCTGTACGAGCACGGACGATTCGCCGGCCGACAACGTCGAGTCAGAGAAGAAAGAGGATGACCAAGTCAATGGAAATCAGCTGGCGTCGTCCTTGGAGACCCAGCTACGACTGGTGAAGGAAGAGAACCAAGTGATGAGAGCGGAGTTGAGACACCGCACCGCTATGAACGACGACCTCCGAAGGCGAATCGCTCTCGACGAACGTCTCCAAAGCAATCGAGATTCCTCCATGCCTCTCTCGTCGACCGCCCAAGGCGAGGTTGCACCGTCCAATAGTAATTCCGATGACAGGGAGCGAGAAGGAACCGCGACGAAAAAAGTTCGTGTCTCTGTTCGACTAAAAATTGAAGAAAACATGGTATGAACAATTTGTTGATCAATTATTTAATTATATTGATTCTGATATAATGGAGTTCGATTAAACAGAATCAGGATGGTTGCCGGTGGAGGAAGTATGGACAGAAGATGGCTAAAGGAAATCCGGCCCCCCGTGCTTATTACCGTTGCACGATGGCCCATCAATGCCCTGTTCGAAAGCAGGTGATCGATCATCTTTTTTTTTTTTAATTAATTCTCGGTGTTTTATATATATACACATCCATTTGATTTAATCAATAATGAATTTGTAGTTGCAAAGGTGCGTGGAGGATAAGTCGGTATTGGTCGTCACGTACGAAGGGGCACACAACCACCCACTGCCGCCGGCGGCTTTAACGATGGCAAACGCCACCTCCGACGCGGCGAGGATGATGTTGTCGAATTCCGTGCAAACTGGCAGCGTGTTGATGAACCCGGTGATCCCCTTCGCCAACGGCACCTTAAGCATCGCCGCCTCTGCGACGGTTCCCACCGTGATACTGGACCTAACGCAAGCCCAAAACAACGCCTTGGCTTCCCAGCTCCAGGTGCCATCGTCCTCCGTGGTGGGTGGCGCTGTTGCCCATTTGGCGGTGGGGCAACCAAATGCTGACGGCCTGACGCCCTCTGCGGTCGACGCGGTGCGCAGGAGCATTATGGCCGACTCAAGGTTCAGGGATGCGCTTAAGGCAGCCATCAATGCCGCCATCAACAATGGCGCAGGCCCCAGTAATCAGTAATCAGCAAACGGCAAGCTAGCTAATACTAGTAATAGTAGTGAGGTCTCTAGTAGCAATTCGACGAGCTCCGAATAACTTTTAGGCTAAGGGATAATCAATCTTGTAATGTAATCAAGATTACATTACAAGATTGATTATTTTGTTTAGTACAGTTTTAAAACTGTAATGTAATGTAATCTACATTACAAAAGCTAATAAAAGTATTGTAATCTGAATTACAATGTCAACAACATGTAATTTGGATTACATTACAGGCTCCATTACATTACAAACTGGATTACATTACAGCTAATGATATGCTCAGTGAAAATTTTTCAAAAATTTTAAGAAATAATGTGACATTTTATATATACATGTCTGATTGTTGCCCAGACATCATCAGTGATCTCAGTCACAAATTATACTTAAACAACACGATAAATTCGTCGAAGATCACTGCAATTACAATGTTATATCATTCTTTAAAATTTTCCTTAAAAATTTTTATCTAAGAATAATATTTTTCTAACTTTTAGCAAATCTTGCACCTAGGTAGATTTTTTTTCAGTAGATTTTGAATATCAATTGACAATGGATGGTTTTTTATGTACTATATACTCATTTCAGGTTTAGATGTATTGGTGAACAAATTCAGATCAAGAATGCAGAAAAGACAAATAGCACTCTCGACCTATACTATAATTTAAAAAAATAACATCCACAACATCAAAATTTTTGAATTGGTAGCAGATTAGTGCAACCTGTGTTTCACAAAGTTGTCAACTCAGCCTTAACAAAGATTCTAGGACAAGTAATTGTAGCAGGGGATTACTCAGCATGTGTATCACAAAGCTCCCGGCTCAACCTTGACAACACAGATTTTACAATAATTAATGACACCACATATCGAACAATAGTTGCAACATTAAAATAATTCTTGCCAGGAACAAAAGCAAGGCTTGTAGATTCCATCCGTTGTCATCTCCTTGATAAAAAAGAAAAAAGAAAAAGGCCAGCCCATTAACTAGTCTAATCCAGCCCGAGATTAACATAGGTTTCAAAATGCATGTTGTCTAGGGTATGATTTTAAATCATCCATCATCTGACTATGTTCGGAGCCATGGACAATGTTTGCCCAATTTGATGATCTGTGAATGATTCTTGATGGAATCCGATCACTATCTTCACCTCCAGATGCTTCGTATCCATCACTGGTTGATCTTGACAGCTGAATACCCTTAGTGGGAGCATTGCCTAAAGATGAAAGAGAATTCATGCCTTGCACTTCCTCAGTACCTGATGAGGATATCCGAAATGGATGTAGATCAGGGGAATCCAAACTGCTCTCGGGGGATGAGGAAACAGCTCTGGCTGATGACATTGGCATGTTCGGTCGAAAGGCATTCCTAGCTTCAAGTTGCAGAGGTGCTAAACTGGTGGATGTCTCGGGAGCCAGGTCACTGGCATTGCTGTCAGTTGCACTAGCAGAAATTTTTGCTAGAGGCTCAAGAGGAAGATCCACAGGAACCCTTCCCCTTTTATTGGTTTGCCTCCAGTTATCAGACCTCAGGGTCATTCTGTCACTGGCACTACCAATACTACTCTCTGTGTCCTGTTCCTGCAAAGTGTCTCGTCTAACAATTGGCTGCAATATCTTGGATCTCTTCTTTGCCTGGGCAGCAGCTTTTGAAACTTCTTCAGCATTTAGGCGTGCAAGTGTCCAAGGATTAATTTTTACAGTTCCAGGATTTCTCGTCTTGACTGGTTCCTCCATCACCTTCTTTTTTGTATGATATGCAGATGAGCTAATTTCTGGGGGTACTACATCAAACTGGGAAAAGGAGGAACCTTAGCATGAATCTTGAAAGCAAAAGCTAAAAACACAAATAGAATAATGTATTTTTGCCACTTTGATAGGATTTAGCTAGTTATAAAATGTCACTTTTCTGTTTAAGTTAGGCCTAAATATAGATATCTTCCCTTCGATTATAGACTAGCATGGACAAGCACAATTCCTGGAAGTTTAGGGTGGTTCTGTACATGTATGCAACAACAGTCATGGAATCCGAACCAATATTGAGGCACATGTCCTTAGTCACTTCATGACATTCTCCTCTGCCAAAATCTACTAATTTTCTCATTGCAGCTCATGGCTCACCACCCAAAAGAGAGCTCTCTATTCAAAACCAGCCTGAACCAATCTCATATGTGAATACAAAGCGCACTCTGATACCAGTTATCCCCAGACATGGTATCTTAACAATCAATAATAATTGTTCCTTTTGTGCGTGTCCTTTATGATATCAACCCATATCACTCTCTCTACTTAATAAAGAACCAAAAGATGCATTCCACTTGGAACTTTGGGTGCTTGGAGTAGTACTCATGAAACTTTTGGTGTAGAATCTCAGGAATAGCTAAGTGGATGTGAATCAGGATTTAACAAGGAAGATATAGCTCATATGCAAGTCATACACACAACTGTTTTTCATCTTGGCAAGAAGATCAAACTTTTGGATCAAATGATTCGCGTCATGCAGTGAAAAAATGGTCTTCACAGAAAGATTCTTCAAAAGTAGTCTTAATTTTGGTCAATTATGTGTGTACAAGACACTTCTAAAGAATGAATCTAAAAAACAATACCTGATCTTCAAGGAATAATCTTGGCGGAGTACACCATGCACCCCGATGGAATGCATTGAACGAACTAGTGCTGCTAAGTCCAGTATAAGAGCTCACTTGGGACATTTGAGGACTTTGCTGACCACCAACAGCATGTTGCTCCTGCTCCTGCTCCTGCTCCTGCTCCTGATCTTGCTCCCTCAAAGCAATTATGTAATCATACGTACTGATTCCCTGTGGCACATCCATTCAAAGCATTAGAGGTAGTTTAAAAGTGTTAACTTTCTCCAGGATTGATGAATCAACAACACTACATGATTCAAATACTGCTTGCTATTTATTTCCCACACTACAGAAAATCTATGATATCCAAATTACAAGTTGTGAAAATTCAGTTGGCTTATAGATTTCAGCACAGCTCCGTGCACATGGATGAACATAAAGAATATGAAATCTTCATGAAAATAGTCTATATTTGCTATATCCTAAAACAGAATAAAGATACTTGAGCATTAGTGTATTTTTTTTTCTTTCATTTGAGTGTAAAAGTTGTGTAACTAAAGTGTTTGCTGCATCAGAGTAGAAAGAAGAAAGTATGCACCTTTTTTATTAGAAGAATGTGGAAGAAGAAAAGTTGTGCAACTGGTAGAGTAGCAGCCATGGCTAATAAAGTAGACAGAGACTGCAATTTTAGACATGGCATTAAATTAGAAGCAGAACCTTGATAATTCCTCATTATGATATGTAGTGCTCATTCAATTTCTCCTGAATACTCACCACCACAATGACAAATGGTGCCAAAGAAAAGCTACTGCCCAGCTTTGAAACAATTTCAGCAGAAAATCGCTTTCGCTCAAGGAAACACAGTATCAACACAAGTATCCCAACTGCCCACTGCAGAATAAGCTGGCTCAAGGTGCACAAAGCAAGGAGACCAATCAATAGTTAATCAGAATGAAAAGGACCTGACATAAAATGCATTCTATAATCAGGTCCTTCATGTACTAAGAAAATAGTATCTTCTAATGTGATGTACACAGATGATACCATTTATGCCTACGAAAATAGTATCAATCACTGTGACAAATGCAACTATCTGAATGCTGGGAAGTATCTGTGCTTACCAAGAGAAGAGCAAACACCATGAGGATGAAGAACCATTTGTAGTTTTTTCTTCCTATACAGTTATTGATCCACTACAAGATAAAGATGGGTATCGTATATTACCCAAGAGAACAAAACAATTTNGAGCTGCCCGTCCGATACCGACCGGACTGCCACTCCCTCGACCGACGGACAATTCAGAAACCTAACCTCTACGACCCCCTCAGATGATTGTACCACAGCCTATAGGGCTGGAACAATCGTCTGAAATCAACAAAAACGAAAACGACGACAAAGCTGCGTACCGGTACGACTTACGACAAACACAAAGCACAAGGCCTCCATGGCTCACAAAAGTACAACTATACCGCCGTATAAAATGGCAAAATCAAACACGAATATAGCAGCGGAAAGGTAAGGTAAAAGAAACAGAAAACGGGTACCAACATGTACCACCAACAAAGTAAAAGAGACATCCCGGAATCATCTCGAAGAAATACGTGAACTGGGATAGGCTGCCGGGCACTCCAGACAATCATCCTGAAATAAAAACAGGGAGCTAACGGGGTGAGTTCTAAGAACTCAGCGAATACAGACTGATATGCACAGGAAGAAAATAATAACAGTAAGTCACCGTCTATCTATCTACCACAATACTGAAGATAACTGCAGTAAAAAAAAATGCAGAACTGAACTATAAGCAGTAAAGGAACTACATACCTACCTGCGTCGATCCAAAACCCGGTAGTATGCATGTCAACCAAGTGCAGCAATCAAGTGCAGCAAACACAACCAAGTGCAGAGATGCAGAGCATGCTCATGATGCAACATGGGTCACCCCTGACGCCAGTCGGTGTAGGTCGCAGTACACGCGAACCGAGTGGGTAGGGCTCTGACCTGGTCTTCCCTGCACGAACAGACGGTCTATGAGGCGGTACACGCGAGACCGAATGGGTAGGGTCGGAGACCATAAACGTACCCCACCATCGGGTGAAGTAACGCTCTAACGTCCCTGCTATCATCGGATAGGTAGGGGACCTGCTGCAGCGCCGGGTCCGCCAACGAGGCTACACGACAGGTCATGTGGCAGGTCTGACGGCCCATCTCAGCCACTAGGGGAGTCAAGGGTCGCCTACATATGCCCCTACACGAGTAGCCAGTACGACGGCCATCTCAACCTCCAGGGAGTCAAAGGTCGTCCCCTATGCTACGTGCAATAATGATGCGTGTCACTATCCCATGCATCATCCACTATCTAACCCTGCTGTCATCTACATGATATGCAGTAGTCCATATAACAGGTATGCACCAATACCTAAATCCTAGCGTAAGGTATAAGGTAAACTGTGCATCATCAATCCATAGAGATATAGTAAGCAGTAAAGCTAACGGATACAACTACCGAAGCAAAAGCACAGAGATAAAGATATCAGATATCCCTACTGCTAACTATGTCTAGCTATGCATAAACAGAGGTACCTTCCTCAATAAGAAGAAGTCCGGGCGACGAGAACCCCCCGTCCAAAATAGTATCTGCAATAAGTGAATCAACTCAACGTCCTGCATCAACACAAATAACAGATACAACTTAGCTAAGTGTATAATCTACAAATCGGCTAAGATACACACTACTAATATTGGGATCAACTCCTAACTTTACAACAACCCTTCAGCCGTCTCAAAACACAACAGAAATCATGCCTTCCAGGACAAATTCCAAACACCCGAACACCTGTTTGCATCAGCTATTCACAACATGGAATCTAAGCACCTAAACCAAGTGCCGAGTCCAAACAAGAATAGAGACATACAAACCATGAGCAAGGGTAGCAAAATCTCAATCCAGTCTAAATAAAGTACCAATGAAGTACTCACGGCCGAACCCTAAACCACCAAAAACCCAAGTCCAAACATGATCAAGATGATCAATGGCAGAAACTGAACTGCCCAAGATACACTCGGAACACCACCAACTCACAACACTGATCAACAAATCCAACCTCACTGATCACAGGATCCAATTCCGAGCAAATCCTACTCAGAAAGCAACACCAAAGTCTTCTACATCAGCCCCAATTGAACGCCAAACAAAACATGATCAGCAACAAAATCCACGAATCAACATAACATAGATCAACCAATCCGATCAGAGGCAAACAAACACGAATCCTGCTTCTCATCCCAAAAACCGATCAAAACCAAAATGACCAAGAACTATAGGATTCAAAGCTGAACCCAAACAGAAGAACAACAGCAGAAACTGGGTTCAACTAGATCTACACTTAGAGAGTCTTACCTGAGATCGACTGCGAACTTGACTCTCCTCTCCGAACTGGCGAAGCAACTCAACAGAAGAATTGAACACAAGATCCAAACCCTAGATCGCAGGTCCCGAACCCTAGATCACAGGTATCACACCCAAAAACCGAATTGGAAATCAAGAAGGATCCACAACAGAACAATCGTGCAAGAGACAGAAAACGAGATCTCCTCCTCAACCTACCCGGAAATCAGAGGTAGAAGACGACGCTCTGCTCCGCCTAGATCTGAGATGCCCTGTTGCAAACGGAGATACGACGATCGTACACACGAGCCGAATAGAACCTGCCGGAGAAGATGATGGTGACTCAAGTCCACCGGATCTCGGCTAGCACCAACGACACCACAGCGCAAGGGAAACAGAGTCTGCTCCAACCTCCCAGTTGCGACAGAGGAGAAAAGAGGGATCGGAAAATCGAGAAAGAAAACGGAAGAAGATGAAAAAATCGGCTTGGCTGCGGCGGAGGAAAGAGTCGAACGCGAGGCTAGGGCTCCCCATTACATTCGGCCACAGAAAAATTAATAAAAGGGTTGACCATTTTGCAACCAGCCCCATCCAATTTTTGATATTTACATAAAGCCCCTAAGTTTAGGAATCTTTGCCTTTTAGCCTCTAAACTTTCCGTATTTTAACACCCTGATGTGATGCGTCAGTATAGAGTACGAAACAATCCTTGCCTGAAGGTAACACCAATACAGGCGCAGACATCAATCGTCGCTTAAGCTCCTAAAAACTGGTCTCGCAAGCCTTTGTCCAAATAAATTTCATGCCTTTTCTGGTCAGACGTGTCAACGGTGAAGCAATGCTGGAAAATCCCTTAACAAATCATCGATAATAATCAGCCAATCCGAAAAAACTGCGCACCTCCTGAGCTGACTTAGGCTGCTCCCAACTGGTGACAGCCTCGATCTTCCGGGGATCTATGGAGATACCTCTACTAGAAACAACGTGTCCGAGAAAACCCACAGTAGACAATCAGAAAGCACATTTGTTGAACTTCGCATAGAACTGCTCCCGCCAGAGCGTCTCCGGAACAATGCGAAGATGGCGCGCATGTTCAACAAATGTGCTTTTCGAGGTATGAGCAAGAATGATGAGCACGTGATGGCAAAAGACGATTCGTTCGTCCCAGCGTTCTTGTCAATCTGTCCTAGAGCTAATACGGAGTAGGTAAATTATGATAGTTACTAGTCCGGATGCTGGAGCTAGTGCATAGGGAGAGCGGATACTAACTTTATCAGATTTTGACCCCCAAACCAAGAATGATGAGCACGAGGAGCAACGCAACTGAGACAAATAAGAATAAATTTACCATTTCAATTTTTCTTGTCATATTTTCCTTATCATGATGGCATAAGGTGATTCGCTTGCCCCAATGTTTCGGCTTTCAGGGCCAACACAAAGAAAGTAAATCATGAGGGCTACTAGTCCAAATAGTAACTAGCGCGTAAGAGAGAAGACGCCTGACTTCACTAGGATTTAACCCCCAAATCACTTGGCAGTAACGCCTCATGTTTTAGTCATTAATTCATCCTATGAAGATAATATTTTCCTTATCATAATTATATAGAGGGATGATATGGTGTCCGACTCATCTCCGCATCACATTTCCATGACTGAAACGACTCGGGGCGCCTAGAATCACTAGGAGCGCCCGGATTCATTTAGGGCACCTCCATTGATTTTAGACGTCCTGATTCATTTCAATCGCATAAATGTGGCGTGGAGATGAGTCTGATATCGTATCATTTCCATAATTATATATGTAGACATTTCTAATAATTTTATTTTATTTTTAAAAAATGACAAACCAAACCAACTCAAGCCTGCCCCTATAAAATTTTCATTCTCCACACCTCTCACTCATCTTCTTCTTCTCAGTTCATCTGTATTCCCTTCCCGGGTCTGAACAGTGGCCGATGGCATTAAATACGAGCCGGCAACGTATCCTTTTTATCTTCGTCGTATCTCCGTCTTGCCCATTGCCATTCATAACTTCTCCAGCCATATCCTTCTCACACTTCCAGCAAAAGAGACAGTGATGGTTGATAGCAAATTCAAGCAAAAGATAACTCCGCCAGAAAATTTCAGCAAAAAAATACAAAATAACAATTCAACGTACCACCACCACCACCACCCATCGCACTTAATAATGAAGCAACAGTGACAGGAATTAAATGGCCATGGCGATCAATTGATCATCCGAAGCTGGCAAAGGAAAGCTTCATCAGAAGCAGATAAGAAGACTCCCACACTCCCACTTCCACTGCTGCTCACCATAAATTAGCTTTTCTCACGAGGTGATTGGAAGAGGTCAGGAAGGAGGAGGAGCTTTTGTGAAACGCTTTTCGTAGAAAGCGGTTTGTTTATGTAACAGCCAAAAATAGCAGGGAGGGCAGGGCGAGGCGGCGCAGCGCGGAGCGGAGCAGAGCAGACGAAGGCGAAAGGTGTTGCTTTTCTTTCACTTTCTGTGAGTTCTTTATTTCCCTTTCCGCCACTTTCTTGGTCGTGTAGTAGTAGTGTAGTAGTCGTCGTAGTAGTAGTGTACTGACTCGGGCAGCCGTTACACACGCGAAATGGCCCTTGCTTTGCAGTGTTTTAAGGAGAGCCATACGAGTACGCTTATCCCACTCCCTTCACCTCCTCAATTAGACAATTACTGATGTCTTCTCTCGAATATATTCTCATCTGTTGAATTTTGGCGTAAAGCTTCGTCTTTAGCGCTCGCTTGAAGGAATCCCGGAGATTTTCTTCAGAAAAAGGTTGATGGCGCAGAAGGATGCAGAGGAAGCAGCCATGGCGGCGGACGGCATTGCGGCCTTCGACACGGAGCCGAGCGTCGGCAAGGAAGAAGACGCCGAGCCGTCAGCCGGATTCAGCGTCAAGAGCCTCCTCTGGCACGGCGGCTCCACCTGGGACGCCTGGTTCAGCTGCGCCTCCAATCAAGTACTCAAAGATTCCATTTTTTTTTGATATTTTGATTGTCTTAGATGCTCGTGGTGGTCATGGAGTACTCCAAATCGATCAGAAAAATTCATGCTTGTTTTCTTGACTGCAGGTGGCGCAGGTGCTGTTGACGCTGCCCTACTCGTTCTCGCAGCTGGGGATGGTCTCCGGCATCATCCTGCAGATCTTTTACGGCTTCATGGGGAGCTGGACCGCCTACCTCATCAGCGTCCTCTACATCGAGTACCGCAATCGCAAGGAGAAGGAGAACGTCCGCTTCACCAACCACGTTATCCAGGTTCTCCTTCTTATTCTCTTCTCTCTCTTCTTCTTCCTCATCTTCTCTACTCTCTATCTCTCTCTCGCAATTGGCAACCTTTATCGAACAGAACGATTCCTCCTTATCCTTCCCCAGATTCCAAGCTACCCAATCCCCGCAACTCTTCTCCTGCTTTTGCCTACTTTACCTCGCCTGATTAACTCCATTAGCCATTAAACTCCTCTTGAAGTGGTTCGAGGTGTTGGACGGGCTGCTGGGACCGTACTGGAAGGCCGCCGGCCTCGGTTTCAACTGCACCTTCCTCCTCTTCGGCTCCGTCATCCAGCTCATCGCCTGCGCAAGGTGCCTCCTTTTGAGCCCCTGTTGTTTCTGTATCACACTGTGATTTTCGATTTGACTTTGGGGCCGGGCAATCGATTGATTGTGGAGCAGCAACATCTACTACATCAACGATCAGTTCGATAAGAGGACATGGACTTACATATTTGGGGCCTGCTGCGCGACCACCGTCTTCATCCCCTCCTTCCACAACTACCGGATTTGGTCCTTCCTAGGCCTCGGCATGACCACCTACACCGCCTGGTACCTCACCATCGCCGCCGCCGTCCATGGTCAGGTACTCTCCTTCCAACCACCACCACCCTTGTCCAATTCTAGAATTGAGCAGAGAGACATGAGGACTGATGCCGCCATTGTTCTCAGGCCGAAGGCGTGGCCCACTCAGGTCCAAAGAGGCCGGTTCTCTACTTCACCGGCGCCACCAACATCCTCTACACCTTCGGCGGCCATGCTGTCACTGTGTGAGTGCTCATTTTCACCAATAATAGTTGAAAGTAACAGTTGGAAGTAGGCAAATCATGAAAGGCAGTAGAAGCTAGCCATGAGGTGGGATTTGTTATCTTCCACAACTGCACCGTGTTGATCTATAAACAGACTGGAGAACACCAAACACAAACAACATAAAATTTTAACCGAAAACAAATAGGGGGAGGGGACCGTCCAAGAACTATCTCATGTCATCATTTCTCACACAAGGAATTCTGAATTCTAGTTTCACAGTTGTTGTCTCCTTCTTCTTGAACTCTTCTTTTAATCGACAGTATTAGCTTTGAGGTAGTTCTTGGTGGAACATTCAGAACTGAAATTCTTTCAGCAGAAAATGAAAGTAAAAGAACAAATGGGACCAGTTGTGGACTAGATCTTATTTAGAGTAATAACAATCAGTGCCCATGCCATCCTATCATTGAAGTAGTCCAAGTTTAGGTTTTGTTCTGTTACAACTCAAAAGGCTAGATTGCCTCTTCCAACTTAATTCTTTTTTCGGTTTACATGGGGAGTCAATTCCTTGACATAGAAGATTAGCTTTGTCTAGATGTCAAACCGCTTAAGATAGTAGTCTCGTCGGACAACTTTAGGAAACAACAACAATCTTGATTATATTAGTAGTCGCAAGTTTAGAATGTTATAATTTGATAGTAAAAGTTTTCCTTCATCATGTTCCTTTTTGTCTCAATAACCGTTGATGTAGTTAAATAGATACAAATTTGTGTATATATTATTTTGAATCGAATGCAAGTAGTTGAACCATTATGTTTGCATGCATCTAAACTATCTTTATAAGTAACTCAATCGTGTTCTCAGGGAGATCATGCATGCCATGTGGAAGCCGCAAAAGTTCAAGTACATTTACTTATTGGCTACATTGTATGTGTTCACCCTCACATTGCCATCGGCGGCCACCATGTATTGGGCATTTGGGGATGATCTATTGACTCACTCCAATGCCTTCTCATTGCTGCCCAAGACAAGATGGCGAGATGCAGCAGTTGTCCTTATGCTTATTCACCAGTTTATTACCTTTGGCTTTGCTTGCACCCCTCTTTACTTTGTTTGGGAAAAGGTAATTGGCATGCATGATACGAAGAGCATTTGCCTACGAGCTATCGCACGGCTCCCGGTCGTCATGCCAATTTGGTTCTTGGCCATCATTTTTCCTTTTTTCGGACCCATTAACTCTGCCGTGGGTGCTTTCCTTGTTAGCTTCACCGTCTACATCATTCCTGCTTTGGCACACATGCTCACCTATCGGACAGCATCTGCACGACAGGTACCATCTTTTTTCCATTTAGTGAGTAACAAATTTATGTTTCAACTATAGATCCACTAATTAATTTCTTTCTTTCTACTCTTAGATTATATAACACTGTCAGTTACTACTTACAGCCCCATGTAAACTTTCATTGCGAGCGGTCCCAACTATCGAATTGATTGACTACTAGATTTAGTACTAGAATAAATTATTGGTCCACTTCTCCAATGAAAATAAACAATCTACTTGCCAAACATTAAAATTTGATAACAAATAGGTTGCTCAGCTGGATGTTGATACTCTTGGTTGGACATTGCATTCATCTACAGAAGATGATGCACAAGTAACTTCATAGTTGTTTCTATAATAAATGAAATGCCTCGTAAGAAAAAACTAAGATCGGGAGAGGGGATCATACTCAAGACAGTATCAGAGACAATCATATCATCTTCTGTTCTGATTTATTATTATTATTTTGGCTTCAGATTTTCTTATAACCGTGGTGCTTTCTTCTGGTTTTAAATTTCTTCTCGAATAACACTGCAATTCAATTATTCCATTGTCGTCAAGATGGTTCTGATGCTGAAAGCTTAGTGCATGTGTAGTGCCACAGAAACTCTTTTTATATTTTTAACAAAATGAAAAAGAAAAACAAGTGTTAAAGATTGACTGAAACTTGAAGAATTATCCAAGAAAGTGAGCCCCACTCATTTGGTCCTCAGGGTTTGCTTGGATGGAGACATAACATCTAACCAGACAGAAGTCCTTTTCCATCTTCTTCTCCTCTCTTCTTCGTTCTTTAGCAGCCAGATCTGATTTGTTTCAATCTGTGTTATGGTATCGTAACCGCGCATGGCATTCATTGTCGATATCAAATCCTACAAAACTTAAAAATTAGTATGTTATGTGCAATTAGTTAAAACTTTCTGATAGTTACTTGCTTGTATTATAAATGCATTGATCATGTCTTGAATCTGTCTTTATGCAATTGAATAGTCATTGTTAAAGTCTCATTATTATTATTATTTAATTTCTTCATCTTGGTAATCCTCACAGAATGCTTCTGAGAAGCCCCCATTTTTCCTACCGAGCTGGACCGCGATGTTCTTGGTGAACGTCTTTGTAGTTGGATGGGTGCTCGTCGTTGGGTTCGGGATTGGTGGGTGGGCTAGCTTGACTAACTTCATCCATCAAATCAATACATTCGGCCTCTTCGCAAAGTGTTACCAGTGCCCCAAGCCCCACCCTGAGCCCGCCCTTGCACCGCAACAACACCATTGAGCCTGGTGGAATTGATGGCGATCAGTCCTGCTGCTTCCTACCCAAAACTTAACCTTCTTGTAGTTGCTTGTTTCTTCTCTATAAATACAATGCAATTGTTGAGAAGGAAAAGGGAACAACTTAGGGAGGTGGGTTCATATGCCCTCGTACATATGTGTTGAATGCTTCCTATTGTGTTGTTTTTTTTTCACCATTTTAAATATAGATGCTTTGATGTGTGCCCAATTACATGTCTTCTACTGTTGCTTATGGCCATTTTGTATGAGAATTATTTTTTAACATAATTGTGTTGCTGTTTTTCATGACCTCAAAATATTCCATGTACATTTAGGATTTTTGTGAAAAAGACAAGATGTTAGCTTAATACTCCTATTAACTTTTATTTATAATAAATTTGAGATACAAAAAATTATAGAAATATTTATATTAGACAACTAAATAGGAAATAGTAGCTAAAACATATGTTTCCCGTCGACACTCCATCTCAAGATAGTATATATATATTTATCATACTCATCTTTTATATATATATATATATATATATATATATATATATATATATCAATGAATGAACTTATTTGTGATCATCCATGAGGCTGTCTTTAGATCATTAAAGTTTATGCCTAAGAACTTAAATTCTATTGGAGCTCATTATTTTGATATATTAAATATATTTTTATTATATATTTTAAGAGAATGAAAAAGAATAGGATCTTGATAAAAAATTTATGTATCTAATTTTTTAATCAAAACTATAAATTTTATAAAAATCTTATTATGATTCCAATGGATAGAGTCCACTACAAAAATATCATTGAATAGCGACGGATATATAGAGTATCCGTCGCTAAAATTGGGAGTCAGGTCAAACCCCTAACTATAGCGACGGACTTGGTCAAACCGTCGCTATTAGTGACAGACAAGTTACTTCCATTGCTAATAGCGACGAACAAGTAAGTTCCGTCGCAATTTTAGGTTAAAAATCAGACTCAGCCCCCCCCCCCCCCCCGCGGCCACGCGATCAGATCAGCTCTCCCCGTCTCCGATCGACGATTTTTGGCGATTCTCCTCCGGCAAACCCTCCTCCGATCCTAGGTACGTGTTACATTTTTCGATTTGTCTTCCTTGTTTTCTGCTCCGCGGCGGCATGGTACTCTCCAGGCGCCGGCGATCGCGGCTTGGCACGACCACGCGCGGCCTGCTGTGGCAGCAGATGCCGCCCCCAGCGCCGCCGGCCCCAACTGCCGGCGGGCGCAGCAGGCGCCACCCCATGCTGTAATTAATAAGATTAATTAAATCAGATTAAATAATTTGGTTAATTTATTATTTAGATTAATTAATCCAATTAATCAGATTAAGTGATTAATTAATTAATCAGATTAAGTGTTTAATTATTTGTTTGATTAATTAGATTAATTTCATAGTATAGCATCAATATCAAATTTGATTTTGGATCATAATATGTGTGGTTTGATTAATTAGAATAATTTTATTTGATTATTAGGCTAATATGTCTTATTTGATTAATTAGAACAAATTTGGTTAATTAGATTAAATTGTGTTTGATAATTCAGATACAATGTATCCGAACAAGGCATGGATGTATAATAGGTTAGATAATGGATTTATCCGTGACGAATTTTTTGCTAGAGTGGAAGAATTTGTGAACTTTACAAAGTGTCATCCTGAGTGTTTGAATGACACGGAGTTGAAGTGTCCATGTAATCAACGCAAATGTAGAAATACAGCTTCCCATGATGAGGATACAGTGAAAACTCATTTCTGTAGGTATGAGTTTGTTCCAGATTATTACAACTGGTATTGTCATGGAGAGCCGTATGTATTTGAATTTGGTGGACCTTCTGTTGCTTCATCATCGAACTCAATTGGACCAGAGACATCATATGGGCATGCTGATACAATGCAATCAATGGTTTACGATGCAATGAATGCTTTTGATCAATCAAATGTAGAACAAGTACCTACTTCTGAAGTTCAGAAAATGTATGACATGTTAAAGGCTAGTGAAAGAGAATTATGAGAAGATATTCCTTCTGGTTATTCTCAATTATCTGCTACTGCAAGATTATTAAATATGAAGGCGGAATATCATTTCTCAGAACGATGTTATGATGACATATGTCAACTTATGTCAGAGTTGCTTCCAACTGATAACTGCATGACTGATAGTTTCTACAACACTAAAAAACTAATCAGAGACTTGGGTTTGCCAGTTGAGAAGATACATTGTTGTGTCAATAATTGCATGATCTATTGGAACGAAGATAGTGAGTTGATGGAATGCAAAATGTGTAATCATTCTCGTTACAAGCATGGTGCTCGCATGGTAAATCAGAAGAAGAAAAAAAATATTCCCTACAAAGTCATGTATTACTTTCCTTTGATTGCTAGACTCCAACGTTTGTATGCATCAGCAGCAACAGCAAGTCATATGATCTGACATCAAAACCATGGACATGATGGAGACATTATGTGTCATCCTTGTGATTCCCCTGCATGGAAACATTTAGATTCAACATTTTCTTCCTTTGCTATGGAACCACGTAATGTAAGACTTGGACTTTCTGCAGATGGATTCCAGCCAGTTGAAAGTTATGGACAACAATATTCATCATGGTCAGTTATCTTAACACCATACAACTTACCACCATGGATGTGCATGAAAGATGAATTCATGTTTCTTACCGTGTTAATTCTAGGTTCTCATAATTCAAAAGGGCAAATAGATGTATTTTTACAACCTTTGATAGATGAGCTGAATCATTTATGGAATATAGGTTCAGAGACGTATGACATCGCAAGTAAATCAAACTTTATAATGCATCAAGCATTGTTATGGACCATTAGTGATTTTCCTGTTTACTCAATGTTATCAGGATGGAGCATGGCTGGAAAGTTTGCATGCCCACATTGTATGAGTCAGTCAGATGCATTTTCTTTGCTTTGTAGTGAAAAGATTTCTTGGTTTGATAATCATCGAAAATTTTTACCTCTTGATCATTCGTTCAGAAGAAATAAGAAACATTTCAAAAGGAATGAAGTGGTTAGGAAGCTACCCCCAGTTGGGATGTCAAGCGAAGAAATGTTAAATGAAATTTATAGTTATGAATTTCTACCAGTATATCAGGATGGTTCAGATGATATCAGCAAGTACATTGTTAGAGTCAACAAATGTGGTTGGAGGAAAAGAAGTATTTTTAGGAGTTTCCATATTGGAAATATTTAATCATTCGGCATAATTTGGATGTTATGCATATTGAGAATTTTTTTTTGATAACATCATTAATACTGTGTTGAATGTGCATGGGAAAACAAAAGATACAACAAAATCACGTGAAGAATTGAAACAATTAGTTAGCAGGCCTGAATTGCATCAGAATGAAACAACTGGTAAATATCCCAAGGCTTGTTATACATTCGACAAAGAAAGCAAGCAAGCATTGTGTTCTTGGTTGAAAAACATAAAATTTCCAGATGGATATGCCTCTAATATGTCTCGATGTGTGGATACGAACAGATTTAAAATGGTTGGAATGAAGAGTCATGATTGTCATGTGTTCATGCAAATTAATTTCAATAGCTTTTCAAGAATTACTTCCTAATAATGTTTGACAAGCACTTATAGAATTAAACCTTTTTTTTTTTGAATTATATGACTTCCAGAGTTATTACGGTATCAGATATGTTACGCCTTCAGACAGAGATTCCGTTAATACTATGTAAGCTTGAGCGAATATATCCACCAAGCTTTTTTGATTCAATGGAGCATCTGCCTATTTATTTACCTAGCGAGGCACAGATAAGTGGTCCTGTACAATACAGATGGATGTATCATTTTGAAAGGTTTCTTAGAAAATTAAAGAATAATATGCGTAACAAAGCAAGAGTTGAGGGATCAATATGTAATGCATATCTGGTTGAAGAAGTAAGTTCATTTTGCTCGTATTACTTTGCTGAAAATGTGAAAACCAGATATCGAAAGTGTCCACGCAATCAAGATGATATTTCATCATTTGACCCAGACATTCTTTCTATTTTCAAGTATCCTAGAAGAACAATGGGTTCAACTCTATCTAGATGGGTAAATGACCAAGAATATCATGCCGCCAGGACATATATCCTCTTAAACTGTGAAGATGTCAAACCATACCTAGGGTATTATCACCTGTTGTACTAAAATTACTATTCCATAATATAATCAAATTTTTGATATGATATCAAATGAACTTATATGTCAGTTTATACGAACAACAGTTCTACATTCAAAATCCATCTATAAGTGCAAATGAGGTAGATCAGAAGATTGAAGATGAATTTGCATTTTGGTTTCAAATATATGTAAATGAGTTAATATACATTTTTATGTTCACAATTCTTGATTACATATTAATCTAATTTGATCAACGACCACTATTATAGGTGAATGATGATAGAATTTCAAATGTAGAAGACGATAGAATTAAAAATCTCGCATTTGGACCTCTTCGTACTGTGACCGTCTTCTCGGGTTATTACATGAATGGATACAGATTTCATGTGGTCCAACGTGATTCAGGAATGCTAACGTATAGTTCTGGTGTTTGTGTCAAAGAATCAGCAAACAACAATGATACTCAATTTGACTATTATGGCAAGCTAGGAAATTATCGAGGTTGAATACCCTGCGTTACCTTTCAAAAGATGTGTATTATTCAGGTGTTCTTGGTATGATCCAACTCCAAGGACGGGCACCAGGAAACATCGTTTATACAATTTAGTTGAGGTTAATTCAAGCAAAAGATTCAACAAGTTCGAACCTTTCATCTTTGCGGTGCAAGCTGGTCAAGTATTTTATCTTGAGTACCCAACTAAGAGAAGACGACCAAGTGAATGACTTGCTGTTTGTCAAATGAAGCTTAGGTCAATCATTGAAATGCCAAATACGATAACTGTCCACAACTCCGATGCTTATCAAAATGAAGAAGCTATAATGAACTCCGTTGATTCAGAAATACAATCAGCATCACAATTACTTATAGATGATAATGTCTCTTACGAGGAAATTGATGATGGTGAAATATCTAGCAGTGAGCAGGTCGATGTATCAACGGATTCAGCGATGAAAACTTGCATGTTAATTTAGCTCCATTGGATTAAGATCAGTTGCTTGTGTTAAACATGAACTCTGTTGTTTGTACTATATTATGTTGTCACGTTCCAAATTATGTTCCTTACACTCGCATTACTTGATATATTATTATTATTATTATATTTGTACTGCAATTGTCATTGCCATGTTGAACTTGTTCAACCCTCTCATAAGGCCATGTTGATCATTTTAATAGAGTTGGTCAATTTTAAGAGTTAGTTCTCATGCATGTGCATATCTAATGCATGCATCATACCTCTCCTTTGTGATGTATGTCAGTGTGTAATTTTCCACGACTGATTTTGACATCCTTTTTGTTATGAGATTAGTACAGAAAAATGACAACAAGAATAATAGAGAACACATCAGATTTACGTGGAAAACCCTTGACAGGAAAAAACCATGGGTAGAGGAGGAAAAATCACTAAGAACGACGGAATACAAAGTCGGCAACTCTTATATCATAATAAAGTAAAGAGAAGTAGAGAAAAAGAGAGGTAGAGAAAAGAAAGAAGAGATAACCAAATAACTTTCTTGATTGATTGATACAACTTGTCTATAAGATACACAATTTATAGGGACCTTAGAGTACTTAGTCAAATAAAAAATTAATAACAAAACTATTAATTAACAGATTTATAAAGAATCTGTTAATTAATATATTAATAAGAAAATATATAATGAATATTAACGGATTAAATAGAATTCGGGTCACCAAATTCTAACAATCTCCACCTTGACGCGAATTCCACAAATCTTCAAAAAGAACATTCTCCACCTTTTCCACAAAAGCCCGACAGGCAAATCTCAGCATCTAGCATCAACCAAGTCCAAGTAATGCTTAAACTTAACTATAGGAAGTGCCTTACATCAATGTGCTTTGTCCTCTCATGAAGCATCTGATCCTTCGTGAGGAAAATGACACTCTGACTATCACAAAAGACTGTAGTAATTTGCAAGTCTTTGCTAAGCTCACTGAAGAGTTCTTTTAACCAAATAGCTTTCTTATAAGCTTCCCGTAAGTGATCTACTTTTATCAATATCACCTTGTGACGGCAACATCACCTATTACTATGGATCCCTGTAGAACATATAAATTGGCGGTTTTCCTTTGTCCCTTTATCACAACAAGAGACCCTTTACTGACCTTCACAGCTCCACCTTCACCAGTGTACTTGTACCCTTTAGAATCAAGAATACTCAAAGAGATCATATTTCTCTTCAAATCAGGAACGTGCCTCACATTACCAAGTGTCCGAATGACACCACCAAACATCTTAATTCTGACCGTACCAATTCCAGTAATTCTGCAAGATGTATTATTGCCCATCAAAACGGCACCACTCGAAACCGTTTCATATGTTGAAAACCAGTCCCGATTGGGACACATATGAAACATACAACCAGAATCAAGAATCCATTCCTCACTCTGCTTCAAATCAGCATCAGAGGCAACGAGAAGTTCACCATCACTGTAATTTTCGGCAACATCAGCCTCACCAGACTTCTTTGATTATTTTTCCCTCGAATTTTTACCTGCCCTTTTATTCTTATTCTGCAGCTTATAACATTCAGATTTGATGTGACCCTTCTTCTTGCAATAATTACAGATCTTATCGCTATTTCTGCCCCTGATATTACCATCAGAGTTTTTCTCCTGAGTCCTTCCTCGAATAATAAGACCCTCACCCTGAGCCTCAGATCCTTCGACAAGCTGATCATTTTCTCTTTTGAAAATAATGAATCATAAACTTCATTCAAAGTAAGAGTATCACGACTATATAAAATAGTATCTCTAAAAGCCGTATATGATGAGGGTAAATAACACAGTAAGATCAATGCTAAATCTTCATCGTCATATTTGACCTCCAAAGCCTCTATGTCAGAGACAATTTCCTTAAACACGGTCAAGTGATCTCTTAACGACGTACCTTCTGCCATGCGATGAGAATACAAACGTTATTTCAGACCCAGTTTGCTCGTAAGACTTTTTCTTATGCACAACTGCTCCAGTTTTAGCCATAGTGCAGCAGCGGATTTCTCCTTCAAAACACCCTGTAAAATCTCATTCGATAGGTGAAGGTAGATCTGAGATAGAGCTTTTCGATTCTTACGTTCCTTTTCCTCCTTTGTCCATGTCGAGGGCATATTGTCTATCCTGAACAATGCGTCGTCCAAGTCCATATGCGCTAGCACCGCTCGCATCTTAACCTGCCACAATGTAAATCTGGTGTTGCGATCCAAAAGTGGAATATCATACTTCATGCTTACCGTTGTCATTAATCCCGTTTGAAATCCTCAAAACTAACCTTGCTCTGATACCACTTGTTACGATATTAGTACGGAAAAACGATAACAAGGATAATAGAGAACACACCAGATTTACGTGAAAAATCCTTGACAGGAAAAAACCACGGACAGAGGAGGAAAAATCACTAAGAAGGAAGGAATACAAAGTCGACAACTCTTATATCATAATAAAGTAAAGAGAAGTAGAGAAAAAGAGAGGTAGAGAAAAGAAAGAAGAGATAACCAAATAACTTTCTTGATTGATTGATACAACTTGTCTATAAGATACACAATTTATAGGGACCTTAGAGTACTTAGTCAAATAAAATAATAACAAAACTGTTAATTAACAAATTTATAAAGAATCTGTTAATTAATATATTAATAAGAAAATATCTAATAAATATTAACGGATTAAATAGAATTCGGGTCACCAAATTCTAACACTTTTCAGCTTGTAAATATAATTCCATCTATGCAACTGCTATACCTCATTTTATCTTCTATCACGTCTTCTTGTAGTTTATGGAGAGCAATGATCTTTCAATTTTCATCTTTGCTACCTTAACCGTAACATTTGTTTGTTATTAAATTCTTCCCTCTGAGCTATAAATATAAAGCATGAGTGATTATGCAATCCCACGGAATTTTTTTTTGAATATGCTGATTGCATTATGATCCCACATGATTTGCACTTCTTTGCATTTTTTTTAAACTTTGATGATCTTTTTGGATAGAGAGTTAAATTGTAGGTGTGAATTGTCTACTCTTGGGTTGATTGAGTGTATTGTTTATTAAGCTATTTTATCTGATATTTTTTATTGTCCAGCTTATGTTAGATTGTCTTGTTTCAATCCTGAACTGAGTTACCTGGCATATGAAAAATCCCAAGCGCAATCTCTGGAGTTTCACAATGTGTAACATGCATTTCTTTATCTAATATTTGTATTGGACCATGGAAAATAAAGATATCTACTCCAAGCTAGTATTTATCCTGAAAAATTATAGGCTGTTAGTGGAGAAGTGGATGCCAATTATAAAGTACCACTTCAGACATCAATACTTTATAACTTGTTTTCGAGGCTGTGTATATTAAACACCTGTGCTGAACTTGTCTTTGTTTGCCAGTAAGGGAAGCTAGTTAAGGGGATTTATTAAACGGTAAGGAAACTTACTGGTTGTTTGACATTGATAGTTGTCGATATATTCATGTTCAGTGTGTTTATTTTTCAGCCCAATCCTTTAAAGGATCAATTAAATAGAGTATTTGTCAACTTATTTTTTGACAACATGGCTTCCGAACCTGAGCTGATAAACAGAAGAGATGTCCATGCATATATACTTCTTTACAATGTTGATGACCTTAGCAGTATAATCTGATACTCAAAGCTTCAGGTGGACTTCACCCACTTATGTCAGTGTTTACTCTTTGCAGTTTAATCAGGAAGCATATCTGGACAGAGACCCCATGGTGATTAGATTACTCTTAGAGTCGTCGGTGACTGGTAAGTACATATGTAATTCTTATATATTTCAGGTCAGATTTTGCTAATATATTTTATTTTTTGCTACAGTTTTGTACCAGATGGTCATCAGGTCTCCGCATATATTTCAAAACAGTTTAAAGAAAGACTATCGACATCAACCACGTGGGGTCATATACAGGGCCGACCTTGACTTTTGGGGGCCCTAGGCCAAAAAAAAAAAAAATTGTAAATGAGATTCTAAAAGAATTTTTTACTAATATATAATTTGAATAGAGTTTAATAGAAAATTTTAAAAAATAATATATTTTATTTAAAATATGATAAACTCCATATAAAATATATTTCTCCAAAAAGTCCAACATCATATAAATTATCCAATCATATCCAAAAAGTACAACATCATACAAAATATATTTCTCAAGTTTCTTCAAAAAGTGTAACACCATACAAAATATATTTTTCAAGTTTTTTCAAAAAGTGCAATACCTACAAATACAAAAAAAAAATCAAATAATCGTTGAAAAAATCTAGATCTTCTAGCATTTTGAGAAGCAAAATCATCAATAAGATCTTCAAAATCAAGTTTTTTAACATCTCATTTTCGATGTATAAAATTGCTAAGTCATTTAATCTTTCTTGAGATATAGTTGAACGCAAGTGTGATTTTATTAATTTTAGTTTAGAAAAACTTCTTTCTGCTGATGCTACAGAAACTGGTATAGTTAACAAAACTCTATAAGCAATGGAGATATTAGGAAAACAATCTAAGACTTTTACGAACTCAAGAACTTCAAAAGCCGACTTTGTTTCTGTTGGTAAACACATTCGTAGCACTTGCAATTCAGAAAATAAATCATCACCATCAATATCAGACATGTCATTATACTTTAGAGCAACATGAAGATTATCACAACACTCATGCAATCAATTATCATCCATTGAAAGTGACTTTTTTTGGATTGAATAGAAAACCAAAAATATTTTCAAAGATTTCCAATTGTTCAAATCTACTTTTTAAGGATGAAATAGCAATATCAATGACAATAAAAAAATAATTAATCCTAAAAGATTCCTCAGGAGATTGTGAAATTTCTTCATAACAATTTTCATCAAATTATTTTTTTCTATGAATTATACGTTTTTGAGAAAAAATAGGATCAATTTCCATTTTAGAAGCAATCTCTTTCGCTTAATATCATAGCAGATTGGAAATCGTCCTCCCTATATCTTTCAAAATAAGAAATCAATCCTCTCAAAATCTTTATTGCAATGTCAATTTCCATATCTTTAGATTGCAACTTTTTGTTAATCAATTCATTTTTTTTCAAAATGTTATGCCATATAGTCATGCCCAATAAAAATTCAAAACTTTCAAGTTCATGTGTTGCTAAAGATTCAACCTCAATCCTAATCTTAGTATCTTCACTAACTTTTGATAATTCATATAAAGCTTCTCTTATCTCATTTGGCTGAGTTATTATGGCTGTGATACTATTAATGTGACTTTCCCATCTTGTTGTTGACAATGACTTTAGAGTTAATCGATGAACATGATCTTGTAAAATCTTCCATCTTTTTGTAGAACTAGCAAATAAAGTATACATGCGTTGTACAACTCCAAAAAATGACACAGCCTTAACACAAGAATTTGTTGGTGCAGAATGCACCCAAGTCAAACCTGTGTTTTGATAATGGCAACAGAGGTCAAAAGTTAAGTCTTACTTGTTTTCTAACAAGTGACTCTAGTGTGCAGGAAAAGTTCTAGCGAAGGACTGCTAGGCACTGGCGAAGGAATGCCAGGGTAAAAAGCCCTAGCGAAGGACTGCTAGGCACTGGCGAAGGAATGCCAGAGTCAAAAGCCCTAGCGAAGGACTGCTAGGCGCCAGGCGAAGGACAGCCTGGGACTGAAGCCCTAGCGAAGGAATGCTAGGCACCGAGCGAAGGGCAGCTCGGCATCCAAGACCTGACAAAGGACCGTCAGGCAAAAGTCCAACCAAAGGAACGGTTGGCATCAGGTAAATTCTCCCGAGAGGAGTAGGTGAGGATGCGTTCCCCGTCGAGGGAACAGTAGGCGTCGGTTCGACCTAGGGCTCCATTTTGGAGACCAAAGTCAGAACCAAGACAGCTAAGGCTGTATAAACTAACCACTTAATGTTTTGTTGTGTTTCTGGACTAACCCTGGATGCAGGACCGAAGGAACGAGTGTCTGCAGCTCAGAGAGCCTCAAAGGAGTGAGGCAACAGCTGACGAGGGCGCCCGGAGTGTCCCGGGCGCCTCCAAGTTGAACACAAAACACACAAGCAAAAAGTACGCTTCGACAGTACATCCTGCGGGCGTCCCCGTGCTCCCGAGCGCCCCCGCTGCTCCCGGGCGCCCCCTGCGCTGCGGGCGCCCCCAGGGCCAGCTACCGAAGCTCCCTTCGAAGCCAAGCAGATAACGCTTTGACCCGGTCAATCCGGGCGCCCCGAGCGCTCCGGGCGCCCTGGTCAAAGCGGATCCCGAAGATAAGGGGATCAGACGCGACCGAGACTTTGGCGGATCAAAGGCCACGTGGGGGGCGCCCCCGACGTCCCGGGCGCCCCCAGGCCCTATATAAAGGGCCCTCGACCAAGGCTTCAGACATCACTTCCAACCAACGGTTCTACGCTCTTCCGCTCTCACGCCTTGCTCCGGAAACTGCCCAACTCGAGCCGACGACGTCCTGCTGCTCCAAAAAGGTCAATCTACTCGGACGTCGGTAAAGAAGAGCAATTTTCAATTTACTGCACTTACTCTGTAATTAATATTTGTAAATTGTTTTTGCGCCTATATAGAATTGCCCAAAGTAAACGGTCAACGACCGTGTGCCTTGGAGTAGGAGTCGACCCAGGCTCCGAACCAAGTAAAACCTCCCGTGTTTGCGTTGTGTGTTTTTAACTTTCGCTGTGCAACTTCTCTTAGTTTTCAAATCCGAAAGTTTTCTGATATTCACCCCCCCTCTATCGGTTTTCTCGATCCAACAAGTGGTATCAGAGCGGGGTTGTTCAAACTTGGTGCAACCACCAGTTTGAAAATTTTTCAGATTTTTTTATTTCTTATTCTCATTCGATTTTTTTTTAAATTTTTTTTATTATCCTTATCCCACACTACTAATCCAAGACCAAGTCTTGGGATATTTTTGTTAGTTTTCTTTTCCAGATCAAATGGCCATGCAAGAGGGATTTAGCACCGCCAGACCTCCTCTCTTCAGTGGAGAAGACTTTTCCTACTGGAAAAGCCGTATGGAGGTCCACCTGAAAACTCAGGTGGACATGTGGATCATCATCCAGTCCAGTCTGGAGATCCCCAAAAACGCCAAAGGACTTCCTCAAAGCTACACAGAGTGGGACACCGCTCTGAAACGAAAAATCGAAGCCGACGCTAAAGCGACTCCGACTCTTCAATGCGGATTGACGAAAGAAGAGCTGAACCGCGTGGGCCCCTTCAACAGTGCGAAGGAGCTTTGGGCAAAATTGATCGAGCTGCACGAAGGGACATCAGATACTCGTATCAGTAAGAGGGACCTGCTCCTGAACAAACTCTACACCATCAAGATGGCCGACAACGAAACAGCAGCCTAGCTCCACGCACGAATCCAAGAGCTGATGAACGGACTTCACACGATAGGTCACAAGGTTGAAAATCGTGACTTAATAAGGTAGGCCTTAAACGCTTTCCCTAGAAACACCTTGTGGCATCTATGGTAGATGCATACAAGGTCTCAAGGGATCTTTCAAAAATAAAATTAGACAAATTGTTTTCCGAACTAGAACTACACGAATAAACTAACACCAATATGGTCGAGAAAGGTATTGCTTTCGTTGCAGGTAAAACTGGAAGGACAACAAAGAAGAAGCCTGAACCTAAACCCGAGTCTAACTCACACTCAGACTCTGAAGACGAAGAAGGAGATCAAACTAAGCTGGTCCGACTAGCCCGAAGCTACTACAAGGAGCTAAAGAACCGAACCAACAAGCGGAAAACCGGCCGAAGAAAGGACGAACCAGCTGAACCCGCAAACAAGCCCAATGTGACCTGCTATGAGTGCAAGAAAAAGGGCCACTACAAGTCAGAGTGTCCTAACCTAAAGGAGACTAAAAAGACGAGAAGAAAGAAAGCACTGCAAGCAACCTGGGACGAATCTTCCTCAGAAGAAGAAGAAGAGGCACCCCAGTCCAACCTCCTAGCTCTGACCGCCTCAGAAGAAGTCGGAACCGAGTCAGAGTCAGAACAGGACGACGGCGAGCTGACCTTTACAGAAGACGGCGAAATTAAGGTAACTAGTTTCAATAGATGTCAATTAAGTGAACTAATTTCATTTCTTTCTCGAGATTTGGCAAAAGCCAAACTCCGAGTCGAAACCCTCCGACAGGAAGTAAAACTCCTGAAAGAGGGAGCTGACTCTAAACCCTTAACCGAGAAGGTTCAGGAAGGAACTCCTACTCAAGTTGAAAAACTTGAAAAGGAGAACTCCTCCCTGAAAACTCAGGTTAAGGATCTTAGATCAGCTTTAGAACGATTTACATATGGTTCCAAGGGTCTTGACATGATCCTTGGAAAACAGAAATCAGTTCTAAATCGATCCGGACTGGGCTATAGAACCAAATCCCGCAAAGATCTTACTTTGCTGTACTGAATCAGTCCAGAGGTAAAATTCAGGCATGGGTACCCAAACTATACCTGAACAAACTGACTGAATCAAATCAGTATTGGATCCCCAAGGACAAGATTCACATCTTGCCTAATCATTACCGTGGCTTTAGTCCAAGGGGAGCCAAACTGAAAACTATATTTATTGTTAGATAAGATATTTGCTTGCAATATGATTGTTTGCTTGTTTATTTAATTTCTGCAATTTACCATGCTTAGACTTAGGCTAGTTTAAGGACTAAACAAACTTAGCTGAAACTTGACAACATAGTATTGGGTGGAGGTGAGATGATAGTACGTTAGGGAAGCCAATTTGGCGGAACTAGCCGAAGCTACCGATCCAAGACCCAAACTAGTTAGACCAGAAATTTTTCAAAGAATAATTTTGAAAATGAAATTTTCATTAAAAGGCTTTGTCAAGGAAAGGGTGGATGATCCCATAAGGCTACGGCCAAAGAAGGCCTAGTGTCTCGCCAAGACCTGGAAGCCAATTTTTGAAATTCAAATTCAAATTATTTTTTGTCAAATTCGAATCTAACACAAAATTTCAGTTAATTGTAGATTTAAACATCTTTTCAAAAATTTCAAAATTAATTAAGTTTTCAAAATTTAAGTGTTTTCAAAACTAATTAAGTAAGTTTTCAAAATTTAATTATTTTCAAAATTAATTAAGTTTTCAAAATTTAATTGTTTTCAAAACTAATTAAGCTATCAAAATTTAATTGTTCTTTAAATTAATCAAAATTTTCAAAACAGTCTTAACTATCAAAACCTGTCTCACGAAAACTATAAGGCTAACGTGATTGAAAACCCTAGACTAGGTGAGACAGTAGGATTAAGACTCAATTGGAAATTCTTTTGATACCCATAGTATGAGATAATCTTGTATTTAAGATCATAGTCAAACCATGGTCAACATAGTCAAACCATGGTCAACATAGTCAAACCATGGTCAAAATGGTCAAAGCATGATTAACACGGTCAAACCACAGTCAAAACAGTCAAATCAATTCAAACCATGGTCAAACCAATTAAACCATGGTTAAAGGTAGACAAGACACAAAATTTGTCTTTACCTACTCTATTCCGGGCGCCCGGGACCACACGGGCGCCCCCTCCCATAGCTTTTTATTTCACCCTAGGCAAAAAGCTGCCACTGCCCTTGACCAGGGCGCCCGGAACCATTCGGGTGCCCCCGTCACTTCCAATGCAGCAAAAGCTTCAAAAGCACCCTGTTGAGGGCGCCCGGGCTGTCCCGGGCGCCCCCAACCAGCCAAAAACCACTGCCTTTGGCAGCAGCACTGACCAGGGTGCCCGGAAGCTCCCGGGCGCCCCCATGGGAATGCCTATATAAGGCACTCGAATCCCCCCTCTCTTCCCACACCAAAATCAACCTCCTTCTTCACTTCTTTCTCTTCAAGAAGACCTTGCAAGTCCTCATCCTCAACTATGCCTCCCCGAGCTGCCCGGTATAATTATTATTCATTTTTCTTGCATTTAAATTATTTTTAATGCAATATCTTTATGCTTCCTTTACTTTCCTTAACTTAGAAGACGCCGACCAAACCCGGCCAACCCCGGTGTTGAACCTAGTCCCGACCCTAGGTTCCCTACCCTAGAGTTATGTAATAGGTTTGCACAAACCATTTACAAGCCTATTAAAACAAGTTATCTTAATAGGCACTTCTTTACCCAATCATGCCCCGTCGCCATGAACATTATCAATTTCTATCAATTAGATAATCTTGTCTTCTGCACTCATACCATCAATGAATCCTTATGTGCAGAGTTTTACAATAACATTATTCAACAAGATAATCTAATGTTTCACACTATTGTCCAAGGGATCCCTCTAACTATCACCCCTACTTTGTTGAACCGATTCCTAGGACTGCGACCCTCTCAGTCCACATTCTGCTGCTATCCTCCTAGGACTCCCCCATTTGATCCTCCCTACTCAGACATTACCCTAGATACCATCCACTCCTATTTCTATAGGGCAGACCTCCCCGCAAATAGACGTTTCCAAGCCGTTGAACTTCAGGCACAGGACTATGCCTTGTATAGAGTCCTGGTCCGCTGTATCTTACCACTCTCCACCAGAGATCTTGGGACTATGCGACCCTTTCATACTTTCCTTCTATATGCCCTAGTCCATCACCTTGATATAGACATCGGACTCCATATGTTTCATACCATTCTGCACGCGTCCAGTGTCACGACCCAGGGACGAGTACGCACACCATTCTGCCACATCATCACTTCCCTCCTTCATCACCACGGTCGCGACATTACCGTTGGTGAAATAACCGCTATGACTGACTTTGACGAAATAGGATTTAGGAACTTCTCGTTAGCGGGTCTAGAAGTGTCGGCCACCGGGGTTCTTAGTTGGAGACGACAGCAGGCCGGAGCTCCGATCGACTCAGACGAGGAGGTCGAAGTCGACGTTGGAGACATCGCTGCAGCTGCCCGAGCACACATTGACGAGCCCGCTCCACCGACACTCTACCAGAGAGTGACACATTTAGAGACAAAGGTTCAGAGCCTCCGAGAGGAGGTCGAAGCCTACCACATAGAGCAGATGAAAGCTCGTCGAGCCGATTGAGAAGTGGCTGATGCACGATTCATTGAGATGATGGCACGATTGGATTCATGGCAGCCTGGCCCGTCTGATCATCCCGGTCCCTCGTCCTAGATTTGATTGTACTAGTACCTATTTGACTGCCCCTACTCAGTAGGGTTGACTTGTGTTTGACTGTTTGACTGTGTTGAACCTTGAGTACCTGCTTTATTCTATGTTGACTAGCCTATGAGTACTTGCTCTTTTTGCAGTTAGGATTGTACTCTGTAGAATAGATTAACCTTTTTTTTTCTGCTCTACTTGATTTAAAAATTTGTTTCTAAAAATAGATTTGAAAAGCTGTTTTACTTAATTTCAAAATCAATTTTCATTTTTCGACTTAGCTTTATTTTTTTTCAAAACTACCCCTTTCAAAACTAGGGTTTTTTCGAAAATGAACTTAGCCTAGGCCCTAACCCTAGAACTGCATGCACCTATAGACTTAGAAGCCAGTATCTCACAAGTACCTTAGGGTACTTTTGATTGATAACCTAGAAAGGGTTGAGATGCTTAGGTCTTTGCCTTAATTCAAGATGCTTTAAGTCAGTGCATCTGGAGTAATTGGGGCACTAAATGCAACTTACATAGCAATCAAGTTAAGTGTCAAGCTTAGAAAATCTAACTTGAACAGAAACACTTAACTTGACTAACCCTAGCAAAAACTACTATTTATAACAGTTAGTAAGTAGCTAATTGGGTTAGACAGGTCCCTACAGAGAAAATTGACTGATTTAATTTAAGTCTAATTATGAATTGGTTCAGTACAGCAAAATCTTACTTATCTCCTTTATGCAAGCTTATTTCTGCTATATTTATCTGTTTTGATATATGACAAAGGGGGAGAGAAAGGAAAGGAGAGAGTAAAGTAAAATTAATTTTTTTAACTCTATCCTTTATTCAAAAAGTTTTCAAAAGTTTTCTTATCCTTTATTCAAAAATTTTCATAAATACTTAAGCTTTTCAAAATTAACTAAAGTACTTAAAGTTTTCAAAATTTTTTACTCAAAATTTTGAAAAATACTTAAGCTCTTCAAAATTAACTAAAGTACTTAAAGCTTTCAAAATTTTTACTTAAGCTTTCAAAATTTTGCTAAGTACTCAAGCCTTTCAAAATTTTCTAACTTAAGCTTGTCAAAATTTTTTAAGTACTTTAAGCTTAAGTTTTTTTAAAAACTGTATAAGTACAATATTACTAAGTACTTAAGTTTTTTTAAATTATTAAGTACTTAAGTTTTCCAAATGTACTCTATTTATTAAGTACTTAAACTTTCAAAATTATTAAGTACTTAAGTTTTCCAAATGTACTAAAGTGTTTCAAAGTTTACTAAGTACTTAAGCTAACACTTTCAAAACTTTTGAGTACCTTAAAACTTAAAGCTTCAAACTTTTTAAGTACTCTAAAATCATGCTCTCCTATGTACTTTTAACTTAAGTTATTAAAAGATCTCTAAGTACCTAAAACTTAAGTTTTCAAAGTACAAGTTTTTTTACCCCACGAATTTTTGAAAAATCTAGGGGGAGATTCCTTCCAGGGGGAGGGAACAAAATTTAATCTTTTTATGTTTGCTTAAACTTAACTTTTTGAACTATGGTTGCCATAAATCAAAAAGGGAGAGATTGTTGGTGCAGAATGCACCCAAGTCAAACCTGTGTTTTGATAATGGCAACAGAGGTCAAAAGTTAAGTCTTACTTGTTTTCTAACAAGTGACTCTAGTGTGCAGGAAAAGTTCTAGCGAAGGACTGCTAGGCACTGGCGAAGGAATGCCAGGGTAAAAAGCCCTAGCGAAGGACTGCTAGGCACTGGCGAAGGAATGCCAGAGTCAAAAGCCCTAGCGAAGGACTGCTAGGCGCCAGGCGAAGGACAGCCTGGGACTGAAGCCCTAGCGAAGGAATGCTAGGCACCGAGCGAAGGGCAACTCGACATCCAAGACCTGACAAAGGACCGTCAGGCAAAAGTCCAACCAAAGGAACGGTTGGCATCAGGTAAATTCTCCCGAGAGGAGTAGGTGAGGACGCGTTCCCCGTCGAGGGAACAGTAGGCGTTGGTTCGACCTAGGGCTCCATTTTGGAGACCAAAGTCAGAACCAAGATAGCTAAGGCTGTATAAACTAACCACTTAATGTTTTGTTGTGTTTTTGGACTAACCCTGGATGCAGGACCGAAGGAACGAGTGTCTGCAGCTCAGAGAGCCTCAAAGGAGTGAGGCAACAGCTGACCAGGGCGCCCGGAGTGTCCCGGGCGCCCCCAAGGTGAACACAAAACACACAAGCAAAAAGTACGCTTCGACAGTACATCCTGCGGGCGCCCCCGTGCTCCCGGGTGCCCCCGCTGCTCCCAGGCGCCCCCTGCGCTGCGGGCGCCCCCAGGGCCAGCTACCGAAGCTCCCTTCGAAGCCAAGCAGATAACGCTTTGACCCGGTCAATCTGGGCGCCCCGAGCGCTCCGGGCGCCCCGGTCAAAGCGGATCCCGAAGATAAGGGGATCAGACGCAACCGAGACTTTGGCGGATCAAAGGCCACGTGGGGGGCGCCCCCGACGTCCCGGGCGCCCCCTGGCCCTATATAAAGGGCCCTCGACCAAGGCTTCAGACATCACTTCCAACCAACGCTTCTACGCTCTTCCACTCTCACGCCTTGCTCCGGAAACTGCCCAACTCGAGCCGACGACGTCCTGCTGCTCCAAAAAGGTCAATCTACTCGGACGTCGGTAAAGAAGAGCGATTTTCAATTTACTGCACTTACTCTGTAATTAATATTTGTAAATTGTTTTTGTGCCTATATAGAATTGCCCAAAGTAAACGCTCAACGACCGTGGGCCTGGGAGTAGGAGTCGACCCAGGCTCCGAACCAAGTAAAACCTCCCGTGTTTGCGTTGTGTGTTTTTAACTTCCGCTGTGCAACTTCTCTTAGTTTTCAAATCCGAATGTTTTCCGATATTCACCCCCCTCTATCGGTTTTCTCGGTCCAACAGAATTTGTCATATCATAAATTGTTAAATTAAGAGAATGACAAGCACATGGCATATAAAATGCTCTTGGATTTATTTCAAGAAATCTCTTTTGTACACCCTAATTTTTACCTTTCATATTAGAACCATTATCATAACCTTGCCCTCTCACATTATCAATATTATGTCCAAGGGTTTCTAAAACAGATTGTAATGTTGGAGCAATCGGCCCTAAAATGGTTCGGTGTGACCATGGGTTTTGATGTTTAGGCAAAGGGTTTAAGTTAGGATTACCCTTGTATTCTTATATGCGTATGTTGAGTGTGCAGGTTGTACAGGTTATGCATATGGACTTGACTGGACGGCCTCGGTACGGTGAAGGGCGGTATGGAGACAAGCTGAAGGCTTGTGTGCGCACCTGAGGGACCTTGGAGAGCAGGGACGATGAGCTGATGGGTGCGGACTTCAAGGCATGCGTGAAGGATGGCATGGAGGCAAGCTGGAGGCTTGCGTGCATCCGAGGGACGGGAGCCGAAGATGAAGAGGGCGCGAAGGCAACAGTCGAGGCTGCGGAGAAGGAGACAGTCGAGTCGTGAGGGTACGAGTGCAGTGTGATTGTACTCGGGAAATCCTAGGGTTTGAGTGCGGAGTGGAATGTACTCAGGAAGGGTAACCTTAGGTGGGTGAGTAGATCAGTCGATTGGCCTAGGGGCAGTCGACTGATGGAACTCACAGAAAGGTCTCAGCCTGAGACCAGTCGACTGCCCTGGGGGCTGTCGACTGGTAGCGGCTGGTGAGTTGGCTAAAATTCAAATGTTGGGGTTTACAACGGTCGAATTTAGCTGGCACCAGTCGACTGCCCTGGGGGCAGTCGACTGGTAGCGAGAAATCAACCCCGAGTCCTATTTAAAGAGGACGTCGTGGTGGCTGTGTTTCTTGATGAAACCTGCTTGGATAAAGCCGGTTAGTAGTCTATTGTGTTCTCAAAGCGTCCAAGGTGTTGTGGCGAGGTGTCTCCACCCACAAGGAGCGACACGTGATAGCCGGAGGTTATCCGGGGAGTGATCCACCGACGGATTGTTGGATTAGTCACCCGGCCGGGGTGAATACCAACTAAATCTGGTATTGTTAGCATTGTTATTTCTTTTACATACTATTTCCGCTGCGCTAACATCTGTGTAGAGATTAAACGATCAAAAGAAAGTGCATTCACCCCCCCTCTAGCGGACGGCAACGATCTAACAATTGGTATTAGAGCGAAGGACCGCTCTTGATCGGACTAACCGCCGAGGGAGCACACGCTAGAGGAAGAAATCATGGAAAATAAGTTGGGGGAAGACATCTACACTCCACCGCCCTACGATTATCAAGATTTCAACTTTTGGAAGGCGAGGATTGAAACTTGGTTTGGAATGGAGTGGGAACTTCGAATCGCGCTTGAAGTGCCATATGAAACTCCAAAGGATAAGCACAGGAAGAGGCTTAGGCCTAGATATTGGAGTCAAGAACAACAAGATCAAGCGAAAGCAAACGAGAAGGTAATTAGCACTTTGATAAATCTTTTGCCTAACAATGTTTTGAGTGTTGTAGGAAAATATGAAAATGCATGTGAATTATGGGATAAATTGAAAAGATATCATCAAACTCCTACACAAACTCAAGAGCCTAAGGAGAAAAGCCCCATGATTCAAGAAGAGGAGAGAATTAAGTTATCTACATCTCCAAGTGAAGTGGAAGAAGAGAGTGAGAGATCTTCAACCACCTCAAGAGAAGAAAAGGAAGAGGTCTCCACCTCAAGGATTGAGGGGGAGGAGAGACCGTCATCGATACCGGAGCAAGAGGAAGCATCCACATCATCCAAGATTGAAGAAGAAGTCAACCTAGTCTCCACCTCCACCAAAGCTAAATTGAAGAAGCACATCACATGCTTTGGTTGCAATGAAAAGGGGCACTACAAGGACAAGTTCCCAAAAGGTATGAAGGAGGTAAAATCTAAACCCGAGTCCATTCGATTTAAATCTAACATGGGTTGTAGGATTGGAGGAGCCCATGAAAAGAAAAAGGAGATTAGATGCTTCACGTGTGGTGAGCTAGGGCACTACCACACCAAGTGCCCAAAGAGTGGAGAGCTCAAGAAGATGGAGCACTTGAGGAGATGGGAGAAAGAGCAAAAGAAGAGAAACCCACATCAAGGAGGGACTACAAGGGTAAGGGAGGTAATTCCTAACCCTAGATTAAATTGCCATTCATATTTAAGTTCCTCCATGAATGCTAAGAATCATGCCAATTACCCATCCATGAATATTAGAAATAATGCAAATCACTCACCCATGCATGCTAGATTTCATGAAAATTGTCTTTTTGTGCATAACCATGGTTTTAAATATCATGATAGGAATAAGGATAACAAGGTAGATACATATCCTAAGAAAAGTATGCATCATGGTAAATCTAAGACCTGTGTATCCAAGGCTAAAGGCATTAATCCCAAGGGAGGGAAACAAATGCCTAAGAAAATGGGTAGTTCTAGGAATATCCAAAATGGGCATGTGGATTCTAGGTTTAGGAACCTAGAATGGGAAAATCAAGCTTTAAGGGAAAAGCTTGAGAGGTTAGAGAAAATCCTAGAGAGATTCACTATTGGATCTAAGGGTTTGGATATGGTGTTGGGTGGTCTAAAATCCAACAATGATAGATCGGGTCTAGGATACCGATCTAGGGTCTCCCATGCCAAGGAAAAGAGATATGCTAGGGTAGCATATGATTATGGCAAGAAGGGGGAGTGCAAGAATGGCAAGGGAATGCCATCAAAAGGAAAGGAAAAGGTCTTAACTAAGGACAAGGGGTCCAAGGTTAAGAGGGTTGAGTTCGTAGGCCAAGAGTCACCGGAGGTCACCGGTGTGGTTTAGCATTTGTTGAGTCACCTAGGGAGGTGGCTAGGGCTAAGAGCTCAAGGGAGAGCTCTAGAAGGCTTTGGGATATATGATGAATTGACCTTAGGAGGGGTACTCCTAGTGGTCTAGATGGACCATGGAGTGTGCCAAAAGAATTGGAGACGGACTTGAGTCTCAATTCTTGGGTTTTGGCACGGTGTTTTTGAGTTTCATGCATGGAAATATGACATTGGGGTTATATTGCATGAAAATTAGTTTTTGGTGTGTAATTGCCATGTAAATCAATGCTAGGGATGCATTGTGGGGTGGCATGGGCAAAGACATCAAGAGGAAACCAAAACTAGGACTTTAGGTCAAGATTTGATTGAAGATTTTGGCTAGTTTTGGATTTTATGTCAAACTTGGGAATGGTGATAGATACATCTTGGAATGTATTTTTCCCAAGTAGATATGGGTACCACAAACCTCTCCACAAAATTTGAGAATTTTTGGAGATTTGTAGAATTTTTGGCACATTTCTGAATTTCGTTAGAAATGCTGAAATTTCAGACTTTCAGAGTATCAGTCGACTGCCATTTTGGCAGTTGACTGGTCAAGGCCAATTTTTGTATCAGCAGCTGGTTTGGGGTCCAAATGATGCAAAATAAGTGTATGGGGGGCTATTACACATTGTTTATAATCATTGGGGATTAAAAGAACCAATAATTGGGATATTATTGGGGTCTTTTTGATGTATGGCAAAGGGGGAGAAGTTTGAGTTTAAGTTGGGAAACCAAACTTACCTTTGCTAGAAACCCTAGGTTTAGGGGGAGTTGAGATTAAGGGGGAGCATGGTTGCTCCACTTGTGGTGTAAGGGGAACCTTGGAAAGGTTTTTAAAAAGCCTTTGTAAGTCCAATGTAGGGGAGCTTGGGAGAAGCTTTAAAAAGCCCGTGAAAATCATAACTTGGAGGGTTAGGTGGTGAAAATCCTAACTTGGAGGGTTAGGTGTAGAAAATTCCTAACTTGGAGGGTTAGGTGTGGGATGCCTTGGGATAGGATCCATGTATGCATTGCATATGCATGATTTGAGCATTGTTTTTGCTAGTGACTACTGTTTTGCTTTCCCTAACTTAAACGTATTGCCAAATATCAAAAAGGGGGAGATTGTTGGAGCAATCGACCCTAAGATGGTCCGGTGTGACCATGGGTTTTGATGTTTGGGCAAAGGGTTTAAGTTAGGATTACTCTTGTATTCTTATATGCGTATGTTGAGTGTGCAGGTTGTACAGGTTACACATATGGACTTGACTGGACGGCCTCGGTACGGTGAAGGGCAGCATGGAGACAAGCTGAAGGCTTGTGTGCGCACCTGAGGGACCTTGGAGAGCAGGGACGATGAGCTGATGGGCGCGGACTTCAAGGCATGCGTGAAGGATGGCATGGAGGCAAGCTGGAGGCTTGCGTGCATCCGAGGGACGGGAGCCGAAGATGAAGAGGGCGCGAAGGCAACAGTCGAGGCTGCGGAGAAGGAGACAGTCGAGTCGTGAGGGTACGAGTGCAGTGTGATTGTACTCGGGAAATCCTAGGATTTGAGTGCGGAGTGGAATGTACTCAGGAAGGGTAACCTTAGGTGGGTGAGTAGACCAGTCGACTGGCCTAGGGGCAGTCGACTGATGGAACTCACAGAAAGATCTCAGCCTGGGACCAGTCGACTGCCCTGGGGGCAGTCGATTGGTAGCGGCTGGTGAGTTGGCTAAAATTCGAACGTTGGGGTTGTTGGTTCTTGTAGGACCGATGCACGTGAGAGGGGGGGTGAATCACGTGACTTTTAAAATCTTCGTTATAAAATCAGAGTCGATAGAAAATTGTACGATGCTTTTTATAACGTGCGCAGCGGAAAAATTAAAATGAAATGCGAAAGCGAAAAATAAAAGAAAAAATTACACGAGGAGTTTTACTTCGTTCGGAGCCTTCGCCGACTCCTACTCGAAGGCCTAGGTTCCTTGAACCTTTCCTGTGGGCAATCCACTAAAAACCTCTACCGATAAACTACCGATAGAGTGATTCGAATACAAGATTGGGCGGAAGTGTAACAACCCTACACTTCCCCCTTAAATAATTTAAGTGCAGAAAAAAATTCGTTACCCAACACTTAGATTTATCTGAAGCAGCTTGGGTGTTGGGACCGATCTTCCAGCAGCGGTCGGACAGCGTCGAGTCAAAGCACAAACCGCAGCAGAGGAGGGTGGAAGCAAGAGAGCGCCAAAGCTTGAACCAGAATCAAATTTTCTTATCTGTTAGAGGGCTTGCTTGCTTCTATTTATAGTGCCTCGATGCATGATCTTCTCAGCTCAAATTTTATCCATCAACAAGATAAAATAATAAAAAAAGATAATGTTTCTATCCTTTGCTTCAATTACGAAAATAATTTAAATAAAATATAAATACAGAATATTGAAAAGTTAACCGAGAGGTTTTATCCTCTTACAATTTTAATTAATAATATAAAAGGAGATTTTATCCTTCCAGTTAAGCTTTACGTGAGAATTTTAAGCATTAGTAGGAATAATTTTATTCTCTAAAAAGAAGGAAATACGAATAATTTAAATGACAATTTATCCTCCACCAAGCCTTTAGATAAGGAATAATTTTATAAAATTCAACTACAAAATTCTAATTAAATAAATTCTGTAAAAATAGAGTTAATGCATTTAGACGCTAATTAAATAAATTCTGTAAAATAGAGTTAATACATTTAGAATCTAATTAAATAAATTTTGTAAAATAGAGTTAATGCATTTAGAATCTAATTAAATAAATTCTGTAAAATAGAGTTAATGGATTTAGAGTTAATTAGACCCCGTCCAAACCTGGATAAGGATCTAACCAGGACTCAACCGAGGTCACCAAAATTGGCCTAAGTTGGACCGCGCCTACAGTCCTAAAATAGGACCCGTCCTCACTGGTTCGCTCCTCCAGTGACTTACCTCACTTACCTCGTGCAGCTCTACTCAACTTCTTAACCCACCAGGTCTTCCTGCCAGGGCTCAACCACCCTGGTCTTTTTGCCAAGTTTCAACCAACTTGGGCTTCAGCCAGTTGTCAGGCCCCGTGAACCCAACTGGACTTCTCGCCAGGACTCAACCACCCTGGACTTTCCGCCAGGACTCAACCACCCTGGACTTCAGCCTGGTGTCAGGTCCTAAGTCTTTCAACCCTGCACACTTAGTAAAGAGGTCAAAACCAAAAGCAAGTCTAACTTTAACCTATTTGTCATTCATCAAAACTCAGGTTTAACTATTAGTGCAAATTGCACCAACAATCTCCCCCTTTTTGATGCAATGATAACCTGGGTTAAAGTTAGAAAATACCAGATAAAGCAATGAGTCCAAGAATAATATGCAAATGACATGCTCTAAGATCAGAAATTTTTAATTTTCTAACTCAACCCTTAAACCCTCCCCCTTTGGCATTCATCAAAACAAAGAAATAATAAGTGCGCAAGCATCAGAAATAAAACAAGCAATCAAGTAATATGCCAGCCAAGTAAAAAAATACTTTAAGTATTTGGGGAAGAAAAAATGCTTAACAAGCATACTAAGTTTCTGAACTGATTCAGAGGGGTAAGTCAAATTCTTAATTTAACACAAACAATCTGAGAGCATAAATGTTAAAGAAATGACTAGGTGTAAATTTAGAAATGACTTTTTGAACACCATTTTAAAAAATTAAAAAGGGCTACCTTCAAAATCTTAATCTTTTCCAAAATAAAAAATATCTCAAGGCAAATTAATGAAAAAGAGAAGATTTTCCAAAAATTTTCTTTTCAAAGGATCATTTAGAATATTTTCAGGATTAATTTGAGAAAAAAATTTCAAGATAATTTTTTTTTATTTTATTTTTTATTTTTATTTTTTTTAAAATCCTTGTTCAATTAAAGAAGATATTTTCTAAAACAGTTTTCACTAAACATTTTTGAGAGTTAGAATACAAAATATAAACTTAAGCTCCCCCTGAACCAAGTAAGAAAGTTTAGCCCATTTTGAATGTCTAATCGTAGTTACTAGCTAACTATCTATAGGATAGTAGTTTTCACTAGGTTAGTCAAGTCAAGTACTAGTGTCTAGCTTAGCTTTACAGAAAGACTATTTGACTTGATCAATATGAAGTTGGTATTTAACGCCCAGACTTGCTACGATGCACAGGTTTAAGCATTCTGAAGTCCAGGCAATACCCTATGCATCTCACCCCGTTCTAAGTTTTAGCATACACAAACATGTTATACCTAATGTGCTTTGTGAGATGCGGCCTCTAAATCTATAGGAACATGCATCTCTAGGGGTCAAACTTAGGCTAAGTCCACCAGTCTCGAAAGTCAAGTTTGAAATCAAAGTTAATTTTTTAAAAATTAAGTGTGAAAATCAAAGTCAATTTTGAAAATCAAGTTTAAAAAATACACATTTTAGAGAGTACAAAAAATGCAAGTACAAAAATTAACTCTAACTCAAGCTATTCGTCAAACAGAATTTGTGAGTTGAGTAAAAGTGATTAGGTCAATCCTAGTCTACAACACACATTCCTATTAACCTTCTTAAATTGCTAAATTCGGATTCAGGAAGTGGTTTAGTGAATATGTCAGCTAGGTTAGATTTGGATTCAACATGATTAAGTTCTATTTCCCCTTTATTAACATGATCTCTAACAAAATGGTGCTTAATTCTATATGTTTGGTCCTAGAGTGGTGAATTGGGTTTTTGGTTAGATTAATTGAACTTAGATTATCTATAAAAGTTTTGACTTTCTTAAAATCTAAGTTAAAATCTTTTAAGGTATGCATCATCCAGAGTAATTGGGCTACACATTCACCCATTGCTATGTATTCAGCTTCAGTGGTGGATAGGGCAACACAATGTTGTTTTCTACTGAACCAACTAACTAGTGAGGGTCCTAGAAGTTGGCATCCACCACTGGTACTTTTTCTATCTAATTTACAGCCAGCATAATCTGAGTCAGAAAATCCAATAAGTTCAAACTGGGCTGTTCTAGGGTACCAAATTCCTAAACTTTCTGTCCCTTTGAGATACCTAAATATCCTTTTAACTAGGGTTAGATGTGATTCTTTAGCACATGTTTGATACCTAGCACACATACTAACTGCAAAGAGAATATCAGGTCGACTTGCAGTTAGGTAAAGTAAGCTACCTATAGCACTTCTATAATACTTAAGGTCAACAGGTTTGCCATTTGTGTCACTATCTATCGTTTGATTGGTAGCCATAGGTGTCTTAATTTCTTTAGCACTATCCATTCCAAATTTTCTAAGTAATTCTTTAGTGTATTTTTGTTGATAGACAAAAGTACCCTCACTAGTCTGTTTTATTTGTAACCCTAAAAAGAAAGTTAATTGACCTACTAAACTCATTTCAAATTCATTTTCCATTACCGTTATAAAATCTTGTAAAAAATTTGAGTTAGTTGAGCCAAATACTATATCATCTACATATACTTGAGCTATAAAAATATCAATTTTTAGAGTTTTAACAAATAGTGTTGGGTCAATTTTGCCTTGGTTAAAGCCTTTAGATACTAAGTAGTTAGACAATCTTTCATACCAGGCCCTAGGGGCTTGCTTAAGTCCATATAAGGCTTTCTTAAGTTTAAAGACATAGTCAGGATATTCTAGGCTTTCAAAACCTGGGGGTTGGCCTACATAGATTTCTTCCTTAATCAGGCCATTTAGGAAGGCTGACCTAACATCCATTTGATACAACTTGAATCCCTTATGGGCTGCATAACTTAAAAGCATCCTAATGGACTCAAGTCTAGCTACAGGGGCATAGGTTTCATCATAATCAAGTCCTTCTACTTGGCTAAACCCCTTAGCTACTAACCTAGCCTTATTCCTGACTGTTTCTCCTTGTTCGTTAAGTTTATTCCTAAAGACCCATTTAGTTTCAATAAATTTCTTGCCTTTAGGTAAGGGTACTAAGTCCCAGACTTGACTACGTTCAAATTGGGCTAACTCTTCCTGCATGGCTATGATCCAATCAGGGTCAAGTAAGGACTCTTCTATAGACTTGGGTTCAATTTTTGAAATCAAGGCAATTTGACTAAGGTTCCTAAAGGCTGATCTGGTCTGAACCCTTAGTTCTGGATCGCCTATGATTTGATCAGTTGGGTGGGCTGAGCTAACTCGAATAGTTCTGGGTTGGTTAGGTTCAGATTTAGGTGCAGGTTCAGTCAGATCATGGTCTCGGTCCTCAAATTGGCTTTCATTTGGGTCAGTACTAGACCTAACAAAATCAATTGGTTGGTAGGTGGTTTGATCAAGGTTATTTGGGCTAGACTTTTCATCAAATTTTACATTTGTAGTTTCTTCAATTCTTAGGGTAGTTTTATTATAAACTCTATAAGCTCTACTGGTAAGGGAATAACCTACAAAGATACCTTCCTCAACCTTAGAGGTAAATTTTCCTAAGTGTTCTCTAGTGTTTAATATATACACTTTGCATCCAAATACTTTAAAATACTTAATATTAGGTTGTTTTTCATAATAGATTTCAAAAGTTGTTTTTCCTAGATTTTTATTTATAGTTATTCTATTTTGTACATAACAGGCTGTACTAACAGCCTCAGCCCAAAAATATTTAGGTAGATTGTATTCATTTAGCATTGTTCTGGTTGCTTCTTGTAGTGTTCTATTTTTCCTTTCTACTATTCCATTTTGTTGAGGTGTTTTAGGACGAGAATTCGTGATGGTAGCCATTTTCTAAGCAGAATTGGTTAAATTTTTGATTTTTGAATTCTCCGCCGTTATCGCTCCTAAGTCTTTTAATTTTAATCCCTTTTTCATTTTATACTAATTTACAAAATTGAGTAAATGGCCTGATTTAGGAAGAAATCTATGTAGGCCAACCCCCAGGTTTTGAAAGCCTAGAATATCCTGACTATGTCTTTAAACTTAAGAAAGCCTTATATGGACTTAAGCAAGCCCCTAGGGCCTGGTATGAAAGATTGTCTAACTACTTAGTATCTAAAGGCTTTAACCAAGGCAAAATTGACCCAACACTATTTGTTAAAACTCTAAAAATTGATATTTTTATAGCTCAAGTATATGTAGATGATATAGTATTTGGCTCAACTAACTCAAATTTTTTACAAGATTTTATAACGGTAATGGAAAATGAATTTGAAATGAGTTTAGTAGGTCAATTAACTTTCTTTTTAGGGTTACAAATAAAACAGACTAGTGAGGGTACTTTTGTCTATCAACAAAAATACACTAAAGAATTACTTAGAAAATTTGGAATGGATAGTGCTAAAGAAATTAAGACACCTATGGCTACCAATCAAACGATAGATAGTGACACAAATGGCAAACCTGTTGACCTTAAGTATTATAGAAGTGCTATAGGTAGCTTACTTTACCTAACTGCAAGTCGACCTGATATTCTCTTTGCAGTTAGTATGTGTGCTAGGTATCAAACATGTGCTAAAGAATCACATCTAACCCTAGTTAAAAGGATATTTAGGTATCTCAAAGGGACAGAAAGTTTAGGAATTTGGTACCCTAGAACAGCCCAGTTTGAACTTATTGGATTTTCTGACTCAGATTATGCTGGCTGTAAATTAGATAGAAAAAGTACCAGTGGTGGATGCCAACTTCTAGGACCCTCACTAGTTAGTTGGTTCAGTAGAAAACAACATTGTGTTGCCCTATCCACCACTGAAGCTGAATACATAGCAATGGGTGAATGTGTAGCCCAATTACTCTGGATGATGCATACCTTAAAAGATTTTAACTTAGATTTTAAGAAAGTCAAAACTTTTATAGATAATCTAAGTTCAATTAATCTAACCAAAAACCCAATTCACCACTCTAGGACCAAACATATAGATATTAAGCACCATTTTGTTAGAGATCATGTTAATAAAGGGGAAATAGATCTTAATCATGTTGAATCCAAATCTAACCTAGCTGACATATTCACTAAACCACTTCCTGAATCCGAATTTAGCAATTTAAGAAGGTTAATAGGAATGTGTGTTGTAGACTAGGATTGACCTAATCACTTTTACTCAACTCACAAATTCTGTTTGACGAATAGCTTGAGTTAGAGTTAATTTTTGTACTTGCATTTTTTGTACTCTCTAAAATGTGTATTTTTTAAACTTGATTTTCAAAATTGACTTTGATTTTCACACTTAATTTTTAAAAAATTAACTTTGATTTCAAACTTGACTTTCGAGACTGGTGGACTTAGCCTAAGTTTGACCCCTAGAGATGCATGTTCCTATAGATTTAGAGGCCGCATCTCACAAAGCACATTAGGTATAACATGTTTGTGTATGCTAAAACTTAGAATGGGGTGAGATGCATAGGGTATTGCCTGGACTTCAGAATGCTTAAACCTGTGCATCGTAGCAAGTCTGGGCGTTAAATACCAACTTCATATTGATCAAGTCAAATAGTCTTTCTGTAAAGCTAAGCTAGACACTAGTACTTGACTTGACTAACCTAGTGAAAACTACTATCCTATAGATAGTTAGCTAGTAACTACGATTAGACATTCAAAATGGGCTAAACTTTCTTACTTGGTTCAGGGGGAGCTTAAGTTTATATTTTGTATTCTAACTCTCAAAAATGTTTAGTGAAAACTGTTTTAGAAAATATCTTCTTTAATTGAACAAGGATTTAAAAAAAAATATATATCTTGAATTTTTTTTTCAAATTAATCCTGAAAATATTCTAAATGATCCTTTGAAAAGAAAATTTTGGAAAATCTTCTCTTTTTCATTAATTTGCCTTGAGATATTCTTTATTTTGGAAAAGATTAAGATTTTGAAGGTAGCCCTTTTTAATTTTTGAAAATGGTGTTCAAAAAGTCATTTCTAAATTTACACCTAGTCATTTCCTTTAACATTTATGCTCTCAGATTGTTTGTGTTAAATTAAGAATTTGACTTACCCCTCTGAATCAGTTCAGAAACTTAGTATGCTTGCTAAGCATTTTTTCTTCCCCAAATACTTAAAGTATTTTTTTACTTGGCTGGCATATTACTTAATTGCTTGTTTCATTTCTAATGCTTGCACACTTATTATTTCTTTGTTTTGATGAATGCCAAAGGGGGAGGGTTTAAGGGTTGAGTTAGAAAATTAAAAATTTCTGATCTTAGAGCATGTCATTTGCATATTATTCTTGGACTCATTGCTTTATCTGGTATTTTCTAACTTTAACCCAGGTTGTCATTGCATCAAAAAGGGGGAGATTGTTGGTGCAATTTGCACTAATAGTTAAACCTGAGTTTTGATGAATGACAAATAGGTTAAAGTTAGACTTGCTTTTGGTTTTGACCTCTTTACTAAGTGTGCAGGGTTGAAAGACTTAGGACCTGACACCAGGCTGAAGTCCAGGGTGGTTGAGTCCTGGCGGGATATCCAGGGTGGTTGAGTCCTGGCGAGAAGTCCAGTTGGGTTCACGGGGCCTGACAACTGGCTGAAGCCCAAGTTGGTTGAAACTTGGCAAAAAGACCAGGGTGGTTGAGCCCTGGCAGGAAGACCTGGTGGGTTAAGAAGTTGAGTAGAGCTGCACGAGGTAAGTGAGGTAAGTCACTGGAGGAGCGAACCAGTGAGGACGGGTCCTATTTTAGGACTGTAGGCGCGGTCCAACTTAGGCCCATTTTGGTGACCTCGGTTGAGTCCTGGTGGAGGATAACATAGATCCTTATCCAGGTTTGGACGGGGTCTAATTAACTCTAAATGCATTAACTCTATTTTACAGAATTTATTTAATTAGATTCTAAATGCATTAACTCTATTTTACAGAATTTATTTAATTAGATTCTAAATGCATTAACTCTATTTTACAGAATTTATTTAATTAAACTCTAAATGCATTAACTCTATTTTTACAGAATTTATTTAATTAGAATTTTGCAGTTGAATTTTATAAAATTAT
>JAGFNQ010001553.1:0-77378 GCA_024364735.1 Boesenbergia rotunda
AACGATAAGGAAAAACAGCTAGCAGGCCATGTTTTAGTCATGCCTCATCATTTTTTCAAACAGTTTGTACCCAAGAAATTATGATATAAACAAGAAAATTCATGCAGTAGGCCAACAAATACATGTAGTAGGCCACATAATTGTGGTGCAAATTACATCATCTCACTCGGTCAGCAAAAGAAAAACAAAACATGCAGTCAAGTCAAGTCAATATTCAAAAGAAAACAAAAATGCAGTGAAGGCATATAACAGTGACTTTACATCAAAGGCATATAAGCAGTAAAGGCATATAAGAATATGCTTACACTAACTTAAGTAAAAGAACAGTTTAGGCATATAAGCAGTAAAGGCATATAAGCAGTAAAGAAATATAAGAATTATGATCCATGAAATGAGAAGTCAATAGAAACTATACCTGATTAGTCTGTATACCAGTGGGAAATTGACCTCCTTGTTGACTCATAATAAAGGTCATTTGATCTTGCAACAATTTTAACTGTAGCTTCAAGCTCTCGTGTTCAGCTCTTGATGGACCATCAGATTGAACTGAGCCTCCCGAGCGAGATGATGACCCAAGTTGGGATGGACAAACACCAAATCCCATGCCTCGAACAGATCCCGGGTGCTCTTTCCCAAAGACTTTCACAAATGCTTCATCTGCAGAAGATCCTTGACTAATCTCCTTTTCTAACTCTTCCTATCCATATTAAATGAAAATTATGAAGTCTAAGCATAAATTACATATTTAGAAACAATATAAACACTCAAAACATCCAAAATATATTTATAACTTACATTCTTTTTTTGGGCCTCATCATTGACAAAAGATCCATCTTTCTTTGTGTGAGCAACAAGATACATTTCCCCTCTACTATATTTTCTACTTGTTTGAGTTTCCTTACATTGTGTGATAACATAATTAGATCTAAAACCCCACCAAATCATTTTGCTACAATTAACAATATCAACAAAAAGAGAATAAAATATATGTACCAGTTCGTGTTGTTTTCTGGCGAGTGTCTTTGACCCAAGAGTGTGAGGAATTGTTTGCCGCTTTCTATTAGCAGTATTTTTTTCACTCAATGCCTGCACATTAATATATACGTAGATAACAAACTAATAGACATAACTAAGAGTTGATTACCAATAATATTTAAAAAAATATGCAAATATTGTCATTATATTATTGTACTACCTTTCCTTCAGCACTTAATTTATATTCCAAAAAGGCTGCCCAATGCTCTTTAGGAATCCCATTAGGGTGCAAGTTGACATTTTCTTCCCATCTACGCTCTGGTTGGTAATGGCTTTGAAATACTCTGCATTTGGTATCTCTCCATTTTTTTGAAAGACTTGCAATGATATACTTCTTCTGGTGATCATCATCAACAATAAATTTTTCCTTCAAATCAAACACAAACTTATTATCAAACAATAACAAGAAGGTCAAATTTATGCAAATAATTATTATTCAAACCTGGATATTTCTTTTATATATGTTTTCCTTATAATCCATAGGAACTTTATGCCAAGTGTTATATATTATAGGGAAGTTGTTAAAATTACTACCAACATGTCCCAAATATCCTCCCAGTAAGCCACCAGAATCTCCGATTGGTTGATGCTTATCATTCCATTCAGTAATTATCCGTTTTCCAGTTGCAAGTGCAACTACATCTTGCACTTTGAGTTGTCGTTCTTCTTTGTTACCTTGCTCATCTAAAAAAAATCATATTCAAAATTAACATAAAATAAACCAATAATTAAATATAAAACAAGCAAATAAAATTTAGTAAATAAAAATCACAAACCAATGACATCAACTGCCCACACGATTTTGGTCCTACTCTTGACAGTCGTTAAAGCTTCTTCCTCCTCATGATCTCTTAAAACTTCTTCCTCTTCAAGATCCCTTAAAGCTTGGGTCTCCAAGATCTCCTATTGCAGTGTTTGAGAGACTTTGGGCATTGCATTGTTCAGGTTGGTGGGAAGAAGTTTCATTCTGAATGGATGGACTAATGTGAACTATAGGTGCGCTCTGAGTAGAAATTTGAGATGCTTTCTCAAGTATAGGTGCGCTTTGTGTCGACTGACACCTAGGAGGATGTCTCTTTTTTCTAGGCATATCTGAAATTATTTTTACAAAATACAGATTGTGCAAAATACAGATATTATAATTTCACACACACATACATAGATAATGATAACATAAATAGGACACTAGTTTAGAAAGATATGCTATGAAAGATTATTCATCTTATGTTAGGGTGCAAAATGAAGAATTAAAGTACAAAGATATCCAAGTTGATATAACTTTATGAAGGCTAAGAAAGGCAACACAAGAAACGTAATTTGTGACAGTTTCAAGACCTGCACACTTTGCATTAGAACTCAATTTTTCTACATGATGCAACATCTTATCCAAGTCAGTGAAGATGCTGTAAAAACACTAGATATTAGATATCCATATCCCAAAAAAGGAAGATATTTTGCATCCTATACTTTAAAACATTATTAGGATAGCCAAAGGGGCTTGACTGGCAATGTTTGCCAATGGAGTAGCAGTCCTAGGCAAAATTATCCCGACGTACATAGATATTATAATTTCACACACACATACATAGATATAATTTCAAACAGGAAATAGATTTGCCATAAGAATCATAAATTACCGAAACAAAATTATCACGGTAAGAGGTTTGGAAACTAGTTTAGAAAACATAAAATGATAATCAAGTTCTAGTCATTTATTTCACATAACCATATCCTCATTTACATCATCATCAACATTCCCTAATGATAGTAGAACTTTGAGGTTCATCATCTGTAGCCGTTCTTGCTAATTGCAAAATATCATCTGAGAAATAGTTTTCTAGGTTTTGGGGTGGATATGCTTCATTACATGGCATAATTCCTTCAACATCTTCACCCATGTCATAAAAATCCTTTGGCATTAAGTGAATCGGTATGCACCAATTTTTTTGCTTCTCATCATCCACATAATAAACCATTTGAGCTTCAGAAACATTGATATATGGCTCATCATCTTGATGTTCCCCAGTATGTATTAACCTTGCAAAGTTAACAGAGGTAAAGCCAAACTTGTCTTTTTGTATGCCTCTAGGATTCGTCGTGTTGGCCCATTGACATTTAAACAAGGGAATCCTAAAGCCATTATATACAAGCTCAATAACATCGATCAACTTTCCATAGTAAGGAACATCTCCAAAATCCATTTGAGTATCCCACCTACTTGAGTAACTCCTTGTTCCAAAATTGCCAAAAACTCCACTATTTTGAGTTTTTAATGCATTGTCTCGAGACAAAGTTCGAAATTTGTATCCATTAACATTGTATGCAGAGAATCTTGTAGCTTGGTCATAAGGTCCTTGAGCAAGACTGATAAGAATGTCTTTATCTAATTCAGGAAGATTGTTGAGATTATTGCGAATCTAAATACAAGATTATATCTGTGTTAGTCATATGTATATTTAAAAAATATGAAATATGCATTTATATGAGGTATTTATAACTCACGCGATCAGAGAACCAACCAACAAACTCCCTATGAACCTTCTTGTCTATCTCAGAAGTATTCCTTGTACGACTACGTAGTTGTCTCTTCACAACATGTCGAAATTCCCTACATATTTTGACGATATTAGATTCTAAAATAGGAAATTCTAATAAATAATGTCAGCACAAAAATTACTCACTCAAGATAAGGATTGACTACTGGGCAGTTGATTAACACATGCCTATGAGTTTGCAACTTCTCTATTGAGGTCAGAGTAAAATATGTAGATCCACCAACCGGCTTCCCTATTTGAGGAAATAGTTCAGATGCTCGTGATTTGGGCTCTAATTTGTCATGCTCATCATCCACACGACTAGGTCGATTCCATCTTGTCTCGATATTGTCTAGATACCTTGAACAAAAAGTAAGAATCTCGTGAGCAAGATAACCTTCAGCAATAGAGTCTTCTGGTCTTGCCTTATTACGTACATATGATTTCAGTTGTCCTAAGTACCTATTAAATCAAAATAGACCATAAGGAGTATAAATAATAATCTAATATAGCATCAATAAAATGATATTTATCTCTAACCTTTCTATAGGATACATCCATCGGTAATAGACAGGACCTCCAAGCTTAACTTCTTCAACAAGGTGAACAACTAGGTGAACCATAACAGTGAAAAATGATGGAGGGAATAACATTTCCATGTGGCATAAAGTGAGTACAATTTGATCTTGCAATTTGTCTAAATCCTTAATCAATAACACTTTCCCACATAAGCTCCTAAAGAATGAGCACAACTCAATCAACACTGCTGAAATGTCTTCCGGCAAACTTGTTCGCAAGGCTAGGGGTAGAAATTGCTCCATCAGTATATGATTATCATGACTTTTCAACATCCCACATATCTTAAGATTATCCACATCAATGCACCTAGAAATATTGCTTGAATAACCATCTGGAACACTAATGTTTCTTAAAGTTGTTAGAAATCGTTTCTTCCCTTGATTAGTCAAGGAGAAGATAGCTGGAGGATACTTTCCATTATCATCTGGCCAAAGGTCACGTTTACAACCCATATCTTTAAGGTCTCTTCGAGCATTGACATGATCCTTTGACTTTACATTGTCATTTAGCAAAGTGTAGAGTACATTATCACAAACATTCTTCTCAATATGCATTACATCAAGATTGTGACGCAACAAGTTGTGCTTCCAATATGGAAGCTCAAATAAAATGTTTTTCTTCTTCCATTGTTGAGTACCTTGTGTAGCTTGTCCACTACGTTTTCTTTTTCCCTTTTCTTCTATTGCAAGTTTTCGACCAAATATGACATTAATGTCCTTGATTTGTTCAAGAATATCAAGACCAAATAATTTCTTTGGTGGATTCCGAAATTCTTGTGCTCCATTAAATCGAGCCTTGTTCAATCTAAATTTGTGCCTTTGATCAAGAAAACGACGATGACCCATAAAACACCATTTCCTACTATGTGGAAGACGGAATGGAATTGAGTCAAAGTTGCAAGATGGACAAGCAAATCCAGTGTATGTATTCCACCCAGAGAGAGTTCCAAGGCCAGGGAAGTCATTAATTGTCCACATCAAAGCTGCATGCATTTTGAACATCTCTCGCTTGAAAGAATCATATGCATCGACACCATCAATCCATAACTCCTTCAACTCTTTGATTAAAGGCTGTAAGTACACATCTATATCATTTCCCGGCATTCTTTTACCAGGAATTATCATTGAAAGAATAAAAGAAGTCTGCTTCATACATACCCAAGGAGGAGTGTTATAAGGAATGAGAATTACCGGCCAAATGCTGTAATTTACATTCATACTACCAAAAGGATTAAAACCATCAGTAGCTAATCCCAGACGAACATTTCGTGGATCCTTTGCGAATGAACTATTTCTTAAATCAAACATCTTCCAAGCTTCTGAATCTCTAGGATGCCTCATCATGCCATCATTCTTGGTATCCATGGCATGCCATATCATATCTTCAGCAGTTTTTGAAGAAAAAAACAATCTTTGCAGGTGAGGTTTCAGTGGAAAGTAACGAAGAACTTTTGCAGGCACCTTTTTCTTTGTATTGCCATCACTAGATGCTTGAGTCTCACCACCCTTTGTTCTTGATTTCCATCTAGACATGTTACAAACTTTACATATTTCTTTATCTTCATCTTCACCCCAATAGAGCATACAATTATTTGGGCATGCATGTATTCTTTCATAGTTCAAACCGAGCTTGGAGATAGTTTTCTTTGCTTCATAAAATGAACTTGGAATGTTGGCATGTTCAAATGCATCATGTAAGAGTTCTAATATCATTGTCATCGCCTTGTCACTCATCCCACACAGGCATTTAATATGGTACAACTTAACCAAAAAAGAGAGTTTTGAATACTTAGTACACCCAACATATAAGGGTTGCTCTCCATCTTTTGCTAGCTCCTCAAATTCTATAGCTTGATGTGGTTTGTGAGGTATGTTCGATGTCTGTCTTTCAGCTCTCTGAATTTCATCATTTGATGCCAATGGTACTTCACTTGTGTGTTGCCTATCAACCCCAAAAGCATCTTCTATCATGTTACGAATTGGATCTTCATTAAGCACAACATCTTGAATGAGATCCAAAGTATCACTATTTGATATATTACTTGTTTCTCCGCTACTTGACTCCCCATGACAAAACCAAATTGTGTACCCTTTTGGAAATTGAGTACAGATTAAGTGATCATACATTACTTCTCTAGATTGCCATTTTTTAAAACCACATCGTGCACAAGGGCATATTGTTTTGCCATCAACTGAACTACGTTCAAAGGCAAAATCAATAAAACCTCTAACCCCTTGTTCATACTCTGATGAATTCCGCGGCTTAGTTATCCATGTCTTATCCATTTGATTGCTGTTAGAATCGTCCTATTGAATTCAAAAAAAATTATTCAATGGAATACTTGTATATAAACTATTACTACTTTGATAAGAATAGGTATTGGTGAATCTTATAAAACGAGATTATAACAAAAAGGCATACAATCTAACACGTGTGTGAACAAACCAAAATATCAACCTCCCCAAAACAACTGAATTTAACAAGAAAGTTAATGCTCACCCAAAACAACCGAATATTACCGTGCAATGCTAACAAAGAATTACCATATGCTAAAAGGAAATTGATGCACACAGAATAGGACAGTCAAATAGACTTCTACTTTATAGGCTAGTAATACGTGGTAGTGTGGAGGAGCGCATTTTGCAACTTGCTAAAAGGAAATTGATGCTAGATCAACTATTTGTTAACAAGTTAGATCAAAGGAATCCACGCTTGACAAATGTTGTCAGTCGAATTAAAATGGAGAAAAAAAAACTTTACAAAAAGACTAGTCAAGGATTCAATTTTTCAAAAACTCACGAACAAGGGCATCTGATAGTTGACTTTCTCAACCCATCCTCATCTTAACTCAGTCCCTTCAAGGCCCCAAATGTGACTATGGTAAATTGCAATTGAAGAACAATCTCAATTAGTCGGTCAACCGAAAGACTTGAATTATCAACCTTTTCTTTCTTAGAAGGAATGAGAATTTTCAAAAAAGTCATGAAGATAGTTAAACTCAGCATAAGTTTTGGTAGTTTTAGACATAGCTTTCATTGAGGAATTGCAGTTGCAAAATCATCAAACCTTTCTTGACCAGGACAATAAAATTCGAATAATCAAGATCTAATGACTTCCTAAGAAGACTAGAAAAAACATCGAAGGAGGTCTGGTGGTTTAGGAGATGTATACAAAGATAAATGTACTGAAGGTTCTACAAAAACTATTCTTAGCAAAGCATCAACAATTTCAGAACACAATATAGCAATGATAAAAGCCTCGAAAATAAACATAGGGAGAGGAAGAGGGAGATACCTTCAATGATGCTGTGACGAACGGCGAACGGCGAACGACGAACGGTGACGGCGAACGGTGAGGCCAACGCGAACGGTGAGGCGAAGGCAATGAACGCGAACGGTGAGGCGAAGGCAGTGAACGCGAATGGTGAGGCGAACGAACGGTCACGCGAAGGCAGTGAAAACGAAGGCAACGAGGTAGCGAAGGCGGCGAGGCAGCGAGGCAACGAGGCAACGACGGCGTATAGGGTTTAGAGTGAATGGTTTTCCACGGTTTAGAGCAAACGAATTCTCTCTTTAAAAACCATATTAATTAAATTATTTTTATAACTTTTTAAATTAATAATAGGTTGTGGTAAAATCATTAATTGCTAAAAAAATTATTAGTAAAATAAAATTAATAGTTTTCACTAATTAGCTAAAACTTTTTAACAGAAAAAGTTTCACTAAAAATTTTTTAACAGAAAAATAAATAAATAAAATTTAATTTTTATTTTTGAATTTTATATCTTTTTAATAGCTAATAATTTTTTTTAACAAAATTAAATAAATACTTTAGTGCAACATTGAAAATATAAGACATGTTTTAAATTTTTGTAAAATTTAAAAAGTTTCATAGTTGAAAATTTTTGCGACAGTTGGCAAAACCGCCGCCATAAAATAACTTTTTGCGACGGTTTCATAAAACCGCCACTGTATGTTAACATCAGATGTGACCGTCATGTAAATCGCTGATTGACTACAATAATTTAGCGACGGTTATCATGAAACCGCCGCTAAATTCTATTATTTTACAGCAGTTGTCAAACCGCCGCAAAAACCGTCGTAAAATACATATTTTGCGGCGGTTTTATAAACCGCCGCAAAACAACCGTCGCGAAACTAACTATTTGGTGTAGTGTGGGTGCCAAAGTCTTTGATTGAAGGTTCTTTAGGTCCCAAAATTTGGGTACCTAAAACATCTATCTTTAGAATTGTATAAGCATTATTTGAGGGGGAGCATCTATCAACATGGGAGGTTGATATTTGGTGCTCCAAACCCATGACCAACAAAAAAAATTGTCATTCACATGATTGGTTATGGAATGTTCAAATTAAGTGCTTTGATCTTCATTGTCTTAGCCCTTATAACAATATGATCTCTTGGTTAGTGAGTTATGAAATCTCATTTGGGCAATAAGGAAACTTTTCATGCAATGAATGATAGTATATCCATGCTTCAAATTAAATCTACAAGTTTTGGAAAAATTATATATATATATTGCATGAACGGTTTAGATTGACACATAACTTGCGTATACCATGGATTGCTTAAGTTGATCAGTTTTATTATTGAATTTTATGGTTCAAGCTTGAGAGGTTGCGTTTAATGAACATATGCCATGTTTTACTGTATGTGTTGGTAACGTTAATGTGTTGCATACAGATTTTTGAGGAATATATAGTTTGTGACGATCATCAAAAAACCTCACAAGGCAACATCAATGCATGCTTTTAAAATGTTATTAAAACTGGCTAAATGAGATAAAAGCATGTCGGACAATCATGTGTTAGAAAGCTTGATCATGTTTTGATATTAATTTGATACAAGCAGGTTTTTGAAAATTTGATCATATTTTTGGTTGTATCATGAAATCTGATTATGTTTTGGAAATTTGATATTAATATCATACTTCGATAATTGTTTGAAGAAATGTATTTTGATTAAGGGAACCCTTAGGATCAAACAAATTAAAACCAAGTGAATTAGGGTTTAGGAATGGTTGAGATTTGAAACAAAGTTGATTTCATAGTTTCTAAAATTTTATTTCTGAAACTGAAAAACCATTCTGTATCAGACCTGATCGGTCCACCGACCGATCAGGGATCACTCTGATCAGTCCAGTGACCGATCAGATCAACTTTGATCAAGGAACTCCCAGATCGTTCCAAATTGATTGAAAACCTCCTCAAGTCAATCTCTTCTCATCAAATTGTATCAGTGTAATGATAATACCACATACAAATCTGATACAAACCGAGTACAATTGAAACATACTTGATCATCCATTGGTACAAACCTGGTACTAAGGAAGTACAAATTTGTTCAAGTGGTACTTGAAACAAAACCTAAATACTGATTTGATACAAACCTATGTTGGAATGTTCAAATTCATAAGAAAGGGTTTGTTTGAGTCATGACTCTTGTTCTTAATGTCGTGTTTCAGAAATTTTTCTGAAATATCGAATATTAATAGAGTCTACTCCCCGGTTATGGAATGTCAATTGTTAATGCAGTCTGATCAGGAATGTATCAGAGTTTCAGGAATTTTTCTGAGATTTGATCGCTCCCCAGACTAATAAGAAATATTTCTGTATCAAGTTATCAACGAACTTGATCGGTCACGGAGACCAATCAGGACTATGTGTCAGATACAGATGCATTCCTTACTTGTCATGTGAAACATATACATGTTTGACCATGATATTATTCGGTATATGTTTTCATGTGTAATTCAAAACTTAACCTTGATTATTTTGGGTTCGGGGAGAGACCCGTGTTTGAGGGGGAGGTATATTCAAACTTAATAACCATACTCTTTTCGATGTTTGACAAAGGGGGAGAAAATGACTGATTAAGTTTATGGTTATTATAGGGGGAGGATCATGATTCCCTTATGAGAATTAAACGAACTTCAATTGATTATTGATACCTAAACTTAAATCGGGTTGTTAAACAACAAAAAGGGGGAGATTGTTGATGCAGTCTGGCCCGGTTGTTGTTTTGGTGTTTGACAATGATTTAAGTTTGGTTGAGCGAATTTGGCTTAAAGTCCTGGTCGGGGACTGGGCATGAAACCCTGGTGAGTGAAGCCAGGTCCTAGCTTGTGAAGCTAGGTTGAAATCCCGGTGAGTGAAGCCGGGTCCTGGTGAGTGAAGCCAGGTGTTGGAAATCCCGGTGAGTGAAGCCGGGTCCTGGTGAGTGAAGCCAGGTGTTGAAAAGTCCTAATTCAGAAGAGGTGGGTGAAAAGTCCTAGCTTGGAGGGCTAGGTGAAAAGTCCTAACTTGGAGGGTTAGGTGAAAAGTCCCATCTTGGAGAGTTAGGTGAAAAAGTCCTGGCTTGGAGGGTCAGGTGCCTAGCTTGGAGGGCTAGGTTGGATGAAGGTCTAACTCGGAGGGGTTGGGTGAAAAGTCCTAGCTTGGAGGGCTAGGTGAAAAGTCCTAACTTGGAGGGTTAGGTGCAAATTCCCAACTTGGAGAGTTAGATTGAAAAATCCTTAGCTTGGAGGGCTAAGGTGAATGAAATCCTAGCTTGGAAGGCTGGGTCTGCGTCCCTGGATCGGTCTGGTGACCGATTAGGGAGTTGGCACGCTACTCCTTCGTGGATCGGTCTGGTGACCGATCCAGCGATGTCTGATCGGTCTGGTGACCGATCAGGGAGTGTGTGTTTCACTCACTGCACAGCTCCTGATCGGTCACCAGACCGATCAGGGAGCGAACAGTGAGTTGAGTTCCCCTGCTGATCTGCTCCTGATAGGTCTGGTGACCGATCAGGGATACTGCTTAGATCGGTCTAGTGAACGATCATTTGTCGCAAGGTTCTCACTATCACCGATCAGGATGACTCCTGATCGGTCTGGAAGCAGCCTGATTGGTCTGGTGACCGATCAGGCTGGAGCCTGATTGGTCTTGTGACCGATCAGGCAGGAGCCTGATTGGTCTGGGGACCAATCAGGAGTGTGCAGAAGACTTCTAGATCGGTCTGGTGACCAATCAGGGTCCTTCCTGATCGGTCTGGTGACCGATCAGGCGCAGAACTTTAATTCAAATATGCTGTCAGAAGTCTGTTTTCTCTGCCGATTCTCTGATACACTGCTGATATGTTTTGATATGCATTGCTAAGCCTCTGTTGGAGTGTGCAGGTGATAGCAGGTGATTCAAACACTCAAGGAGGGTCAATGGGAGGCTTTCCGTTGGCTGCTTCTCATTCTCAGGTTTCAACGGGCAACTGACGCAGCTGGCGATTGACGGAGGCTCAGCTGGAGAGGAGGTCTTCAGTGGACTGAGTGCTCAGGGAGGTTAGTGGGTTCAGGCTGGCTCAGTGGATGTTGATGAAGCTTGTGATGGTGAGCAGAGCTTAAGTGACGAAGCTGGAAGCAGAGGAGCGGAGGAGAACAAGACAGAAACTTGGGAAGTTTGGCTGGGCTGTGTTCGTGCTCTCTGTTGCTTTGTGCTTAAGCGATTTTGTTGCATTCCTGTGAGAGCTTTGTGAGTGTTCCTTCTTGTGTGATCTCCTGTACTCAAGTTCTATCATCCGTGAGATCTGTGGAGAGGTTTCTCCACCGAGAAGGAGGCTCTATCTTATCCGGGTTCACCGGGACTTGATCTGCCGACGATCAAGGGATCGCCCACCTTACGAGCACGCCAAGGAGTAGGGGCAAGTTATCCCCGAATCTTGTATATCGAGGTGTTAGCGTCGGTTTGCTTTCCTTTTGTGTTTTGCTCGCTGTTCTTTATTTCTGCTTTTGTGTTTTTGTTTCCGCTGCTACTAATCTGATCACGCAGAAGTATCAAAGAGCAAGAAATTGTGATTGGCTATATTCATCCCCCCTCTCTAGCCATCTCGTTTCCAACAATGAGGAACCTCGTTAGCAAGGTCGTACCCTAGATATAATGATGTATGGACTGTAGGGGCAGGATAGCTCGTACCCCGAGCGCCGACTGGCGGGTCCGAGTGCTGGGGACCGAGTCGGGGAATGACCAGTGAGCGTGGGCAGCCACACGTCCGACTGGTAGAATGGAAGCGCAGGGTACGTCCTGAGTCGGGGGTTTACCGAGGGATGTCTGTCCGCTTCTGCTAAGTACTCGGTCTCTGTGATGGCACGAGAGCATGAATCGTCCCGCATCTGACTATGATGTCTGATTCAACTCTAGGTCGGGGAGGGGCCCAGGAGCGTGGGTGACTAAGCACCCGCTTAGTAGGATGACTGGTGGTTGGCTCGACACAGCCCTCCGGAGGGCTTCCAGGCTCGGGAACCTACCCGGGGATTCTGTTGCTGATCTGTCTATTACACCTTCCTGGCGCCAGGTTGGCTGGCGGGCCCGGCCTAGGCACCTCTCAGTAGACAAGGCCGGGATCACTAAATATAAAATTCATCTTAAATTTTAGAGTTAAAGTTGAAAAAAAAATTTACATCAGCTACTCTATTTATTCTCTAAATTTAAATTTTATAAATAATATTTTTTTTAATTTAAAAATAAAATTTATTTTTTAAACATTAAAATATTATTTAATTTAGGAAAGAGGAAAAATAAAAAAAATGTATTGAATAGTTAAAAGTGGAAAGTATATAGAGAAAGAAAAAATAATTAAAAAATACGCTAAAGTATAGAGAAGTTGAAGTACTTTATAGTGAAAAGTGAATAAAATTTAATAAAATAATTTTTTTATTCTAAATTTTAAATTTTGGATAGAGAATGTGACGCCATGTAAAATTACGTAACCAAGTAATCTCGAATTATTTTTTTAAAAAAAAATTAGTATTTTTTCAAATAGGTTCATTTTTAATTTTTTTAGTTTATAGATACTATAACTCAATTAAGAATTTTGAATCATGGATTTAAAATCTTAAAAATTAATTCAGTTATATTTCTTTTTAAACTTGAACATTATAATTTAATTAGAAACTTAAACCTTAGGACTAAAGAATTAAAAAAAACTGTCATCAATTCATACGCCTAGATCAAATCTAAGCGGCCGGATCAAAGTCATCAATCCATACGCCTAGATCAAATCCAGCTAGACATCTGGATTTTATCCAGGAGCCCCAATCACCCGTAGATGCTTACGCAACATGTGCGCAAATATCATGATCAAATTATGTGTTGGATAACAATATTAAATAAGATAGCTCATAAATAATCAAATAATTCAAATATATATAGAGTAGACAGCAACGGCGGTGGCGGCGGATATGAGCTTCTTACGCGTCAACACTTCTTTAGGGTTGGACAAACGAGGGATAGTTAGGGCTTCGCCGAGGAGGAGATTGCAGAAAAAACACAAAAACATGGTAAAAACGGTACCTGCTTCGGCGAAGGGTAAAAACAGAGAAAATTGCAGTATTTGCCCTAACCTGCGGCGACGAGGAGGGAGGCGGGGGATGTCTGCTTTGGTTCTTGCGGTTAGTCGTCTACGATTTGGAAGGACGAGAGACGCAAGAGAAAGAGACGCGAGAGAGGGAGGTGGGGGATCGGCGCAGGTTAGGGTTCGGAATCGTGAGAGAGGGAGGACTAGCGGGCCGGAGAGGAGCCGGATCGCGAAAATAAAAACACGCGATTTGTTTTTGCCACGCAGACCAAATCGCCTTCGTTGCCACGAAGACCAAATGCGCAGCGCCCGTTGCCACATAGGCGTCGTCCGCAGGCAGTCCGCAGGAGTGGTCCGCAGCTGATCACCTCTATATATATATATATATATATATATATAAAGATGATATTATACGCGCCAATCTATACGCGCCCCTGCGCGTCGGCGAAATTTTCCTTTTTTTTTTTTGAAATTAACATGTCCTCTGTTAATTCATTTTTATTAATTTTTAAAAACAAAATTCTCCTTCCGTCGTCGTCTTCTTCCTTGGCGCGCCAGACGACGGGCGACGGCGGAGGCGGCGACGCAAGCCGGAGGCGGCGAGGGCAGACGGAGGCGACGACTGCAGGCGAACTCCTCCCCGTCGTCGTCTTCTTCCTTGGCGCGCCAGACGACGGGCGACGACGGAGGCGGCGACGCAAGCCGGAGGCGGCGAGGGCAGACGGAGGAGGCGAGGGCAGCCGCCTGCAGTCGTCGCCTCCGTCTGCCCTCGCCGCCTCCGGCTTGCGTCGCTGCCTCCGCCGTCGCCCGTCGTCTGGCGCGCCAAGGAAGAAGACAACGACAGCACTGGTGTCGCCGCCTCCGTCGCCTCCGTTTGTCATCACCGCCCGTCCCCCGTCGCCCTCGCCAGTCGCCCACCGTCACGCCAAGGAAGAAGGAAGAAGGAAGAAGACGAGCGGAGAGGAGAAAACAAAAATAAAAATTAATAAAAAATATTAAACAGAGAAAATATTTAATTTCTAAAAAAAAAGAAAAAAATCGCTCGAGTGCGCAGGGGCGCGCATAGTTGGGCGCGCACTATATCACTACTATATATATATATATATATATATATATATATATATATATACACGTTCCAAATAATTTTTAATTTAAATGTGGTCGAGGTTATGATGCAGCGGTAGACTTACTAATTATCATCTAAAATATCCGTGATTTTATCCCAGTTACGATGTATTTTATATAAATTTTTTTTTCAAATTGGACTCGAACCTTGGGACGTTGGACTTCTGGATCGTCCGCAGCAAGCGCTTTCTGATTTACCCTAATGATTGGTGGGAAACTTCCATAGTATCAAATTAATCCGATCAGCTAAAATTCGATCATACTCAATTTCGTTAATTTTTTTTTTCCTTTTGATCTAAATACGGCAAAAGATATGTGCTGTCCTAGACGCCCCCTGCATATTCATCCCAAAAAATTTGGGAGGAAGATAAATTACGGTGTGATGATAAATATCATCCATTAAAATGATAGTAAATGGATTCATAACCTTTGACCCCTTCTTTCTTTTGCTCTATATATTTGTCTTCGATCCTTCTTTATTTTCATCTTACACACATATCAACTACAATAACATCGTCTTAACAAATAAATTCGCAATGGCACACCCTCAAGTTCTCATCTTTGGCTTTGTCTTGGTAGCAATTGTTGCGTCTGCCTTAGCGGGCTCTGCTCCCTCTCCTTCCCCCTCGAATGATGGTAGCTCCGTGCCTAATGTCTTAACCCCGATCGCCAAATCACCTCTCCCAGAAGATGCCAATGCTCCTTCTAGTGATGATATCACCGATATCGATGCTGGGTCTGTCGGTGCTCCTCTTGGGACGACCCCACCGAGCCAGAGACCGACTCCGCTAGTAGCACGAGCAAAGCCGATGCTTCTTTCAATATCGGAGCAACTTCCACGGCAACATTTGTAGCCATTTCTACTATTGGTTATTTTGTGTTCTAAAGATGTTCCCTTGAGGGTTTGGCCACGATGTTATTGAATTGCAAATGGTGTAATATCAAACTAATATTTCATTGATATCTTTCAATTTCATTTCTACCATATGATCGGTTAATTTCCAATCAATGCGGAGGAGAAGGTCTGGAACCAGAAATCACGGTTGGCGACCACGATGGAGAAGTCGCCAAGAGCATAACTAAAGAAATCAATATTTTTACTTTTATTATTATTATTATTATAATAGAATCGACTTTTAAAATATTCATTCAATTACGTTTGAATTTTGAACCAACGTGAGGTCTACTGCAGGGTGAGTGTACGTAACGTCGTCGGCAGCATGCATGCAGCTCTCATGCTTCTCGTGCGTCGATTTAATTAATGCACCTGTTTTTTCTTCAAGCATTTATCTTGAAATTATTATTATTATTTTCAATCTGAATCGAAACTCCTTTATCATCACCACTTTCCTTTCTGTTGTTTTTTTTTCCAAAAGAGACATTATTCATTTTGACGTTTTTCGTTAATCCTGATTTAATTTAGATTCCCAATTTTTTACTAAACAGTCCAAACAGTTCGAGATATCAATTTTCATCGCTATTATTGATTATTTCTTCAAGGGCGGTCTGGCCCGGGCCCACCAACACTCTCCGTTTCTTCCCTCCCACTCCGCCCTTCCTTTCCCATTCTCCCTCTCTGTCGCCTTTCGGGGTTCAATTGGCCGAATTGAACCCGCAACATGCTCCGCCACTTCCCTCTCCTCCTCGTCCCTGTCCTCCTCTGCTTCTCCTCCATCGCTGCCGGCGATGGCGGCGACGCCTACGAGGTCCTCCGCTCCCATGGCCTCCCCATCGGCCTGCTCCCCAAGGGCGTCCAGGACTTCCGCATCGATGCCGACGGGCGCTTCGAGGTCCGCCTCCCCTCCCCCTGCACCGCGAAGTTCGACGGAGAGGTTCTCTACAACGCCACCGTCTCCGGTACCATCTCCCCCGGCCAGATCGCCTCCCTCTCCGGCATCGCTGCCCAGGACCTCTTCCTTTGGTTCCTCGTCCGCGCCATCCGCCTCGACGACCAGACCTCCGGCATCATCCACTTCGACGTTGGGGTCGTCGACAAGCGATTCGCCCTCTCCCTGTTCGAGACCCCGCCGGACTGCGCCCCCGTCTCCGCTGACTACCTTCCCCGCGAGGGTTCGCGCATAGCTGCCCACGTCGAGGAGGTATCCTTTCACGATCTCGCTATATGTTTCATTCGCTTCTACATTTTCCTAAACAATTCTCATGCGCGCACCCTTTTGATCCACAGAGTCAATCAGCTGAGCTCCGCTACAAGCTCGATCATCCCGACTTTGGGGAGACGTCCATCTGAAACAAGCAACGCCATATATCTTCAATTCTTCATCAGTAAAAAGGTCACGCCTGCTTGGTTTTAGCTTGCTAATCTGTGTGCTTGTCGAGCTTCACAGTCTCAAGCTGAAAGGCTGAACCTTTTTTTTAAGATTTCCATTGGATCTCGGAGTTACCATCTGAGATTTAACGTAAGATGGATCATATAGCATCCAATGTTGGTAAGAGAGTCTGGGATGATGCCTTTTCCAACTGATCAATCATGCTAAAGCTTATATGATATCTATTACTGGTATCGATCATAATGTTTTGATCATGCCAGTAGTATAGTTCATATGCATGCAGTGAAATCTGGAGTTTCTTTGCTGCAAATATCTTTCTTGCTGTGTTGTGATTAATGTCCTACTTATGTAATTTAGTAATATTTAAGGATTTGTTGGAACATATACGTTCTCTTGGTTGAGAGATAAACCGCTCTTTCAGTAGTAGTAGTGTTCTTCATTTTCTTTCAAATCAGGTTTCACCAACCTAACTATCTTAATGACTATCTCAACAAAGAAGATGTGAGTTCAATTTCATTTGACAAGCACTGCAGACTTGTGGAACTCATCTGTTCAAGATCTTCTAATGGGACACTTTAAAATTGGTGAGGTATGAAACAGGATTCAACTGATCCTGTTTTATCTAAATGAATGTGTGAGAATCTCAGAGATGGAATTCATAGAGCATGTGGCTTGGCTTATGGCGTTTTGCAGGAGTTCAAACATTATTTGCATGAAGGAGCCTTCATCTCTGGTGAACTTCAGTGAGTGTCTCAATTCAGATGCTTTTCCAATTGTTCTTGTGCAGTTTTGTTTGGACTGGTCCTGTAGAACAGCATCTGGAAATTGAAGTGTTTTAAGTTTTAGTTTGAACCTGTGGACCTCTCAAAGGACAGACAACTCAAATGTCACTTTACTTTTCGTAAAGGAGGATTGGGATACTGGAGTTGACTAGTAGTGAATATGAAGATGCAGTGCCTTTTGGAGCTCCAAATCTGTCAATGACAAACTTCACTCTCATGAGTAATGATGAACACCAGCAGGGAGTGCCCACTTGAATGCTTCAAGTCAACTTCAAAAATAATAGATTGTTGGTTCAAGTGCCTTTAATAGTGTAGCTTTTCTATGGCATTTTGCATTATTGATACGTGGTAACTTTGATTTTGCATAATGTGGATGTTCTACCCCTTTTAAAGATTAGCCCTCAGTTAAATGCTTTAACAGTTGAATTTTGCAAGCTTATTTGCAACTGTCTTGACTTAGTACCCAACTAGTAGAGATTAATTAGTTAATTTTGCACAAAGTAGCAACATCTTAGGGGACCCTTGATATATATTCGATAATGGGAATAATAATGAGTTTTGATTGAGGGGTTTATGGGTTTAGTGATAATCTAGTGGGGGGTGGGTTATAAAATCAAGGGTATTATATCCATATTTTGATTCCGATTCCCGTATATCAAGCATCATAAATGGGAATGAAATAGATTACATTCCCATTTCTGCCTTCTAAACCCGCTTACAAGCACCCCCTTACTTTCAAAAGAGGATGCATTTTTTACAATAGGTAGATGATCTTTCTCTCAATAAACATGTTAGTAAGAGAACTTTCTTCAAAAAGGCGATAAATTTGATAAGCAATATAATAATTATCCTCCCCAATAACAGCCTTGATATGGTAGCATCATGCCCTCAGGGCTTGGTACAGTGGTAAGGCGACTAGTCGCTATCCCAGACATCCACGGTTCGATCTCCAGCTATGGTATATTTGCAGGAATTTTTCTTCCAAATAGAGCGCAAGAATTTTTCTTTCAAATAGAGCGCGAACCTTAGGACACTGGGCTTCTAGATCGTCCACCGCGAGCGCTTACCAATTTACTGTGGTGACTGGTGAGAAACTTTCGTGGGGTCGGATCGGTCACCTCATGTTCGTTTGCTATCTAGTCCAACATTTTTTTTTTGATACAGTAGCATCATCCTTTGTAATGATCAAGATGGGTAAGTCTATCTGTCCACACAGTTGTCTATATACTAGTAGAAAATTCGATAGCTATCGCAATGACATCTAAGGATCGAGCTCCCTGAGGCAATGATGTAGTAGCAATGTGCCTTCTTGGTTTTCTAGACATTTAAGGATTGAGTCACAGTTTGGTAGTCTCGGGGAATTAATGGATATATTTTTTAATGAGCGGTTAATCTAAGAATATTGGACCGATGAGCAACCCACTATGAGCATTTCTCGATTTACCTTTGTGGTCCGTACAAAATTTTTATGAGACTAGATCAGTCATTGATGAACCCAAAAGAGGCTGTCACGGAAGTGTGGGTCTCAAAATTTAGATATGTGTAAGCTAGAAACCCTTTTTGCAATCAGAGAATGAAAACGTAGTAAAGGGGCCACAGGTCGTATTTTTCCTAGGGCTAGTTGAGATTGTTTGATTCGTGCTCGAGTTTATGTGTCGTCGAATATTTTTGGATTTCAAATAAAATTTAGGTTTTGGGTTGCAATCAGAAATGAAATCGCAAGGAAAAGAAATAAATTGAACCAAGCAAACTAGATATGGCAACCAATAAACAATTCAATCAAGACACTTAACAATTTTGAAAAACCAATCTAATTTCAAATGCAAAACAAGGGCTAAGCAAATGAATAAAGGCAGTGATGCAATTTTCGGAAACAAGCAAACTTAAAACAATTGCTAGCTGCGAAATTCAGTAATCAACATTTAAACAAACTCAATTCAACTTAGCTACAATTTCCGGAAGCAACAAATGCAGGGAAAATTCAGAAATGGCCGAATCCAATACTAGATGATTTCAAGCACCATAGCACACTAAAATTACCCTATAACTTGATACCAATCAATGCCTAAGCTGTCCTTGATACAACACAATGCCAAAATAGCTAAACATGCAAAGGGAACCCTTGTGCCAAAGCTGTGCCAAAACTGATCGATGCTGTTTGGAAAACAAAATTTTCAGTGAAGAAGTTTGCAAAAGTAAATGCAGAATTTCAGACCAAGATCTGATCAATTCAATCAAGCTAAACCTAAAATGAACTTGCAAGGACTATATGCAGAAATGCAGGAATAACTTGCAAAATTCAGAAACTGATTTGGATGCTAAAACCAAACAAAACAGCTAAATTCGAATGCAATAGAATTCCAACTCAGATCTCACTGATACAAACTTCAGCCTATTCAAACCTATAATTGCAGGACCGAGCTAAGTGGCAGAAATAGAACTGAATGGCAGTAATGGCAAGTGAGGCAAACCAGCTGATACAAATGCAAAGCAACAAATTAAGCTGATAATGAGTATTCAAATATGATGTTTGCATTCAATTCCGTAATTCTAAACTAACCAATCCAATTCTGATAACTGTAATTTGCAGATACTGTAATTTTCAGAAACTCTGATAACTTGCGGAATTGGTGAATTGGTTCGCAAGGAAATCAATTGATACGCAGCAAGGGAAACAAATGTGGTGTAACTGAATCAAAATGCAATGCAATTCAGGAAACCAAACTAAAGCTGGCTTGATACAAACATTCAAACACTGAAAACAAAACCTGATACGCAGAAGGGAACAAAATCTGATACGCAAGCTGAAAAACTGATAAACAAGCTTGAAATTGCAAAGCAAATGAAATTACGTGAAATATTAACTAAACAAGCTAGCTAACTAATGAAAGAACAGATGCGAACCACTAATTAAAGCAGAATCAATTCGGAAAGATAAACTATAGCTGATACAGAAAAATTCAGAACCGAAACAACATTCAGAAATGAAATTAAAGCTAGAAATAGAAATACAATAAGAAATCTAAGACCCAATCACTCCCTTAGCTCAAGCACTCCTTGTTCGTCACACAAGGGCAAGCCTCGAACCCGTAAGCTCCACAAACCATTGGGAAAACTCCATCTGCGATCAAATCCAGCTCAGCTTGCTCATTCTGAAATTTCCATTCGAAATCTTCAATTCAGCTGCGTCCAAGTGTGATGGTGAGTTGGGGATGATCCAAGCGATCTAGGGAACCCCTCCAGATAGCTCAGGTGGAAGGAAGTGGAGCACAGCCGATCCAAAGGCAGCAAATGGCAGAACTGCGGAAACCTCTCAACAGCTCTGTTTCTTAGGCAATTCTGAACTGGAAACTTCACGGATGATGCTTCCTAATGACCTAGAACATGATCTAAAGGAGAAATTAAGGTGGTCGCGCCCTCGGATTGAAGAACTTGAAGAAGAAATTGAAGAACAATCGAAGAAGAAATGCGTTGCGGCGAAGACGCGATGAAGCTGAACTGAGGAGATGTTTTGATTAAATACTTAACAATGGACGACCCAGATTGATTTGGATGAATCCAACGGCTGATCTTCATCCGATATGAACCAAACTTTGATGATGTTGATCAAGGGTCAGGATCTGCCTCGGGGTAGCTCGGATCCTCCAGATTTGCAACGGATGGTCCAGATCAACCTAATCTTTGAATGGACAGTCTAGAACCCTCTGAGCTCGATCCAACGGTTGGATGATCTTTGATTGGGATGAAAGTCTCAGATCTTGATCTCAGTACTTGATCAGCCCTAACCCTAGCTCGGATTGCCTCAGATGGTCCCAAATGGCTCAGATCTAGCCGCTTTTGAATCGGACGACCCAGATTAATCTGAAGCTTGATAACTCGATCCGGGTCCACTTCCGACTCAAGTTTGACCCAGTATGCCCTAGGTCCATGATCCTTTCATGCCTACAAAAATAGATCAAAAATTTAGTGGCAAAATAATTAAAATATATCAAGATTTGTAATTAAGTCCAAAATAAAAGTAAGTTCTAAAACCTAGGGTAATTTCACAATTAAGCAAGAAAGACATGGGTCAAACATGGATTTTGGCAACTAAAATGATCAATAAAATGATACTTATCAGTCATCTCCATGATTAATTACGTAAACGGAATATTTGATGTCAACTAAAAAAAATAACAACCTAAGACAACCTAGGTTACCAAGTGAAAAGAAAATGTAGAAATCTTAAACAAAGATTTAAGCAAATTATCTACCGAAAGCATAGTTCTCAAGAGACAACCTGAAACTTATTTTTTCTTAACTTATACCCCTCAGTCGAAATGGGTCTTACAAGAACTCAAACTGAGACTTTCACAAGCCCTTCACAAACACAAGGAGGAAGGAGAACTAAAACAAATACAACTTCATGGTTAAATAATATCATAACAAAAAGATTCAATTGTATCTTTAATCATAGATTAAAAGAACTAATGGATATAGAAAGGAATGACATAATTATATCCATTGAAGACTAATTATATTTGGCCTTAGAAGTTTAACTCGAAAATGAGTTGGCAGCAAAGTCTTACTTATCTTATATGCCTTTAGGTTTGAAAAAGTAATCATGTGTCATATTGAAGTAGATATGAATAATAACATAGGATCATTTATTTTTATCCAAACTTTAATATGGCAATAAAAAATTTCATTAAACATATTAAAATTTTGGTCTAAGCAAAAAGATATGAAGATTTAAAAAAAACGCAATGTACAAATTGACATTATTTTTTAGGAAAACAATGAACCAAATTAATAATAGTTTCAAGGTACAAATAAATGACACCATAGAAGCTCTTATTTTAAAAAGTATTTACTTTCTAAAATCTAGAGATTTTTCTTTTGAAACATTAGCGAGAGTAGAATGAAATATCAATTTAGAAACACCTAAATAAACTCTTCAACTAATAGACTCCATAATATATAAAGATAGACATGGAGGCTACATAGTTAGATTTAATGGGTATCCGCCTTTTACTTCACAAAATAATGAAATCAAAGATGATAACATAAATTTAATGAATATTAAAGACAATCGTCTCCATATTCTTAAACAAGTCAGTAACAAACATCTTGAGATGGCCAAGCAAATACTCTTCGGCAATTTACCAAAAGACGTATCCAATAATAGGTATTTATCAAACGGCGTACCATGGTCCAAAGGGCGCACTTAATAATAGTGAAGTTCCTCTTATACCCCTCCTGTTATCTACTGTCTTTCTCCTTTTCTCTCTCAGTAACAAATTTCGAGACGTCTCAAGATACTTTTTCAGACTTTTATTTTAAAATAATATATTATGAAATCGACGCCGAAAACGTTGTAAGGTAAACATCAAAAAAATATTTCAATTGACAAATATCTCATCCAACGTGATTTAAAAATATAAATAAATAATTTTTATATTTGATTAATAGAAATTAATATATTTAATAATATTTAATATATATATTAATATATATATATAATATTAATAAATATATTAATAATATTTAATAAATATATTAATATATTAATAAATATAAAAAATATTAATAATATATTAATAAAAAATATTAATAAATATATATATATATTAATATATTAATAAATATATTAATATATAAAAAAAATTTGAAAAAAACGTTGGCTGAAAATTAAAAAAAAGGAGCGTGTATTGATTTCAGGCCCACGCTGGGCCTGAAATCAATACTTTCAGGCCCAGCATGGGCCTGAAATTTTTTATTTCAGGTCCACGTTGGGCCTGAAATCTTTTGATTCAGGCTCGACGTTGACTCAAATTTTTTTTCTATTTTAAAAATATATTAATATATAAAAAACCTATCAAAACACTTAATTTCAGATTCAAACACAAGGTCTGAAGTCATCCCAGGAGGATCTGAAGTCAAATAACTTCAGATCCTATAAATAATTAATTTAATAAATAATAATTAAATATAAAAAAATATTTTTAAAATTAAAAAATTTTCAGTGCCCTGGGGCCTGAAGTCATCCGACTTCAGACCCAAGGAGGGCCTAATGTCATCAGACTTTAGGCCCTCCATCATTGATATAAAAAAATATAAAAAATTTTTTTATAAAAAGGTTTAATATATAATTACATATTATATAGGAGTGGTTTAGGTATATCAGTAAGTTTAGGTGCAGAAACATCTAATAGGAGTGGTCTAGGAGATGAGATTTTGAGTGCCGAAATATCTAATCTTGCTGTATCACCAATGCTATAGGAGTGGTTAGGTATATCAGTGAGTTTTGAGCAAAACTCACTGATGGACCTACCATATTTGGAATTCTGAAAACCCTATATCAGTAGACAGGGTTGAGCTAGGAGATGAGATTTTGGGTGCCGAAACCTCTAATCTTGCTGTATCACCAATGTTATAGGAGTGGTTTAGGTATATTAGTGAGTTTTGAGCAAAACTCACTGATGGACCTACCATATTTGGAATTCTGAAAACTCTATATCAGTAGACAGGGTTGAGCTAGGAGATGAGATTTTGAGTGCCGAAACCTCTAATCTTACTATATCACAATTGCTATAAGAGTGGTTTAGGTATATCAGTGAGTTTTGAGCAAAACTCACTGATGGACCTACCATACTTGGAATTTTGAAAACTCTATATCAGTAGACAGGGTTTAGCTAGGAGATGAGATTTTGGGTGCCGAAACCTCTAATCTTGCTGTATCACCAATGCTATAGGAGTGGTTTAGGTATATCAGTGAGTTTTGCTCAAAACTCACTGATGGACCTACCATATTTGGAATTCTGAAAACCCTATATCAGTAGACAGGGTTGAGCTAGGAGATGAGATTTTGGGTGCCGAAACCTCTAATCTTGCTGTATCACCAATGCTATAGGAGTGGTTTAGGTATATCAGTGAGTTTTACTCAAAACTCATTGATATACCTAAACCACTCTTATAGCATTGGTGATACAGCAAGATTAGAGGTTTCGGCATCCAAAATCTCATCTCCTAGCTCAACCCTGTCTACTGATATAGAGTTTTCAGAATTCCAAATATGGTAGGTCCATCAGTGAGTTTTGCTCAAAACTCACTGATATACCTAAACCACTCCTATAGCATTGGTGATACAACAAGATTAAAGGTTTCGGCACCTAAAATCTCATCTCCTAGCTCAACCCTGTCTACTGATATAGAGTTTTCAGAATTCCTAATATGGTAGGTCTATCAGTGAGTTTTGCTCAAAACTCACTGATATACCTAAACCACTCTTATAGCATTGGTGATACAGCAAGATTAGAGGTTTCGGCACCCAAAATCTCATCTCCTAGCTCAACCTTGTCTACTGATATAGAATTTTCAGAATTCCAAATATGGTAAGTCTATAAGTGAGTTTTGCTCAAAACTCACTGATATACCTAAACCACTCCTATAGCATTGGTGATACAGCAAGATTATAGGTTTCGGCACCCAAAATCTCATCTCCTAGCTCAACCATGTCTACTGATATAGGATTTTCAGAATTCCAAATATGGTAGGTCCATCAGTGAGTTTGCTCAAAACTCACTGATATACCTAAACCACTCCTATAGCATTGGTGATACAGCAAGATTAGATGTTTCGGCACCCAAAATCTCATCTCCTAGACCACTCCTATTAGATGTTTCGGCACCCAAACTCACTGATATACCTAAACTACTCCTATATAATATGTAATTATATATTAAACCTTTTTATAAAATTTTTTTTATATTTTTTTATATCAATGATGGAGGGCCTGAAGTCTGATGACTTCAGGCCCCAAGGCATTGAAAATTTTTTAATTTTAAAAATATTTTTTTATATTTAATTATTATTTATTAAATTAATTATTTATAGGATCTGAAGTTATTTGACTTCAGACCCTCCTGGGATGACTTCAGGCCCTGTGTTTGAATCTGAAATTAAGTGTTTTGATAGGTTTTTTTATATATTAATATATTTTTAAAATAGAAAAAAAATTTGTGTCCACGTCGGGCCTGAATCAAAAGATTTCAGGCCCAATGTGGGTCTGAAATAAAAAATTTCAGGCCCACGCTGGGCCTGAAAGTATTGATTTCAGGCCCAGCGTGGGCCTGAAATCAATACACACTCTTTTTTTTTAATATTCAGCCAACGTTTTTTTTTAAATTTTTTTTATATATTAATATATTTATTAATATATTAATATATTTATACATATTTATTAATATATTTATTAATAAAGAGCGTGGGATGAGATATTAATATATTTATTAAATATTATTAATATTTTTATTAATATTTTTATATATATTAATATATATATATATTAAATATTATTTAATATATTAATTTCTATTAATCAAATATAAAAATTATTTATTTATATTTTTAAATCACGTTGGATGAGATATTTGTTAACTGAAATATTTTTTTGATGTTTACCTTACAACGTTTTCAACGCCGATTTCATAATATATTATTTTAAAATAAAAATCTGAAAAAGTATCTACAGACGTCTCGAAATTTGTTACTGAGAGAGAAGGAGAAAGACAGTAGATAACAGGAGGGGTATAAGAGGAAGTTCACTATTATTAAGTGCGTCCTTTGGTGAAAATAAAACTATGATACGTCATTTGGAAAATATCTATTCTTGGGTACGCTTTTTGGTAAATTACCGAATACTCTTTCAACAAAAAAGTAGTATAAACTTTATGTATAGACATGATACAAAACCCTTTTTTTTATAACATAAATGAATACTTACATATGTCAACCGAATGTCAACAAAAGCAATTACTTATCTAATCTCAGATGATCTAACAGAGTCTCTATCGATGGAGTAATGGTTAATACGTGAGTATTACCATCCAGACCTATTACCATCAAGAGGTCTAGAGATCAAATCCTGGCAAAGTCAGTATGCCCCCCTCCTCACGTGCTAAGCCACAGCATCCGGGCTAGTAGCCCCCATAATTTACCTCCTCCATGTTGGTCCTGGGACGGGTTGGCGGGGGCGCTGAGGACAAGCGAATCATCTTTTGCCATCAAACGACCTAACAGAACTTGAAATATTAAAAAAATATATAACAAAAATTTGAGAATGATTGAAAATTATATTTGGATGAAAAAGGAAATATACTTGCTAGATAACAATTTGATATCAGAATTCTAAGATTTTTAGAACCCTAAAAACATAAATGACTTCTAATTTTGCGGAATTCAAGGACTTTGAGAATCTAGATTATTTATTAGATTTAATTTTACAATCCTTCATAAGGAAAATTATCATTTTAGATAAAAACAAACATAGTTATTATATCAGATGAAGAGCATACACTCGCTATTTATTTGATGATAATCCTCACTTAAACACTATCACAGATCTATTTATCAGTTTAGGTACTTCCCTGAAATCTCAGCAAAGACATACTAATCACATGTTGGAACACTTGTCTAATAACTTATTATAATAAAATTAGACAATAAATGACCTAAGAAGAAATATAGATTATTAAAAGAATAATAAGAGTATTTATATAAAAAATTTAGTCAACTTAATTAAGTTAGCATCTCTACCAAGAAAGATATCTTAACGCTTTCTAAACTTATTGAAAATAATAAACTCAAGAATTTTGAACTCCAATAAAAAATTATTTTCCTTCAAATTAAATTAAAGATCTAATTAGGGCAAATAAAACTCAGACAAAAGAATGAAACTCTTACCTATTATACTAGAGGGCATCAAGTATAAATTATCAAACTCAAAATTGAAAATACACATTAGGATGAAACCCTAGATTATACACAATAATATTTAAAGACCAAAAACGATGACTATAATTGGGAAAGGAGAGCAAATCTTAACCTAGTAAATAATACTATAATATCATTATTAACATCACTGCACCCCAAAATCACGCTGCTAGAAACTAAAATACTTCAACTAGAAATACAAATATAAAAAATAGTTTGGTATCAACAGGTAAATCTATCAATCCACACGGTTGTCCATGTACTAGTAGAAGATTAGGTAACTACCGCAGCCTCAGCTTCTTAAGGTGAAACTCCAAGTTGAGAATTATAATGGCAGAAGTTGAGGTAATTGGACAATAGAAGAATGAGAAAAATATGTTTTTTTAGTTGACACTAAATATTAAACTTACATCTATTAATTCTGGAGATAATCTGTTCGATCATAAAAAATTTTTACTGACCATCAAAATAAATCAGAAAAAGCTTATAACGGGAGACTCATCAACCTAACATTCTTTGATCAATCGTCTATTTAAAAAAATTTATCTGTTAATTTGTTAAAATTGAAATTTAATTCTTAAATATTTAAGATATTGAGGAGATATTCTATTTAGTTCCGGGGCCAGGAAAAGATTTTTAGTTCTAGGTTTGATCATTAATATGATCCTGTTTATGTTTTGTTACGTAATAATATATTTCATATTTGCACGGATAATCAACTTGTTTAGTCTGATTTATTTAATACGTAACTACATAAAGAAGGGCATGCGTTGAAAATATTGGAAGCTAGTAAATGTTGTTTTTTTAATAATATTTTGGCAATATTATGCAGAGGTGTCAGACGGATCAATTCATTCATGGTGAGACAGATTGATCCATAGCTGGCCCGTTATTTGCCGGGCGGGGCGAGCCAACCCGTCAATTTGACAGATTGGAAAATTTCTAATCCAATCCAATCCAAGACGGGTCACAGAAAAATCGTACAGTATCAAAAACTATATTTTTAAAATATAAATGAATACAAACAAATAAGTATTATTTTTTATTTCAAAAATATCAAAGAAAAATAATATATTGATATAAAATTTGACTAATATATGATTCTCAATCTGCGGGTCAATCTAAGCCCGTCGTGAGTCGACCGGTATGGATTGCAGGTTTAGACGGGTTGGATCATGGGAAACTTAGGTTGCTAAATTTTTAATTCTTTTCGTTTAAATTATTTGATGAGATCCAATCAAATTGACGGGTCTAAATTATTAGGTAAAAAACACAGAGCTCATATAATCGCCTTACTTGTTTAGGACACGCCTCGTTTCAAAATTTTCCCCGCTCCACTGAATGAAAACCCACCACGTGTCTCTCTAATAAAGCATCACGGCGTTGGTGCCTTCCACTTTTACCAATCAGTGGCAACGGCCCGAAAGTTTTTCAATTGGGATCCTCTATCCTCAAAAGCGCCTATCCTGTTCCTCGGTGATGGTCGACGAATTATTTGATCGTCGATCGGACATCACCGATAGGTTTTGATCATCATACCGATTCAAATAATATCCTAGAAGAATGGTGAATCGGTTGGAATCGCGGCAATTACAATCTTCTCGGATTCGACGGTGAATCCAGCGAAATTGCAATTGCGACGATCCCGACGGGTTCACCGGACCCCCCACAGTATAGTTTTGTTCAGGGTGACGGCCGGAGGTCACCGGTGGTGTTCGGTCGACGATCGGACGACTCACCGACCGCCGTCGGAGAGCGGGATAGAGGCTTTTTTTTGGGACAGAGGATCTGCCCTCAAAGTTTTCGAGCTGCAATGTACTACAAAATTCCACCTCACCTCGAAACAGACAAGACCTCACTTTGATCGAAGACATGGCGGTCGGAGCACACCTAAACCTCGTCCTCCTCGTCGTATCCGCCTGTCTCTGCTGCCAGCCGGTGCTCCACCACCACATTCTTCGTGGACCGCACTTTCGCCCATTGCCACGATCTTCCGCGCCTCAACTCCTCCTTTCACTGGACCTACGATTCCACAGCCTGAAACCTCTCGTTCGCCTTCGTCGCGACGCCTGCGTCGTCGGAGGGATGGGTGGCGTGGGCAATCAACCCTTCTGGAGGCGGCATGAGGGGGAGCCAGTACCTGATCGGCTTCCACCAGGCCAACAAGTCGATGGGCGTGAAGACCTACAACATCACCGGGTACAATCCGATCGCCGAGAGAGGATCGCCTGTTGGATATTATTATCTCAATTAGATGAATTTATTTATAAGTTGTACATGTAAATACAATCTGAATTCTTAAAGTGATCTAACTTATATTTATTAGATTTCGGATTATTAGAAGCGAGTTCAATGTATACAACCCTTTAGACCAATCTGTTATTATCTATGGGTTGATAACAGATTGGATTTCTATATAAAGGGGAGGTCCCAAGGGTTTAGGACATCATCTTGACTTAATTTCTTATTCCACATTGACAAGAAACTTTACGGCGTCGTCAACCCTAAGTCCCTGTTAGGATGTATACTAAGAGTCTAGCATTTTTGTATGAACATCTACATTTTGGAATAAGAATCATATGATCATGATTGCATTTTATATCTGTATATATGTGTGTGCATGTTGTCTAATACTTTACACTGTAGATAACATGGTGTGTGGTGTCACACAGAAGATCATGTTATCAGTCCCTTGTAGAGTATAAGAAGAGGCTCACAACCTAGATGGTCTTAGATAAACTATTGGTATGGTTGTAGTGTAATTTGATATGGTTTGTCTTTACCGTAGAGTTACACTAGTACACTCTGAGTATATTGAGCGGACCAACTTTGAGGTGATTCAATTTATATTGACTATATAATTGAATCAGACCTCAAGATATTATTTTGTACATGCTCTTAATCCCGATATAATAACGGGCACATATACTTAATATTTATTTCTTTGATTTACCAGTGGGCGAGATTTTTCATTAAATTGATAGACTCGATAAATTGGGAAATAGTATTATTTGCATGGTGTGCCGTTAATTATAGGAGGAAACCGTGTCCTATTTTAGGATGATGATGTACCCTTGAGAAGCTCATAAAGTTTATCATGTAAACCCTGCAGGTGGACTTGGTCCGGCATGATAATAAGGTTGAGTGGTACTACTCATGGAGTTAGAAGTTAATTAATTAATTGTCAGATTAATTAATTAATTAACGGACATGCGATATCTTAAGCACGGAGAGAATTTTGTACAAATAATATATTGGAGCTCATATTTTATTATGGGGGTTGGTGAGGTAATTCAATAATGATCCTTTAGTGGATTAGATCATTATTAACGGATCTTGTTTTGTGGCTAAAAATTTTTGTAGCTAAAAAAATTTTTTGTGGCTAAAAAAATCCATTAGATAGACAAGAATCAACTCCTCCTCATGGTCTTTATTGTATCCTATAAATACCTCATGAAGTATAGACTCAAAATAATAATTTCTTTGGTTTTATAACTCTTTGATTTAATCTCTTGGTTTTTCCTCCTCTCTTCTTCCCTCTTGGCCGGCGACAAAACCCTAGGGTTTAGGGTTGGGCGGCGCATAAAGGGAGACGCCTCTCCCTTTTGTTTTTTTTAGTGGTCGGCTTTAGCAAGGGAAGGAGAATTCTCCTTGGTGGCCGACGAGGATCTTCATCCGTGGAGGTGGTGGTCGGTGGCATAACAAGAAGGAGAGGAAGAGGTGGTGGCCGGCAGCACAAAGGAGAGGAAGAAAGCTTCTTCTTCCTTTGTGGATTGGTGCAAGCAAGAGAGAAAGAGAAGTGCGGTCTAGGAGGCTTCAATTCTTGGGAGATCGTCGCCCACACGACGTCCAAGAAGAGGGAGGTCATACAATAGAAGATCAAGAGGTATGAATTTATCTTATTCATTCTTATTCTTTATCATTCCTCATTGTTGTTAATTATTCATTAATTAACTTGGACCCCGATTGTAAAACACAAAAATCGGCGATCTTACGTCGTTGTCTTTTCCGCGGCTAACCGACTAGAAGAGTCAAATTGCTTGAACAACAAGTTTGTTCAAGCGATCGCTCAAGTCATTAGCACGACAACAAAATGGTCGCTTGGAAGTTTCGTATGTGTCCGGATTAATTTCAATTAATAAAATTTTAATCCGGGGACACGATAACGGATAGATTCTATGTGCACCATCCAAAGGCCTAAAATCCAACAATTGGTATCAGAGCGCAAGTTTCCGATTTTGTGTGTTTGGATTCGGTTACTTTCATGCAATTTAATCATATATTTTATGCCGGATAATAGTAGGATGTGCGTAGGCTAACTTTTTGTTGCAGGTATAAAATCCACTATTATGGCCATATGTGTCTATGTGATTGAATGTGATTGTGTGTTTGTAATATTTTTTGAATCCTCGGGGTTGACGAGACTATATTAATATTTAATTTTTTAATTAAATACGACATTGTTTAGCCGCTCTTTATTTTTAGTTTACTTTTGATCTAGATTTTTGTACACTCCTTCATGGAGTATAGGATTAATAGATGTAAATTAAAAATAATTTTTTATCTCAGCTCGGAGCTACTATGATGGCTTGCGCATGGATCTAGAAGGAGGAAACGAGATGGCGACACGACGGGAGGCGTATTGGAAGACAAAAGACCATGATAGTTGGAAATTATATTTTTTCCATATTTGTTGCTTTTGTTTTAATATGCATGTTGTGATTACTAAAAAAATTCCTCAATATAAATAACTAAGTGGGAAAGGTTTTTTTTTTTAATTCTCATGACCTCCATTACAATTTTGATTAGTGATACGAACAAACTTGCGCGTTGGCTCTAAGTGTCTTCCTCCATATCTGATGAGTTTGTTTTGCAGATCACTAGGTCAAAAGGGGTTATAGAAAATTATTTAGGAGCGTGTGATCTTCTCTATCGGAAGGGACATAATCCTAAGTAATTGCCTTAGTACCAGGTATTGCCGTAATGGTAAACACTTATATGCAAATAATAGTATCTTCTGTTAGATTGTTACGCCTTGCTAGAGGGGGGGGGTGAATAGCAATTTTCGAATCTTCTACCTACGTTGTTAGTGCGCAAGCGAAAATAATAACAATAAACACAAACAAACACTAACAAACCTATTTACGTGGTTCGAAGATGAAGACTCCTACTCCACGACAGTCCGTGAGGTGGACGATCCCTCGATCCTTCGGCGGATCACTCCCCGAATGCCCTCCGGCTAGCTCGTGTAGCTCCTTGTGGCTGGAGAAACTTCACCATAAACTCCAGTACACTTTCTGAGCACTAAGACTACTAATGAGCTCTAACCAAACTCATTTCGTCAAGAGCTCCCAGCCCAAACCAAGTTCTCTTAAATTGAACACAGGGCTGTAACTCACGCTGGCAGTCGACTGCTCTCAAGGCAGTCGACTGCTCCCACTCATATTCGACCGATGACAGCCCAACGTTCGAATTCTGGTTACTCACCAGTCGACTGCTCCCAGTCGACTGGTCCAGGGTCAGAAACCTTCTGTGAGTTTCTGTGTTCGTTGGCAGTCGACTGTTATATCCCCAGTCGACTGCCCAGCTTACAAACACAATCTTCCTCGCTTCAACGACCCTCCTCCACGCGCTCCTTCAAGTACACTCCCTTCGCTTGCCCCTTTAAGTCTTCTTCCACCGGCTATCGTCCCTCGGATGCGCACACAAGTCTTCCCTTGGCTTGCCTCCATGTCACCCTTCACGTGTGCCCTTGAAGTCCACTTCCCGGCTTGCCCTTGGAGTCCTCCTCCCTCGGCTCTTGTCCCTTCATAACCTAGCTGACTCTTCACCAGCAGCCTTGACTGTTGCCTTCACGCCCTCTTCGTCTTCGTCCCTCGTCCCTCGTCCCTCGGATGCACACAAGCCTCCAGCTTGTCTCCATGCCATCCTTCACATATGCCTCGAAGTTCGCGCCCTTGGCTCATCATCCCTGCTATACCAAGGTCCCTCGGGTGCACACAAGCCTCCAGCTTGTCTCCATGCCACCCTTCACCATCCCCGAAGCCATCCAGCTAAGTCAATATGTGTAACCTACACATCCTACACACTCAAATACACATATTAGATCACAAGGGAAAACCTAACTTAAACCCTTTGCCCAAACATCAAAACTCATGGTCACTCCGAACCATAGATTGCTTCAACATCCTCCCCATCGGAGTCATTGCTATTATTTGTAGAGCCAAAGAGGAACCAACTATTAATTCTATTTGTTAAAAGTAAGGTTAACAAGATAATACAATTAATGGGTAAACCTCTTCTTACAAATGTAGAATTTTGTATACGTCCACACTATCGTGGCATGCAATATTCTCGGTGTTTTGAGATGTTGATTGATTTTTTAAAAAAAATTGTTTGAGGAATCAATAAATTTTTGAAATTTAATGTTTTGATCTTTGTGATTCTTAAGGACATTTTCAAAATGACTTTCAACCCACTGGGCTTGATTTTAAAAGAAAACAAACTTACTGACCCTAATTATGTTGATTGGAAACGTAACCTGGATATTGTCTTAACTGCAGAGGAGTACAAATTTGTACTTTTTGAGGAATGCCCTCCTCAGCCTACTGATAGTTCTAGTGAAGGGGAGAGAGAGAGTTATAGGAAGTCGGTTAAGGCAGATGAGATGGTGCGGTGTTACATTTTGGCTTCTATGTCAAATGTACTGCAACATCAGCATCAGGCTTTTCTTACTGCCTATGACATGATGATCAATCTCAAGGAACTCTTCGGACACCAGAATCGGGCTGCTAGGCAGGAGGCTATGAGAAACTTGATGACAATCACCATAATTGAGGGAACACTCATGAGGGATCATGTTCTCAAGATGATGGCTCATTTGAAAGAGATGGAAGTCCTTGGAGCTGAGATCGATGGGGAAACCCAGGTCGATATCATTCTTCAGTCTCTACCTAGGAGTTTTGAGCAGTTTCGCCTGAACTACAACATGAATAAGAGGTTGTATTCGTTGGCGGAACTCCTGGCAGAACTCCAGGCGGCAGAAGGGTTTTTTCGTCAGATTGCTCAAGCTTTTATTGCTCAAAGGGTTTTGACTTCTAAGCCGAAAGGCAAGAAGAAGAAACAAAGTGTAGCAAAGAAGGCGGTTGGACCTCAGGCTGGAGTGAAAAAGCCGAAAGGCAAGTCCTTCATGTCCAAGCAGACTAGACATTGGAAGGCGGGCTGTCCTCGCCGAAAGGAGAACAAAGGTAAATCTTTTTCTTTGGTCGTTGAAACATGTTTAGCAGTGTTATCTACCGATACCTAGTGTGTAGATACGGGAGCCACTGATCATGTCTGCAATACTTTGCAGAGGTTCCAGGAAACCAGACGACTAGCTGAGGGAGAGATTACTGTCTACATGGGCAATGTTACGGAAGTGACGGCTATTGCAGTGGGAGATGTTTATTTATTGTTTGATAAGAATAAAATTTTGGTTTTAAGAAATTGTCTTTATGTACCTACTTTTAGAAAGAATTTAATTTTAGTTTCTAAATTATTTTTGGATGGATATTCTGTTTCTTTTAATAACAAGGTTGTTATAAAAAGAAATAGGGAGATTATCTGTTCTAGTACTTTGATTGGTAATTTGTATACTCTTAAATCCAAAACTCCCACAATGCAAATAAAAATAAATAACTCGTCTTCTAAATCTAATATGAGAAAAGAACTTTTGAAGATGAACCAAACATATCTTTGGCATCTAAGACTTGGTCATATTAACCTAAGTAGAATTCAAAGGTTGATAGCTGATGGACCTTTGAGTACATTAGTGGTGGAAGATTTCCCAACCTGCGAATCTTACTTGGAAGGTAAAATGACCAAGAGGCCTTTTAAGGCCAAGGGGTATAGAGCCAAAGATGTGTTGGAGTTAGTTCATTCTGATTTGTGTGGTCCTATGTCTATCCAGGCTAGAGGTGGCTTTGAATATTTCGTCTCTTTTATAGACGCTTATTCAAGGTATGAATGCATTTACTTGATGCGCCGCAAGTCAGAATGCTTTGATAGGTTCAAAGAATTCAAGGATGATGTGGAAAAACGTCAAGGTAAAAGTATTAAGACACTACGGTCTGATCGTGGTGGTGAGTATCTCTTGGGAGAGTTTAGGAGTTACTTATCAGAGGCTGGGATTCAAACCCAATTGTCTGCACCTGGCACACCCCAGCAAAATGGTTAGCAGATATCAGAGTAATCCAGGACAGGGACATTGGACAGCGGTAAAACATATATTAAAGTACCTTATAAGGACTAGAGATTATATGCTAGTTTACCAGGCAGTTCAGCTACTCTCTATGGGTTACACAGATTCTGACTTCCAATCAGATAGGGACAACAGTAAGCCTACCTCGGGTTATGTGCTTACTTTAGGATGTGGAGCCATATTTTGGAGGAGTGTCAAGCAAAAGTGTGTGGCGGACTCCACCATGGAAGCTGAGTATGTGGCAGCCTCTGAGACGACCAAAGAAGCTGTATGGCTCAGGAACTTCTTGATGGACTTAGATGTGATTCCTAGTTTGCCCCAGAGCTATCACAATTTATTGTGATAACAGTGGTGCAGTTGCAAACTCGAAAGAACCATGAGCTCATAAGGCAAGTAAACACAGAGCGCAAGTACCACCTGAGACGAGAGATCGTAAAGCGAGGAGAAGTTGTTGTCGCCAAAATTGCATCGGAGGATAAGCTGGCAAATCCTTTCACTAAGGCCCTTCCAGCAAAAGCTTTTAATAGGCATGTGGAGGAAATGAGAATCAGATGTATGACACTTTGATGGCAGCATAATCTTTTAGTATAAGTGGGAGATTATTAGGATGTATACTAAGAGCCTAGCATTTTTGTATGAACATCTACATTTTGGAATAAGAATCATATGATCATGATTACATTTTATATCTGTATATATGTGTGTGCATGTTGTCTAATACTTTACACTGTAGATAACATGGTGTGTGTTGTCACACAGAAGATCATGTTATCAGTCCCTTGTAGAGTATAAGAAGAGGCTCACAACCTAGATGATTTTGGACAAACCATTGGCATGGTTGTAGTGTAATTTGATATGGTTTGTCTTTACCGTAGAGTTACACTAGTACACTCTGAGTGTATTGAGCGGACCAACTTTGAGGTGATTCAATTTATATTGACTATATAATTGAATCAGACCTCAAGATATTATTTTGTACATGCTCTTAATCTCGATATAATAATGGGCACATGTACTTAGTATTTATTTCTTTGATTTACCAGTAGACGAGATTTATTCATTAAATCGATAGACTTGGTAAATTGGGAAATATATTATTTGCATGGTGTGTCGTTGATTATAGGAGGAAACCGTGTCCTATTTTAGGATGATGATGTACCCTTGAGGAGCTCATAAAATTTATCATGTAAACCCTGCAGGTGGACTTGGTCCGACATGATAATAAGGTTGAGTGGTACTACTCATGGAGTTAAAAGTTAATTAATTAATTGTCAGATTGATTAATTAATTAACGGGCATGCGATATCTTAAACACGGGGAGAATTTTATACAAATAATATATTGGAGCTCATATTTTATTATGGGGGTTGGTGAGGTAATTCAATAATAATCCTTTAGTGGATTGGATCATTATTAATGGACCCGATTTTGTGGCTAAAAATTTTTGTAGCTAAAAAATTTTTTTGTGGCTAAAAAAATCCGTTAGGTGGCAAAGAACCAACTCCTCCTCATGGTCCCTATTGTAGCCTATAAATACCTCATGAAGCCTAGACCCAAAATAATAACTTCTTTGATTTTATAACTCTTTGGTTTAATCTCTTGGTTTTCCCTCCTCTCTTCTTCCCTCTTGGCTAACGGCAAAACCCTAGCGTTTAGGGTTGGGCGGCGCACAAAGGGAGACGCCTCTCCCTTTTGTTTCCTTTGGTGGCCGGTTTTAGCAAGGGAAGGAGAATTCTCCTTGGTGGTCGGCGAGGATCTTCGTCCGTAGAGGTGGTGGTCGGCGGCGCAACAAGAAGGAGAGGAAGAGGTGGTGGCCGGCGGCACAAAGGAGAGGAAGAAAACTTCTTCTTCCTTTGTGGATTGGAGCAAGCAAGAGAGAAAGAGAATTGCGGTCTAGGAGGCTTCAATTCTTGGGAGATCGTCGCCCACACGACATCCAAGAAGAGGGAGGTTATACAATAGAAGATCAAGAGGTATGAATTTGTCTTATTCATTCTTGTTCTTTATCTTTCCTCATTGTTGTTAATTATTCATTAATTAACTTGGACCCCGATTGTAAAACACAAAAATCGGCGATCTTACGTCGTTGTCTTTTCCGCGGCTAACCGACTAGAAGAGTTGAATTGCTTGAACAACAAGTTTGTTCAAGCAATCACTCAAGTCATTAGCACGACAACGAAACGGTCGCTTGGAAGTTTCATATGTGTCCGGATTAATTTCAATTAATGAAATTTGAATCCGGGGACACGACAACGAATAGATTCCATGTGCACCATCCAAGGGCCTAAAACCCAACAGTCCCTTGGAAGATCCTTCTTTCCACTACGTCTTCTTCCGAGGGATCAAGCCAATGACGCTACGACAAGGACAATAACTCTTCAATTAGGTTCATTATCATTCGGTTTATATTTTTTATTCTTGTTATGTCATGATTTGAAGAAACAATAGATCTTGCTTATATGTCTTGTGTTTTCTCTTTCGAGTTTTTATTTTATTTTTAGAATTCATGCAGTTAAGAGAAAACCCAAGTCCTATTAATTGGTATCAGAGCTTTGCTTTGTTTCTGTTAGGACCGGTAGGAGAGCTAGAGGGGGGTGATTAGCTTCAATCTTTGCTCGTTGATGATTTGTTGCGGTGAAAGACTTGAGCAATGCTAACTCCTCTATTTTACTTGGTATCCACCTCCTTGAGGTGACTAATCCAAGGTTTCACTCTCCTCACTCTCTCATACACTATGAAAGATCTCCTTCTTGAGGTGGAGAAACCTCTTATAAGCTTCCAAGAAGATACAACAAGAATCCAAGCAAATACAAAATGAAATCTTACAAGATTTACAATGATAAACTTTCTTTGCTTTCCTTGCTATCTTCAAGCTTGCGATCGCCTCTAGAACTTTGGAAGTGCAACAACACTATGCCCCAAAGCTTCTCTTGAAATGGCGAGGAAGGAGGAGAAGAGTTGCGCGAGAGATCCCAAGCGATGCCGCTTCAAACCTGCGTGAAAATTCTATATACCCGACGCCTAGGGTTCCCTAATCGATTACTTAATCGATTACCACGTCAGACTTAGCCGTTAAATGGCTAGTTTTTGAAGCTTAATCATTAGTCAATCGATTAAGAACAACCTTAATCGATTACTGAATCGATTCAGCACCTTTGTATGCTCTCGCGCAATACTGCAGTAATCGATCGCCCAATCGATTACCAGACCTCTTAATCGATTGATCAATCGATTAAGAGAAGGCTGAATCGATTACCCAATAGATTCAGCCACATTCTGTTCTCGCAACAAAACTCTCCTAATCAATTAGCTAATGCATTAAGGTCCTCTTTAATCAATTAGCTAATGCATTAAGGTCCACCTTAATTGATTAGCTAGTGCACTAAGACCCTTCTTAATCGATTACTCAACGCATTAAGGTCCACCTTAATCGATTACTTAATGCATTAGGGTTCACCTTAATCGATTACTCAATGCATTAAGGTTCACCTTAATCGATTAGTCAATCGATTAAGAATATTCTTTCTGTTCTGACGAAACAACAACCCAATCGATCACCTAATCGATTGATCAACCCTAACCTACTTAGATCAAGTCTAGGGTTCCTTTGTCTAACCACGGTCAACCGAGACCCGTTAGGACTTTCGCTTGCCTAGTTCCCAACTAGGACTTTTCTTATGCCAGCGTGCGTTCTCCCCGATCCACCTGGACTTCACCTAGTCCCACTAGGTGTGCTAGTCCCACTAGGTCTTTTCCCATGCCAACGTGTGAACTCCCTGATCCACCTGGACTTCACCTAGTCCCACTAGGTGTGCCTAGTCCCACTAGGTCTTTTCCAGTCAAGTCTCCAGTCAACTTTGACCCACTTGACTCACACGATATCCAAACATCATGCGATATTCAAACATCATTATCAAACATCGAAACATCTAACTTTAAGCTTACCAAGCTTACCAGACATACGCTCACCCGAGCCTAGTCAACCTAGGTTAACCCTGACCTAACCAAGATTACACCAACAATTTCGTCGTTTTTTATTGTAATAAAGTTTAAGTTTTTAGTCGATTTATTATTTGTATATTAGATTAAATTTTTATAGTATAATATAATTTTTAATCGTCAAAAAATCATATATGTGAAAATTTAAGGACGGATTAGTTTTTTAAGTTTTATCATATTTCTATGAAGAGCACGATAAAACATAAACAAATGCTACTATCGTTGTTTCAAAGAAAATCAAAACTTTTTTCCTTATAGAAATTAGGGCATATTTTTTTTATATATATAATAGAATTTGTTTCTCTTAAGAGAGGGAATATCTTTTAAAAGAAGGTGCTTTTTGCACTTAACACAAACACATAGTCTAGCATGTCCATCTCATCCTTTTATCGTTTAGTTTTCTATTGAGAAAATAATAAAGAATTATAAGCGATTAAGGGATGCCCCTTATATGGTCAGATCACTTAATTTTTTTTAATTTGGTCTATTACACAATATATTACTAAGTTGAACTATTAGCCCTCGAGTTATGATGTAACAGAAGGTGACTAGTCATTAACCAGATATCACGGTTCGATCCCCAGCTACGGCTTATTTGTAGGAATTTTTCCTTTAAATGAGATGAGAATCCTGGGACGCTAGGCTTCTGGACCACCTGCTGCGAGCGCTTACTGATTTACCCTGGAGGCCGGTGGAAAACTTCCGTGGGCCGGGCCAGTCGCCCGAAGTTGGAAAAACTTCGTTAATCATTTTTACTAAGTTGAACTATTGTGTCGGTCCAAAGGAAGACATCTTACATAGATTTAATATATTTTGTGTTCGTAAACGTATATTTATGCTAAAAGTAATCAGCCCAAAGAAAGGTTACTTTTATACCAAATATATATTTAAGATAGTTTATAACTATTGAATATGATTTATTGTGTTCTGATTGTGCACAAAATATGTTGGCTCAAAGGAAGACATATTGCATGACAGATTAAAGTTGTTGTAAACTATGGACCAAAATATATAACTCATATAAAATTTCATATTATGCACATAATGGGTCGGCCTAAAGAAAAGCACATTGTGTCGACAATTAAAGTTTGAGTTATATTAGAGAGTACCACTAACAAATTATATTTTAGTCCACAGATTAAAATGTAATCTTGTGTTTGGTATCTCATAAGTAGTCTATTCATATGCATTTAACTTTTTTTATTTGCATAATATTATTATATATTTATATGCTCTTGGCTTTAGTTAAATCGTGAACTTAAATAAATTTTTCTCCTTAATTTCAGTGCAATCTGTTACTACCAGCATTAATAACATCTCAATATTAACTGGTTCGAATTTTTCTAAATGGAAAGAATACGTGATTGTAGTCTTATGCTGCATGGACTTAGACTATGCATTAAGGAATGATCACCCCACGCTTTTGACCAGTGCTAGCACTATAGAACAGAGGGTTGAATTTCAACTGTGGGAAAAATCAAATTGCATGAGTTTAAGCATCATGAAGTTTTCTATATCGGCATAAATAAAGGGCTCAATCACAGAGAGAGAAAATGCTAGGAGTTTCCTTAACCAACTGGCAGACCGATTCACGTCAAATAAAAAGTTCGAGACTACCGCACTTTTTACAAAGTTGATAACCATATAATACAGTGGTAAAGGAACATATGGGAGTACATTATGAAGATATTCAATATAGCGACGAGTTTGAAAGTACTAAAACTCGATAGTATGTTAGTGCATTTCATCTTGACGTCTCTGCTTGCACGATTCACTCTTTTTAAGATATCGTATAATACTAAAAAAAAGACATTGAATGAGTTCATTACTCAATACGTACAAGAGGGGGGAGATTAAAGATTGAGACATCTGAGAGTGCTCACTTAACATATGGTTCTCAAAGTACGAGCAAGAAGCAAAAAATGATTAATAACAAAGGAAAAGGAAAACAAACTGAAGATTCTGGAGACAAACTTCTCAACTTTGTTAGTTCGGAAGTCAATTTAGCTATTGTATCCACTGCCACTTGATGGATAGATACTGGTGTTACTACTCACATAAGTGTCACTATGCAAGATTGTCTTAGGAGCCGACTTCCGCTTGATAGTGAAAGATACATCTATACGGAGAATGAGAAAAAGACTATAGCCGAGTTTATTGGTGTTTTTAGACTTTATTTAGGAACTGATGTCTATTTGGATTTAAAGAATACATTCATTGTACCGTCTTTTAGGCAGAACTTAATTTCTTATTTGGACAAATCAAATTATTCTTGTTCATTTGGAAATGGAATGTTAAGTATTTTTTATAATTCAATTTTGATTAGTAATGGTTCCTTGGTTGATAAGCTTTATAAATTGAACACCTTTACTCCTACGATTGACAACGTAATAATGCATAGTATAGGTACAAAATGTAAATTGACCGACGAGAATTCTTCTATGTTGTTGCATAGGCGTTTAGGACATATATCCAAACAATGCCTAGAAAGATTAATATCAGAAAAAATTCTTAATTCCCTTGACATGTCAGACTTTGATGTCTACATAGACTGTGTTAAGGGGAAGACAACTAACAAAAGGAACAATAGTTCTAGCCGTTATAGTGACGTTTTAGAGCTAATATATACGTGTTGGGACCTTGACGTACGGCTAGAGGGGGGTGAATAGCCGATCACCCACTTTGGTTGCAGATTCTTCCTACAATGTTAGCGTACGCAAGCGGAAATACTAATAACACACATAACAAACGCTAACACAAACCGTTTACATGGTTCGGAGATAAGGCTCCTACTCCACGGCTCTCTGTAAGGTGGACGATCCTGATCCGTCGGTGGATGAGTCCCCGGAAGACCTCCGGCTAGCTCTTGTCTCTCCTTGTGGGTGGAGAAACTTCGCCACAAACTCTCGACAATCCCTGAGCACTTGGAGACTACTAATAAGCTTAACCAAGCTTATTTCGTCAACCCTTTCCTAGCCAAATCAAGCTCTCTTAAATAGAGCTCATAGCTAAAAAGAGTCGTTACCAGTCAACTGGTCCAAGCATCAGTCGACTGGTCCACCTAGTATTCGAATGCCACCGCCCAACGTTCGGATATCAGTCGACTGCCCCTAAGATCAGTCGATTGATCTTTCTGTGCACTTCATCAGTCAACTGATCCAAGCATCAGTCGACTGGTCCACCCCTAAACCTAGGGTTTCCCTTCCCAAGTATAATTCTCTCGTCATTCGGACCCTCATGACTCAGCTGACCCTTCATCCAGCAGCCTCGACCTGTTGCCTTCAAGCCTTCTTCGACTTTGGCTCTCGTCCCTCGGATGCATGCAAGCCCACGGCTCATCTCCCCATGTCATCCTTCGCGTATGCCTCGAAGTACGCTTCCATCGGCTCATCATTCCTGGTTTTTCCACGGTCCCTCGGATGCATGCAAGCCCACAGTTCGTCTCCCCATGCCATCCTTCACTGGACCCAAAGACGTCCAACTTAGTCCATGTGTATCCTGCAAAACCTGCACACTCAAATACACACATCAAATACACGGGTGAACCTAACTTATACCCTTTGCCTAAACATCAAAACACATGGTCACTACGGAACATAGATAGCTCCAACAATCTCCCCCCTTTTTGATGTTTGGCAATACGTTTAAGTTAGGGAAAACAAATAACAAATACAATGCTAATAACCATTTGGACTTACGTTGTCAAGGCTTCACCTTGGACTTATACGCCAATGCGTAGCAATGCAAGCATGCATGGATCCTATCATAAGGCATCCCCACACCTAAACCTCCCTAATGAATTTAGGACTTTTACCAAAAACGGGCTATTTATATTGGAATTACAAAGGCTTTTTAAGAACCTTTCCAAGATTCCCCTTTTGCCACCAAATAAGCAACACTGCTCCTCCTTTACCTAAGCTCCCCCTTGACCTAGGATTTCTTGCAAAGGCGTGTTTGGTTTCCCACTTAAACCCAACACTTCTCCCCCTTTGCCACACATCAAAAAGACTCCAACAATTTACTTCTTATTAGATCCTTTAACCTCTAGTGATCATAAATAAAGTGTATTAACCCCCATAAGATTATACACTTGTTTTACATCATTACGACGCTTTTTGATTTCTGAAAAATAGTTTCAGCCTATATCAGTCGACTGCGATAGTTACCAATCGACTGATCCCCATCGAAAAATCATACAGTAGCTAGTCTTTCTCTGACAACACTTTTACCAGTCGACTGCCCCCTGAACCAGTCGACTGGTACCCTGAAACCTCTATTTTCAACATTTCTAACCCAATTTCAGAAATGCACCAGAAATTCTACAAATCTCCAAAAATTCATAAATTTTGTGGAGAAGTTTGTGATACCCCATGTCTTCTTGGGAGAAATGCATTCATAAATGTATCTATCACCAATCCCAAGATTGACACAAAACTCAAAACTATCTAAATGGTCTAATTTAACCTTTACCTAAAGTCCTAGTATTGATCTCCTCTTGATGTGTCTGCTCATACCAAACCGCAATGCATCCCTAGTATTGCTTTACATGGTATCTATACATCAAACACCAACTTCCATGCTATATAACCCCCAATGTCATATTTTATGCATGATACTCATACCCAATGTACCAAATCCCCAGGATTGAGACTCAAATCCGTCTCCACATCCTTTAGCACACTCCATGGCCCATCTAAATTTCCGAAAGAAATCCTCCCGAGATGCATTGACCATGGGTTCCAACTTGGCTCTTAGAGCTCCCCCTTGAGCTCTTAGCCTTAGTCACCTCCCTAGGTGACTCATCTATAATTACAAGGCCACACTGGTGTACCTCCGTGACTTTTGGCCTACAACCCTAACCTTCTTAACTTTGGACTCCTTGTCCTTGGTTAAGTTCTTCTTCTTCCCTTGAAATGGCTTTCCCTTGCCATTCCTTAATCTTTCATCCTTGGCATAATTATATGTTACCCTAGCATATTTTCTTCCATTTGCCTTGGATGCATCCAATTTGACATTTTTGGATTTTTGAACACCCAAGCACATGTCAAGTCCCTTAGGTCCAATAATGACCCTACCTAGGACTCTTTCCATTTCTTCAAGTCTTGCCATTAAGACTTGATTTTCCAACTCTAGAGCTCTAGCCCTAGAGTCAACATGTCCACCTTGGACATTCGTAGACCTACCAACCTTTCTAGGTATATGTCTCCCTTTCTTGGGATTTGTGCCTTGAACATTAACCACATTCCTTCCCTTAGGCATGGTAATTTGGCACTTTCTTAGTCTAGCCTTGGGTAATGATTTCCTAGAATTATCTACCTTGTTAACTCTATTCCTATCATTATGCCTAAATCCATGATTATTCTTAACAAGCATATAAGAATTGGAAATTGGATTTATTTTCAAACAAGGAATTACTTTCCCCTTTACCTTTGAAGCTCCCCCTTGACTTGAGCTCCTCTTCTTTTCCAATTCCTTCAAATACGTCAATTTCTTGATTTCTCCTTTCTTTGGGCACTTGGTGTGGTAGTGTCCATGCTCACCACACGTGAAACAAATTTTATGCTTCTTCACCTTCTTTTCCCTACAACTCATGTTAGTTTTTGAAGAAATTCACTTGGATTTAGGGTTTACCTCTTTTTTCTTATCCAATGGACACTTATCCTTGTAGTGTCCCTTTTGATTGCACCCAAAACAAATTATGTGATCCTTTGACTTTGCTTTGATGGAGGTGTGACTTCTTCTTGCTCCGACATTGAGGATGGACTTTCCTCCCCCTCAATCTTTGACATGAAGACTTCTTTGATTTCTTCCTCACTTGAGAATGTGGATGATTCCACTTTCGATTGGTCCTCCTCATTCTCTTGGACCAATGACCCCTTTTCCTTGAGCTCCTCTTCTCCTTGTCCTTGTGTCAAATTTTTATGTAGACCTATCACCTTTCTCCATAGCTCATATGCATTCTTGTATTCTCGTACATATGACACAATATATGGAGGCAATAAATTTAATACAATTCTAGTTATCTCCTTATCCGCCTCTGCTTTCTCCTTTTGATCCTTGGTCCAATACCGAGGTCGAAAGTGTTTACCCTTCTTGTCCGTTGGAGCTTCAAATGGAACCTCCAATGCGGTCCAATGGTTTCAATCCATTTGGAACCACGTCTCCAACCACTTTCTCCAATAATGGAAGTCCTCTCGGTCGTATGGAGGTGGAATCCGAGTATCCCATCCTAGCAGACCTTCCGAGTCCATCTTCTCTAGCCTTTTGCTCTCTCGACGATTAGTCCATAGTCGAGCGACCCCGACTTTGATACCACTTGTTGGGACCTTGATGTACAGCTAGAGGGGGTGAATAGCCAATCCAAGCATCAGTTGACTAGTCCAAGCATCAGTCGACTTTGATACCACTTCTGTGCACTTCATCAGTCGACTGATCCAAGCATCAGTTGACTAGTCCACCCCTCAACCTAGGGTTTCCATTCCTGAGTACAATTCTCTCAGCACTCGGACCCTCACGACTCAGCTAACCCTTCATCTAGTAGCCTCGACCTGTTGCCTTCAAGCCTTCTTCGACTTTGACTCTCATCCCTCGGATTCATGCAAGCCCTGGGCTCGTCTCCCCATGTCATCCTTTGCGTATGCCTCGAAGTGTGCTTCCCTTGGCTCATCATTCCTGCTTTGTCCACGGTCCCTCGAATGCATGCAAGACCACGGCTCGTCTCCCTATGCCATCCTTCACCGGACCCCGAAGACGTCCAACTTGGTCCATGTGTATCCTGCAAAACCTGCACACTCAAATACACACATCAAACACACGGGTGAACCTAACTTAAACCCTTTGCCCAAACATCAAAATACATGGTCACTCCGGACCATAGATAGCTCCAACAATATGGGCATTTGTGGACCATTCCCTAAGACATCTTGGAATTGACATACATATTTTATTATCTTCATATGTGACTATTCCAGATTTGGATATTGTATCTTATTCATGTAAAGTCATAATCTTTGGACATATTTAAAATTTTCGAAGTAGAAGTTGAACTTCAACTAGGTAAGAAAATTAAAATTGTCTGATCTGACTGTGGAGGAGAATTTACGGTTGATATGATGGATCGGGTGAATAACGTCCAGGACCTTTTGCAAATTATCTTGCCGAGTGTGGGATTGTGTCTCAGTGTACCATGCCTGGTACACCCAATTAGAATGGTGTAGCTGAGAGTCGCAATCGAACCCTAAAAGTTATGGTGAGAAGTATAATGGTTTTCACTTCTCTACCGGATACTTTGTGGGATGAGGCATTCAAGACTGCAGTTTACCTATTCAATAGAGTACCTAGTAAGACAGTAACTAAAACCCCATTCGAGATGTGAACGTGTGGAAAGCCTAGCATTAGACATTTACACATCTGGGGTTGTCCAGTTGAGGCTAGGCCTTATAAGCCTAATGAAAGGAAACTAGACTCAAGAACTGTTAACTGCAATTTCATAAGTTACCACTATGTGAAAATTGATAATAGACTTCGGATATTATCCGAAGTAATAGGTAGATAATTACCGAAGTAGACGCGCGTGAAGTAAAAAGGTCAATTTTTTACTTCACCACAAAATACCGAAGTCTTTCACCGGTTCAAAATCGGTTCAAAGTTGAACCGTTTTCGAAGTAAAATGGCTCTAATACTTCATCGATCTCGCTGAAGTATTTGATCGTATATAACTTCATAAGTACTTCTGAAGTAAAATATTTATACGACTTCACAAGTTTTTTATTCTCGTGTAGTAAATATTTAATTTTACTTCTACAAAAATTGAATTGGTCGAAGTATTTTTGTTGTATTACTTCAGCATAATGTAGACATATTATAGTGTATGTTGCTATAACAAATATTTAAATTTAGCGAAGTAATTTATACAAACGACTTCACAAATTAAAAAAATGATGAAGTAAATATTTTTTTTAACTACGCTGCTAATTAAATTTGACGAAGTCTGTTGTATTGCATTACTACACCATTTATTTGTATTGTCGAAGTAATTGATCATGTTTTGTTACAATACAATTTTAATTAAACAAATATTTTTCACCACAATATTTTTCAAAAATATCTATTTGAATTACTACAACACAATATTTTTCACCATCAAAATTAAACAAATATATATATATATATCAAAAATTTCTATTTCTTACAACTCAAAAGTGTATTCATAAAAGACATTAACCAACTTCACCCAAAATCTATTGTATTCATAAATCTCAAAATACAATCAAAAGTTTTTTCACAACCTACACTTAGGCACCCACATAAAAATAGACAAATTCACTCCATTCGCTTCTGACTTCATCATACTGAGATTGATTGTAATACTGTTTATTTTTTGAGCCTGCAAACTAAACCATTAATAGAAGTGTGAGGGTCAATACAAAATGACAAAATATTTCATAAAGAAATATAGTTCATAAAAAGATTTACCTTCCTCTCCAATTGAAAATCTTCATCCATGACTATCTCTTTCATATACTGCATTACACAATATCCACATTCAACACCACCATTTTGTTTTAAATTACCCTAATGAAATTGAAAATGTAATGCAATTAGTCACAATCATAACAATAAGAATTATCAACTAATGCTTAAATACGTAGTCATAATATATACCGTCAATTGTTTAAAACCTGGCCCTTTTGAAATACCCCTTGAGGCATTGTATATCTTGACTCCACTGCATTGTAAAATTTTGAAAGTTATTTTTATATAAACATCTAATGAATTGAATGTATTTACAAACAACATAATCTACTACTTACTTGGTCACAATTGTTTGCCACGCATGATCTCGATTCTTGTTACTTAAAGAGTCCAATAAATATATCATATTTTTGTCTTCATTAATTATAGTCAGAATCCAATGGTACCTGCATAAATGACAACATAGCATTAACAATATATAGTAGAAATTGATAAATAATTAAAATCTTACCCGGTGTTGTATGGGATTTAGCATATGCTATCTCTATTCGATACTTGTAATTGAGCAGCAATATGTTGTGACAATTTATTATCATATTCGTTCACTCCATGTGTAGGTATGTGATTGGGATCCACAAATGAAACATACTCTGCCCTATTTTCTTTCTTTAAATATTTGAAAAGATAACTGCACTCAAAAGCCAATTATTAAATATTTTACATAATATTTAAAGTTACCCAACAAATACTCTACAAAAGAGTGAAGAAACATATATACAGTAGCTAGCCATGGAGTATAGCTGAGAAGTACATACATACAGCAGAGAAATATTTAGCTACTTAATTGCCCTTGTTGATTGCACCCGACCAAGCATAGAAGAGAAAAACTTAAGATCGATAGTATAAAAGAGACCAAAACACAACACATAGAAGTACACAACACCTACATAGAAGTGCATGTACCAGACCTTCCTGAGAGTCTACCTTCAGATATAACCTATGAACTTTATATTGGTTGCAAGTCCAACATGATGTAGGGGATGCTACTCTTCTCAGTGCTTTGTTTATGTCTTGGACTAAATGTGTTCGTATAAGATCAGCATTGCAACCATACTTATCTCATTAAGATTTTAGTAATAAATGCATAACAATTCTCTCATCAAAGGTTGACAGTCCAAGGCCAAAAAATAAAAAACAACTTCAGCAAGGAATGTGATAGACAAACAACACAATTGGCAGCTTCACATCTCAGAGAATCTATTCTAGTATGCATAAATGTTCCTTTCTAAGTCATACTAACCACTCCTACATTCAATCTTACATATAATATAACTACAGTTGGCAATTAAAAAGTGATAGAGGCTTGTAGGATAATATGATATAAAACAGATATCATATTAACATGAACAGATAGGAATTGAACCAGACAAAGTGTCACAGGTTATCAAACATGAACAACACGATTAACATACCAACACGATTAACATAACATGAACAAAGATAACAACACGATTAACCGACCTGAGCGAGTTAACTGCATAGATTTCAAGGTGATAATAGGAGTCAACCAATCTGATTGGTATTTCCAGAAAACCAAAACGTATTTATTTGCCTCCTCAAGGTTGAAATAACAGTAAAAATTTCTCTATTACGGAAACAACACAAATTAATTTTTTTTTGTTCAAAATGTCACATTAATCATTACCATCAATCTGAAGAAAAGTCTGGTCATGGATTGGAGTTCGTAACGTGCAGGCTTAAAGTTACCTGGTAGCATGGAATTGTTTGCCCAAGTATCAAAAGGTTTTGCATGATTTTACTGAAAACTCAAGACTTATTATCATGGACAACACGATTAACATAACATGAACAAAGATATCAACACAATTAACATAACATGAATTGAACCAAACATGAACAGATATCATACCAACACGATTAACATAAAGAACATGTATAATCTCTATGGTTATCATACCAACACGATTAGCATATTTGATCACAAACTAGTTACGCATACATAACCACAATCTTAACACATTAAAATAACTTAACACAGTTTGGATTCATGTGAATAAAGGTAAGCATGTGAACAAAGGTAAGCATGTGAACAAATACTATATATAAGACATAACATACCCCATGTAAACCAAAATTTGTCTGACGCCTATCTCTTTCATCTCCATAAAGCGCAATATATCTTCTCTTAGCAACCATACACCTTTAGGACGTCCAAACATACGTTCATCAAATTCTATGTGTATGCTCTCATCTTCAGGCATTAATCTGATAACATACGAGTAGATAAATTTGCAAGCCATCGGCAATGTTTTTTCAATTTCCTTGTACTTGGCTTGATCACCATGAACATCCGAAAGAGCAAACGATTGAGGTTTCACATTCTTCTACAATATTTTAAAATATTAATATGAGCATTCAAAACAAAATCAAGTGATAATTGTAAATTATCATTTAATGAGCTGCAAGATCCTATCATCTATTCCATACACTTGGATAAGGCCATATGATGAACTGCTAACAAAAGAAAAGAATTAATCAAAAACTGAAAGAAAGTTTGATCAACAATAGAATATACGAAACCAAGATTTTTGTTTGCTAATTTTTCTACACTACCATATAGTGTACCAAAGGAAGTATAAGTAAAGATATTTGATTGGTCAGTGTTATGATGTAAGGAACTGCCCAACAACACATAAAAAGATAGTATAAAAGAGACCAAAACACCAAGATCGATAGGTGAGGTTCCAGCAAACTTAAGGTAAAGCACTATTTTCCTGCAAATGAAAAGCCACTTAAGAAAGCATATAATTCATAGACATCATAAGTTGCCAAGGAAAATACACTTAAGAAAGCAATTTTATTCCAAGGTTAACAATTTGTAAAAAAGATAGTTAACAATTTTATGCCAAGTATTATGAGGTATTGACTGCCAAGGAAAATCGTATACATGTCTACACGCTCATTGACATCATAAGTTGCCAAGTTATATTTAAAAACTCAAGGGAAGTAAGTCATACTAACCACTCCTACATTCAATCTTACATATAATATAACTACAGTTGGCAATTAAAAAGTGATAGAGGCTTCTAGGCTAATATGATATAAAACAGATATCATATTAACATGAACATATATGAATTGAACCAAACAAAGTGTCACAGGTTATCAAACATGAACAACACGATTAACATACCAACACGATTAACATAACATGAACAAAGATAACAACACGATTAACCGACCTGAGCGAGTTAACTACATAGATTTCAAGGTGATAATAGGAGTCAACCAATCTGATCAGTATTTCCAGAAAACCAAAACGTATTTATTTGCCTCCTCAAGGTTGAAATAACAGTAAAATTTCTCTATTACGGAAACAACACAAATTAATTTTTTTCGTTCAAAATGTCACATTAATCATTACCATCAATCTGAAGAAAAGTCTGGTCATGGATTGGAGTTCCACAACCGTAACGTGTAGGCTAAAAGTTACCTGGTAGCATGGAATTGTTTGCCCACGTATCAAAAGGTTTTGCATGATTTTACTGAAAACTCAAGACTTATTATCATGGACAACACGATTAACATAACATGAACAAAGATAACAACACAATTAACATAACATGAATTGAACCAAACATGAACAGATATCATACCAACACGATTAACAATTAACATGAATTGAACCAAACATTAACAGATATCATACCAACAAGATGTGGTAAACAATAAAAATCTTGATTGAACGTGCCCAAATCAAAGATGTGGTAAACACTTTTTGTCGAAAGGAATCTTGATTGAGTTAGCTATTTTTACCACATCAAAAATTGTTCAACCAAATCGAAAGGAATCTTGCCCAAATCAAAAATCGAAAGGAATCTTGCCCAAATCAAAAATTGTTTACCACATCTTCTCTCTGTGGCCGAAAGGAATCTTGATTGAGTTAGCTATTTTTAAAAAATTGTTTAAAAATCTTGATTCCTTTCGGCTTCTACCACTCCCTTTTCCCATACTGATGTTGTTTCAACGTGCCCAAATCAAAGAGAGTGGTAGAAGCCCGACCCCATTATTTGCATTACAGGGAAAGGGAAGAAGGTTCTGGGAGAGGGAAGAAAACCGAAAGGAAAAGAAGAGAAAAAATCGAAGGAGACGATGGTAAACCTCAAGCTTGTGCGTCGAGTAGAGGGGGAGGCACTTGTGCGTCGTCGAGCAGAGGAGGAGGTGCTTGTGCTTCGTCGAGCAGAGGAGAAGGGGCTTCTGAGTCGTCAGGCAGACGGAGAGGCACTTGTGGCAAAGGGGCGGTGCTTGTGAGTCCTCGGGCAGAAGAGGGAGACGCAGTGTCGGGCAGATGGGGGAGGCGCAGGAGCGGTGTGAGGGAAAGAACGATGATATGTTAGGGTTTGGGGGAGGCGCATATTAATATATTTGACCGGCCAGTTAATATATTAATATATTAATATATTAATGATAACATTGTTACATATTATCTGGTTCAAACTTATTACTTCGGTATACCAGTATACAGGTTCATATATAGATTTTATTTTGTAACTAATACTTTGTTGAATATTTTTAATGAAGTAAAATATCAGATAAAATTATAGTGAGAATTACAATTTTAATTCTGCGAAGTCTAAAATAGAATTTACTTCATTAAATATATTACTGAAGTTGATTAACATATATTACTTCGTTAAACTAAATCGCCGAAGTAACCTGTGGCGAAGTCTATTATCAATTTATACTCTGAGAAATCAAAGGGGTATAAATTGTATTATCCCTCTAATAGATCCTTCTTCGAAACAAAAAATGCCAAATTCATTGAGGGCAGTGGGAGCAATAAAATCAAGGAAGTATCTTTTGAGGGATACATTGGTGATCCTCCTATGATCACTACTAGTGCGATCAGAAGTGGTATGGTTACTATACTACACATTATAGATACTGCACATCTAATGAGCATAGTGAACCAAGATATTTCCATGACATCTCTAATGCAATTGGAGGAGTCTACCACTGAAATTGAAGTATTGTCTCATATTGATGAGCAAGTACCTCAACCGCCTCAAACACAAGTCCCCTTAAGGTGATCCACAAGGGAATGGAGAAGCATGAATTCTCGTGGTTATTTTTATCTCCAAGGGCATGATTTTGATATAGGGTTGGAAAGTAATTCTATATCTTTCCATGAAGTCAAACAATGCTCTAACATGAAAAGGTAGATTAACGCCATGCTAGAAAAGTTAAAGTTTATGGCAGATAATGATGTTTGAGAAATTGTCAAATTGCCTGATGGTTCGAAACCCGTTGGTTCAACCAGATATAACATTTATAGTTGGGATGTTAGGTAGATATGTTAGTAACCCAGGACCATCACTCTGAAAAGCAGTTAAAAGAGTGATGTAGTATTTGCAAAGAACTAAAAGACACATACTCACGTATCGGAGGTCAGATCACTTGGAGATAATTGGTTATTCTGACTCTGATTTTACTGGATGCTTAGATAGTAGAAGGTTCACTTCAGGTTATATCTTCATGCTAGCTGAAGGGGCTATATCATATAGAGCATCAAGCAGACGCTAGTAGTCACTTCTACTATGGAGGCAGAGTTAGTATCATACTATGAAGCATCGAATCACGGGATTTGCTGCGGAACTTCATCACAGCATTGCATATCATTGATGGCATTGACAGACTACTGAGGATCTACTGTGATAATAAAGTCACAGAACTTTATGCCAAGAACAATCGTAGCTCGTCGAAGTCCAAGCACATCGACATCAAGTTTCTAGTGGTTAAAGAGAGAATTTACAATCGTCAGATCATGGTAGAGTACATCAGCACAGATTTCATGTTGGCTGATTCACTCGCCAAAGTCTTGGTGACTAAGGTGTTTCATGTGCATGTTATGGATATGGGAGTTCTTTTTATGGGAGAAGAACTCATCTAGTGGGAGTCTATATTTATTTTATTGCACTATGTTAATAAAGATAAATATTTTATTTTGATTATTGTACGTACTTAGAGTTTAAAATATTAATGAAAATTCATATGTTTGTTTGATACTCTGAATACGATATCATGATTTACTGTTACTGTTTAGCATTTGGTGTTTGTAAATATAATATAGTTTCCTTTTGGAATCATAAAGTTTAGATGATGATTTGCTATTGCAGTTTAACATAAATTATTTACAAATATGATTAGACTCTTTTGGGTCACTTTGGACCAGTTGAAAATTGACATGTACTGATCACATTTCATGTAATTTTCACTCTATACATTCACATCTTGATCTATGTCATTAATGATATTGGTATTGTGATTACTGTTGGGGCTTATTACGATCATATACAGTAGCTACGACTTCTTTAGTCCTATACCAATGAAGTTGATAGACAAGATTGTTTATAGGGTATCTTGTACCCATAAAGTTTGATATCAACTAATGTTTTACTTGTATTTAACATACAACTCACATATAGTCCAAGTGGGAGATTATTGGATATTATTATCCCATTGGGTGGCTTATTTATAAGTTGCATATATAAATACAATTTGAGCTCTTAAAGTGATTTAATTTATGTTTATTTGATTTCGGATTACTAGATGTGGGTTCAATGTCTAGAACCCTTTAAACTAATCTGTTATTATCTATAGGCTGATAACAGATTGGATTTCTATATAAAGGGGAGGTCCCCAAGGATTTAGGGCATCATCTTGACCTAGTTTCTTGTTCCTCATGTTAGTAGGAGCCCTAGAGCCAATTATATGATGATTGACTAGGGGCATTTTGTGTCATATTCTATCATTAATAAAGGCATATTTGATTATTATACTTACTTTGTATTCTGTGCCGAATGACTAACTATAATAATGTCCTTGTGTAGTAGGTTTTTATCTACATTATATGGATTGGTTGAATCGATAGTGAGATAATGTAGAGAAAACTACACTAAATTATTCCTAGTCAAACATTAATATTCAGGGATAATATTAATGCATGGAGACTAGCATGTAGGTCAACTGATGACTTGAGCTCACAAGTCATGGTTATGTGATATCAAGTTGACACATGGGTATACATTGGAGAATGTGTACTGAATGACCCGCCATGAGAAAGTTTCATAGATTGTCATATGAGTGTCATAGACTTTCTCATGTGACTATTGGTATGAATAGTCCTTAGACCTGAAGTCACTACGGTTCCCTACATAAGGAGTTATGTACTTTGGTATCGTCAAACATCACCCGTAACAGGGTGGACTATAAAGGTCATCACTGGGTATGTAATGAATTATGCGGAGGGATGTGAGTGATATAGATGGGATCTATCCCTCCCATATGACGAGAGTGATATCTGTGGGCCTCTTGATCGAGTAGGACTACTGAAACGCATGATCATGCTCAAATAAGTCAGTATGAGATATTGAGCACATTTGTTTGAGTGAGTCTACTCGGGGATCAAGAAACACAAGATTGATTGAGGATGACACGGTCTATGCCTCATTGGTCAATCTAGATATCAAGGATAAAAGGACAAAGTCATACACTGTTATAGTCACGGAGGTTTAGTCGGATCTCGACTTTTCTTGTTACTTGGGTAGCAATGATGCATTGCTAGATGCCGCTCATTGCTTATGTGTCTAAAGGGTTTAGGCGCATTGCCAACGTCACGAAAACCTATTGGGTCACACACTAAGGACATGATGCTTCGGGAGCCTAAGTTGGGAACTCGGGAGACCTGAGCCCTAGTGGGAACTCGGGAGGTCAGTTAGGGAGCCTGAGTTAGGAACTCGGGAAGCCTGAGCCCGAGTTGGGAACTCGGGAAGTCCGAGCCCGAGTTGGGAACTCGGGAAGTCAGATCGGAGATCTGCTCGGCAGACTGGGTCGGCACTCAGCAGACTGCGTCGGCACTCGGCAGACTGGGTCGGCACTCGACAGACTGAGTCGGAGCTCGGCAAACTGGGTCGGAGCTCGGCAGGCTGGGTCGAAAGCTCGGCACTCGGCAAACTTGGTCGGGAGACCGGTCGGAAGCTCGAGGGGCCCGGTCGGGATTAAAGGGAAATTCATTAAAGTGTTTAATGAAGGGAAAAGAAAAGATTCTTTTATTGCATGGGAAATGATAAAGAGTCACATGAAAAGATGTTCTCTTTATTGGGAAGCCAAAGAGACACAAACCTCTTCATATTCATGTGATGAGTATAAAAGATGGCATTGTGACTTTGGATGAGGTCTTCTTCTTCCACTCATTCTTCCCTTTCTTCTTCCCTCCCTCATTTTCCTCTTCTGGTCGAAACTCTATTGTAGGGTTCTTGGTGTTCTACGAGCTACCTCAAATTGCTACCACAACTAAGGTAGCTCTCCCGAAGTTGAGAGATTGTGTCCGTGTGGATACAAATAGAGGCACGAACACTTGAACGTGCAAGAGATCCGACGCACCTTGGACGAGCAGGATAAGCAAAGGGCACGCTCCAAAGGTATATCTTCTTTAGAAGTAGATGTAGATCAACTTCGTACGAGTTTTTCTTTCGCATGGATCGCTCGAGGGTTCTTGTTTCCGCTGCATTTTTATGTTTTTGTGCCGGGAGAACCCAACACCCCATTGACAAAAAATTTTACGGCGCCATCAACCCTAATCTCTTAGGCATATCCTTCTTCTTCTTTCCACTGCGTCTTCTTCCAAGGAATCAAGCCGACGACGCTACAACAAGGATAATGACTCTTCAATCAGGTTCCTTATCATTCAGTTTATATTTTTTATTCTCGTTATGTCATGATTCGAAGAAACAATAGATCCTGCTAATATGTCTTGTGTTTTCTCTTTTAAGTTTTTATTTTGTTTCAAGAATTCATACAGTTAAGAGAAAACCCAAGTTCCATCATTGCCTTCCAGATGACCAATCTGGCAACGGGGTTCTCTTGTGGGGCGATGCAGATCTTCGGGAAGTTGGCACTGCCTCAGGGAATGTCGCCGACGATGAAGCAGGTGTGATAGGTGGGGGCGACGATTGCAACGGCGTGTCGCAGATGCACGAGTTTAATCGTAAGAACTTGGAAGCGGCGGGATTGGTGGATCTCAACAGGGGAGTGTTTGTTCAGTCTCCTCCTCCGGAGCCTGCGTCGGCGGCGTCGGCGTCGGCGTCGGCGCCGCCAAGTACTCCCACTTCGAAAGGCACCTCCCCTCCCGTTGCCGCCGACAGTGGGCCCCCTCCTACCCTCACTTCGGGAAGCGAAATTGTATCCCCACGGGATAGACTGATGGTTAGCTCATGGGTGTTACCACCATGAGGTCCAAAGGTTAAAACCTGGCAAAGCTAGTGTGTTTGTCCTCCCCACGCACTAACCGCAGTATTCGGGCTACTAGTCTCCATAATTTACCTCCTCTGTGTTAGCCCTGAGACGGATTTACGGGGGCACTAAGAGCAAACAAATCATCTTTGCCACCACGAGAAGTGAAAATGTGAGTCAAATTAGATTAGGGTTTTTCCCTTATCGTCTTCTACTTTATTTTCAATAAATTATATTTATATTTTATAATTTTGTTTTTTTAATCAATTAACCTCATGTATATTTGCGCAGTTGAATGGAATTAGCAAGCCAGTCAAGCTAATTATTTTGCTTGCGTTTGGATTTCTATTTTTATATAATTTTAATTTAATCAATGTAACTTTTTGTATAACACTATTAGTAACTTCTAATATTAAAGATTATCGCTTCGAGGTAATGATACACCGGTTAACTTCTCTACATGGTTAATCAATCATTTAAGGATTAATCCTAGTTACGGTGCATGATAGGAATTTAATTTCCTCCATTGGGACGATAATGCAAAAATATTAGCCATTTGAATGCGTTACTTTCTATTTTACCATAGTCATCGATGAAATCTTTCTCGATGCAAAGAAATCTACAATAAAATTCTCTAACAATAAAGATAAATGAGGAAAAGCAAAAGAAATTATACTTTATCAAAACTTGTAAGAAATTAAAGGCATAAACTTCAAAGCTCTAGACATAAAATAAAGCTACCTATTTAATTTCAATCGACTCAAATGCATTTTTGTTGATTGAAATCTTGACTATGGCAGTCTTGTTTGTCAGTTGTAATCTTTAGTCGACTCAAATTAGTCAAGTCAACCAGATAATATCGTATGTTTATCTTTCAATTGATAATGATTCTAGTCGATTCAAATCATATTTAGTTGACTCAACACCTCTTAATGAACTCATAGGACTGTTTTTGTCATCTTATCTTCCAAGATATACTAATTGCACAAGTAGGCTCAATGCTGTGAGGTCGGTTCGGGGGGTTTCTGCTAAGAGAATACAAACTGATATGATATCGTCGAGGTTAGTGCATTATCTCCGTAAAACGATATTGCTCCGCTACAGGTGCTCACAGATAGTAGCAATTCGTTTCCCAAGATATAATGACGATGTCTCAAAATTGCAACACTATAAATTTCGAGACCAGCAAACCTTCTCGTAGGCTTTTTGGACTCTAGATGCACAAGATGAGATGTATGCTAATGAACTTTGGATCATTGAAGGAATAATTCTAACATCTAGGGGACTCTATTTATATAAGGAAAGAGGTGAGGATCCTTTGGTGAGTGGGTGTGACTTTTGGTTTAGGATTGATCTGGACCATTCGATCCGAAGGGTTGTAACCCTTCAAATAACCTTTTGATCTCAATCATCAGATCTAGATGGTTGTAACCCTTCAGATCTCCTTTTGATCTCAACCGTCAGATTTGATCTGACGCTTCAGATCAACCCTCATCACCAATGGTCAGATCGCTACTCTTCGCGATCAACGTTTCAGATCGCGTCACTTGCGATCCAACACCACTCTTCGATCTAACGGTTGTCATTTGTTCACCCAGTCAACAGTCCAGTCATCTCTCTCCTCATATTTGAGTGCCACGTAGACATTGTCACGTTACCTGGAGCATAAATTTAAGTCCTCAATGCTCCTCGCAATGTTGTGTAAGTGTAAAGTGCAAAGTGCAAAATGCAAAGTGCACTAACAAAGCGTCCATTGCACGCGTGGCGGGTTGTGGGCTCACAGGTGTGAACAGCTGCTCTCTTGTGAGAAGAGATCACATATGTTTTTTTTTTTTAACTCTATTAACACAGAGACACATATAAGGAAGTAAACACTTTTGGAAATTACAGATGTGAGAATATTCCTCATCTACTTCCTTCTATATCAATTTTGGGTTGACTTTAAACAATTAATTTCTCATTCATCCGTGATCGATTTTGAGCAAATTAATAGTCTAGATCCATCTACGCGAAACGTAGAATTTATTTCTGAAGTCAATTCCGACTTTCATTGATTAATGACATATCGATTTTCCTTTTCAAAATCATATTTGGTCTTTTTAAGACCTAAATATCCAACAAATACCTCTTTAATCGACTCAATTCAAGTAGAGAGCGCGATATTTTTAACCGTCGACTAAATTATCGTTTAGTTTAACTCAAGTTGAGATAGAACTCATGTATTTGTAAGTAAAATGTCTTGAGTTGACTACTCGGTTGCGTCGCCTCTAGTTTTTCCTTGTCCGTCATATAACATTATCGCTTTGTCTTCCTCACTAGCACTTGCCACACTCAAACATCCAACGAACTCCTATTTGTCTGTCTCACTAGCACTTGCCACACTCAAACATCCTACGAACTCCTATTGATGTTCTTCATATGCGAACACATATAGGACTTTTTTGTTGGATAAAGCTTTGTTGGACTTCTCCATTGTCATCACCTATTCTTTGTTTATAAGTGATAGGGGGAGTTTTGAATCTCTCAACCACGTAGGATAAGTCCTAGTCAAATGACTGGCGTGGACCAACTTAAGAACACGTGGCAGTAGGGATCTCAGGAACAATGAACTATTCACGTTGCGGGATAGGCTAGATTGGTCGGTCAAACAATAAAGCAGAGCAAAATTGTTAGGATTCTTACAGATCGATAGGTTGTCACTCCATATGGTCGATCGGAATGCCACTCCATATGGTCGATTGGCGTGTCGCTTCCTATGGTCAATCGGTGTTTCACGCCTAACGGTCGATCGGTGGACTACTTGATCAAGGCATTGACCTCAATACCCTTCCATACACCCAAACATTCCCAATCGGCACAGTCCGCCCATATATATATTGTCGATCGGCTAACACGCTTTTCTCTCTGGATCATTTTAGATACATGAGCTAGCGTCTAATCAACCATCTGTCATGGACCTCAACCTAGTTATTTTTTTGGGCTAAACTGGGCCTCCACCTTCAGGATTTCTCTATTGAGCCTCCAGATAAGCATCATAGAAGGTCGTTGCCTGACAACTCGATTAAGGCCAGGATGACATCACCCTGCTACTTCCTTAAAAACTAACATGCTTCCCTGACGGGATCAGCTACTCAGTGAGTTTGCGACCCAATACGTAGCTGCTCAGTGACCTAATAGCCTAAACACCGACCTACTCAGATTATTGCTAATTCATCACTTACAGACCAATTTTTGATATATCTCTATTACATTAGATGTGACACCTTGACAGTGAAGAATCATCGAAGGTGCATATCTATATATAGGGATTCCTCCTCCACGGTGCAGGTATGTTAACGTTCTCAATTTTTTTTACTGTTTCACTTCCCTTCATCTGACTTAAGCGTCGAAGTATCTGCGCTAGGACACATGGTTTGCTTCTGACCTCTTCTTTGGCTTCCTTCTCAGGATTATTCTAGCGACCATCCCAGCTTAGCTTCAAGTCTTTAGCGAATTCATATTATTATTGTATTGATTCGCATTGATGATATGTTGTTCTTCAGCTAATCTTAACCTAATAAACTTTTTCAACTCACTGTATTACCTTTCAAGCATTTTACACAGTACACATGTACACTTAATAAGCATCAATAAGCATAATATCTAGTTCACTTTTTATAAATCACATTAAAATAACTTGGTCAAACTTGGCCATTTGAGATATAATTGCACTAATAATTTAGTCAATTGATTACCATCAAGCACTCTTTTTCTAAACAATTGTTGGATATATATGGGGAACATGAGTGGTTGTGCATGTGTTTCATTTGCTTGCTCGATTAACTACCCCCTGTGGATAAACAAGACTAGTTGAACTCATGTTAGATCCAAACTAATTTGCTAATTAGCACACGATTATATGACATAAAGCTATCAAATTAAAGTTGATGAGAACAATTGTTACCAAAAAAACTTTATAAACATAAATTGTTTATATACATAATTTAAAGGAAAAAAATTGTGCGACTTTTGGCAAGAATTTTATTATTTATATTTATTAATATTACTTTATATATACTTATAAAAAGAAAACAACACAAGCCGTCTTAGCTCAGCAGGTAGAGCGCATGGCTTTTAACCATGTGGTCGTGGGTTCGATTCCCACAGACGGCGATAGGTTTTATCTTTTGTTGCCTCTTATTGACATTTTATTACTTGCTGATATTAAAATGATTATTTACTTTTTATTATAATTTTGAAATTTTAATTTTTCCCTTTAACATTCAAATTTCGTATATTTTTTTTCAAAAAAGAAAACATAAAGATGAATTATTGTGAAAAAATTCAAATATTCGAATACGTTTTTTAAAAATAAATTATATGTTTCAAATTTTATATTAAATCCTATAAATTCGGATTTTATAAACACGTATTTTAGTTTAGAAAAAAAAAACTTCAATAAAGTTCACATTTTTTTTTTCGTAAAATCTGAACTATGGTTTAACAAATCTAAACATGTAAAAATATAATGTTTTCCAAAAAAATATTTTAAAAATTCATATCTTATGACATCCTTACTGATTTGAACATTAATATATATCACCTCCTATCTATTCATTTATTTTTATTTTTTATATTCAAAAAATATTTTCTTATTTTTTGAATTTTTATATAAAATCAACTCTTTAATCATTTTTAAAAAATTAAACGCGGTTAATATATGGATATTATAAACACTGATTTATAACATCATAGTTCATACAGAGATTAAAATACTCACGTATAAATTAATATTAATGTAAATGTTCTTATCAAATAAAGAACCACTCACCTACAAACCGTGCGAACACAGATATATTTTTTTATTAAACTCATAAAACAGCTAATGTTAAATTTAGAATAATGATTGGGAGAGTGAAAATAGGAGAGTGAAAATCATAGTGAATGACGTAGCACCTTGTATGCACGATCTCTGATGGGTTCACCGTGCCCTAGGGTATAGTTTGATTCGGGACGGCGGCCTTCGTCCAAGTGATAATCGGGCGTGTACATGTAAAATGTCACGTCATGCCACATCATTTACTATAATTTTCACTCTTCCATTTTCGCTCTCTCTATTATTGCTCTTAAATTTATATTGAATGAATAATAATTTATATTTAATCTAAATACGAACATCTTTTGTTATTATTTTCATAAAAAATACCCTTTTAAATAAAGTTGAAAATACAACTTTCTTATACTCAAACTATCTTATTCGAAGTTATCACAATATTAAAATGTTAAGATCTCAAAGATTAAGATAATGATGTGATATTATTCGTTTTGAAATTAAATTCTCATCATTTTACTCCTAAACTTTCTAAAAAGTCTCATATTAATCGAGATACTTTCCAATCTTTTTTAAATTCATGAACCTTTCTATTTTTAATCAATATGAGATTTTAATTGATCTTCAATAATCTTCCCATCAAACGAAGGACCATCATTGATCCAGGTCTCTCTGCAAACATCCAGCCACTCTTGACCAGCTTCAGGCCTCTCCCTTAACATCAGATGACCTTTTGATCTACTCTGGCCTCCCCGTGAGCATCTGACCTATTCCTGGTTTCCGAGTCTCTCCACGGGCATCTGATCACCTTTCACCTGCTCTAGGTTTCCCTGTAAGTATCCAGTCATCTTTTGACTTGCTCCAAACCTTACCGCGAGTATCCGGTCACTTTTTGACTTACTCCGAGTCTCTGACCTCCTCGCGAGCCTTCGGTCATTCATTGACCTATTTCGGACCTCTGAGCCTCCCCGTGATCATCCAACTTACTCCTGGCTTTCGGACCTCTCCGCGAGCATTCCGTCACCTTTTGATCTGCTCCAAGTTTCCTTGCGAATATCCGATCACCTTTTGAAATGCTCCAAGCCTCTTCACGAGCATTCAGTCGCTCTTTGATTTGTTCCGGATCTCTGAGTCTCTTCTCAACTTCATTTGAGAACTCTTCCATATGACACATGATCCGAATTATAACTTTGATATTATGTATTGGGGCCCATAAATTTATATATATTCACACAAGTATGATATTATTCATTTTGATTCTAAATTTTTATGATTTTACTGTTGGACTTTTCTGAAAAAGGGTTTCATATTAATGATGAAGATACTTTCTCATTTTTAAATTTATGATTTTTTTATTTCTAATTCATAAGATACTTTGATTGATCAAATATAAAATATTTTTAATTAAATTAGAAATGATAAAGTGCTATTATATTATTTATTAAAAAGAACTCCTCTTTCATTTAAAAACAATAACAAGGGGCCGCTTTCCGTTTTTACCCCCATTGATTTCATTCCATTCCATTTGATTTACAATTGATTATATTCTTATTTGTCATGAGTGTAACTGAATTGGTATTCGTTTTTCAAGATAATGGTGTAACAAAAAGTATTAAATTGTCAATTAAGCATCTGCAATTTAATTTTTAAATACGATGTATTTTATAAAAATTTTCTACTATATGAGATGTATAATGATTCCGGGCCAGCTTACATATAGCCTAGCCCGCCAGCCTGACGTCTCGTCAGAAGAAGAGGGATTTATGGGCTCTATGGGCTCTTTGAATATAGGGCCCGGGTCGGCGATTCGGCCCAGTCCATTCGAAGACGATATGTCATGGACCCTGCTGGAGAACGATCACCGAGACTAAGGGGAATGGAAGCCCTAAAAGCCTCCGAGTTTAGGAGGATCCCGAGTCAGAGAAGTCCTGACTCATAGCCTCACTAAGTCTTAGCGCTCCCAAGTCGAGGAGCCTTAAACTAAAGTATCCTGAAGTCATAAATGAATCTGATTCTGCGCACCACTCGGCTCGGTGTACCTAGTCGGACGCGTGGCGACCCACGCTCCCTGGACGCACCCCGAGCCAGAGAAGTCTTTGCTCAAGGGTCACTGAATCATAAGCTCCCCGAGTTAGGAGCACCCTGTGCCAACAGAATACTCGGTCATCGACTATACCATCTCCGGGTTAACCAAGTTCGGACGTTCATCCCGAACCATGCGCACCACGACTCAGGAAGCATATCTTCGCTCGGGGTGCCTTGCTTAACTCAGGAAGCATAGTCGCTATCGGTAACCGTCGACACTCTGAACCCCCAATCGGCTCCCACACTCTGAGCCCTCAGTCAGCTCTCACACTCTGAGCCCCCGAGTTAGCTCCAACGCTCTGAACCCCCAGTCGGCTCCCACACTCTATGCCCCTCAGTCGGCCTCATCATTTTATGCCCTCAGTCGGCATTCTCACTCTCGGCCCTCAGTCAGCCTCATCATTCTATGCCCTCGGTCGACATCATCACTCTAGGCCGCCAGCCGACACTAGCATTTGAGGTTTTGTTGTGACTCTTCAGAATAATCACTCCCTGACACAAGACTCGCAGAGACTGTACAGAGTCGGCGTAGGTCAGGCACCATTTTGGCCCGAATCGCGAGCATCTCGCTGACGCCATGATCTCCCTGCCATGCCCTGACCCTCCGTACCACGACCGCATGCGTTCGTGTCAGGCCGAGCGGCGGCCAACGACACTCGCCTTTAAGTTGACAGCGCCTTTTTTCCTATTCCGGTATGTGGCACATTACCCTGCTACCTCTGGGTATCCTTACCTTGTCCTCGCTACGAGACAGAAGGTGGCAGGCGGGCAGAAGCTATCAGCTCCCCCGACTATATAAGACTCTCCACTCCACATCCCTCAGGTACGCGCGAGAATAGTGTTTTACTATTGTTCTATTGCTTTCTTGCTCTTCTACCACCGGGGACTGACTTGACCGTCGGAATGTCTTGCCGGGGACTTTTCCTGACGGATTCTAATGATCTTTGTCTTGCAGATTCGGAGCTAGCTAGTACTGGAGCCAACGTTAGCCGTTTGTGATCTTCAGGAAACCATCTCACTCTTGGGGCCTCCACTTCATTTCCCGACAGGACCATATAATTATGAGATCTTGAACTTCTGAAGTATTTATCATGAATATTTTTCAATTTAACCTAACCATCTGTGAAAATTTTCGTAACACCGTGTCAATCGTCCAAATTCAACTATTATTGATTCATGAATTAATATTTGAAAAAATTTATCAGATATGATTCGATTCCGGATAAATATAAATACAATTTTGGCTTAACTCATGCCCCTTCTAAAATGATCATTCTACTAAGATCGACTAAGTCTTTATAATTTATTTCTTTTCAAAATACGTGAGGACGTCTTGAAAGACCGCTAAAATAAAGATTTTATCTTTTCGCTATGATTTTTGAAATCCAGATTTAAACCATTACTTTCAAAAATAAATAAATAAATAGATAAATAAATAGATAAATAGATAGATAGATGTGGTAACTCGGTGAGTAGAGTAGTAAATTCAAACCGCAAACATTGGATGGTAAGAGAAGAACACTAATTGCGCAAAGAAATGTTCAATGCCCATGCCGCATTAATTCACCGTGTCATTCTTCACGCTCAACATGAATTTCATGATGAAATAATTATGTTGCCTTCCATATTTTATAATTGTCATAAAAAAATATTTTTTATTTAATAATTTAAATATTCAGATTTTATTCAATTAATTTTGAATGAGTAAAGTTGAAATACAACTTATACGCGATTTTAATAAATACACGCGTTGCGTGTCTAATATAATGGAAAACAAAAATATATTTATTGATAAAATAGAGAAAAAAATGAATACTTGTAAATGATAGAGAATGATGTTAATTACTGTTTTCTAAAATACATGAATAAAAGAGTTTTATTAATTTCATTTTAATTAGAAATTTTTATTTTAAAAATATTGAAATTAATTTTTTAAAACAAATTGAGATAAGTTATTGTTTAATAATAATAATAATAATAATGAACATAGGTTTAGTTGAAAAAAAATATAGGTCAATTTGAACCAATTACTAACTTTTATTCATTTTCTTAACTAAATCAGTTCTTGGATATCCAAATTAAAAATAATTTAAGTCAATGGGTTTAGTAAAAATATAGAAGAAAATAAATTATCGGTCGTTTCAAGTATTAAGTCTATCTATATTTTTGAAATAAATCTTCAAATTATTATTTGAAATTTTGATTAGTCTATCTATATTTTTGAAATAAACCTTCAAATTATTATTTGAAATTTTGATTTTATAGATGACCGATGTAGCAGTGCAACATAAGCACACACACCTGAAAATCCCAACAAGCTACTATATGGCCCTCCCCAATTAAAAAATAATCTAATAAAACCCCGGCATTAAAAAATAATCTAATATAATAGTGAGTTGATGACTCACATATCAGATATTAAAATTATAAAAATAAATATTACACTTGATTTTAGTCAAAAGATAGAGAAAAATATGAGTTGCTATAATGAAGTTTGTCCTATTTTATAATTGTTTCAATTTAGTTTATAGTTTCCGATGCGAGAATAATAAAAACAAGATTATTTTTTTCAATTTAAGGGAAATAAGTGTTAATCAATCGAATCAGTAGAAACTCAATCTAATTAGTAGAAGTAACATAAATAACACGTTATATTGGTAAGATTCGAATGCTCATATTTCATCAAAATAAAATAAAATATAAAGGACAATATGAAATTAATTGATATATAAGTTCTTTCTTAATTAAAACTAACAATTTAATTTTTAAAATAAAATTTTGAAATTATCTTTTTTTGAATTTCATAAATTATTTTCTAAAATTTTAATTTTGGATTAAGATTAGATTTTTTTAAAAAAAATTTATAATTATAAATTAATAATCAATTGGATCAGTAAGATTCAAAGCTCAGATTTCATCAAAATTAATATAAATGATAATATAAAATGGGTTGAAATTAAAATTAGTTGGAGATACATAGGTTCTTTCTTAATTAAAATTTAAAATTTTAATTTTAAAAATTTTAAAATATAAATCTTTTTTAAATTTGATAAATTATTTTTTAAAATTTAATCTTGATTAAGATTTGAATTTTTTATTTTAAGATTTGTAATAACAGAGTTATCGTTTGAATTTGTATTTCTAAGATTTATGATTTTAATTTTTAAAATTTTAAAATTTAAATGATGAGATATTAAAATTAATAATAAGTCTTTAAATTATTTTCGATGTAAAAAAATTAATATTAACATAATTTAATTTTAATTTTATCAAATTAATTAGTAAAGGTTGCTACCTTAGTAATTAAATAGTATATATATATATATATATATATATATAAAATTGAAATATTAAGTGAAAACATATGAAAGAGATTGACATGTGAATGTACAGTAATCGGATAATGTACCATGAATTATAAAATAATAATAATAAATTAAAAATATTTAGATAAAAATTCCCATTGAAAACTTCCTCTTATGGTTCTTACTCCCCTTAATTTTAAAATAATCAAATCACATAACCACTTACTATTTTTCCTCCAAATGAAACGTGAATCCTGAGACGTTGGGCTTCTAGACCACCCACCATGAACACTTCCCGATTTACCCTGACGACCGGTGGGGAACTTCAGTAGGGTCGGGCCGGTCGTCCGACGTTGGAAAAACCTGGTTAATAATTTTTTTTCGCAATCAAAAACCACTTCCTATTTTATCATCATTCAAAAATTAATGGGGTTATTGTATAGCGGAAGGGTGACTAGTTATCATCCCAGACATGCGCGCTTTGATCCCTAGCTACGGCGTATTTTATAAAAAAATTTCTCTAAATAGGAAGCAAAACCTGGGACGTTAGACTTCTGAGCACTTCGCCGCAAGCGCTTCCAGATTTATCTTGGCGACCGGTGGAAAACTTTCATAGTGCCGAGCCGGGCCGGTCACCTGAGGTTCGACATTATCAAACTTAGTTAATCATTTTTTTTCTCATTCAAAAATCATTACTTCCAGAGTTATGGTGCAGTGGAAAGATGACTAGTTGTCATCTTAGGCATTCGCGATTCAATCCCCGGCTATAACGTATTTTGTAAAAAAAATTCTCTAAATGGGCGTGAATATTAGGACGCTGGGTTGCTAGATTGCCTACCGCGAGTACTCTTCGATTTACCCTGACGGTCGGTGAAAAACTTCCGTGGGGCAGGGTTGGTCACACGAGGTTTGACATTACTAAACCTCATTAATCATCTCATTCAATAATCAATAGTGCAGCAGAAGGGTGATTAGTTATCATCTCAGACTTTCCCCAGCTACGATGTATTTTGCAAAAAATTTTCTTTCAAATAGGGCGTGAACACTAGGACGCTAGGTTTCCGAATCATCCACTACGAGTTCTTCCCGATTTACCCCTATCGGCCTGTGGAAAATTTTTGTGAGGATGGGTTGGTCTCTCAAGATTCAATGTCATCGAACCTCGTTAATTAATGGTGCAGCGAAAGGGTGAGTAGTTATCATCTCAGATATTCGTTGTTCGATCCTCAGCTACGGTGTATTTTGTAGAAATTTTTTCTTCAAATGAGGTATGAACCTTGGGATGGTTCGATCGCCTGCTGCAATCTCTTCCCAATTTACCTTGGTAGTCAGTAAAAAATTTTCATGAGATCGGATCAATCATTCAAGGTTCGACGTTATCCAACCTCATTAATCATTTTTTTCTCTCATTCAAAAATCATTCCAGAGGCTATGGTGTACTGAAAGGGCGACTAGTTATCTCCTAAGTACTTGCGGTTCGATCCTTAGCTATAACAAATTTTATAGGAATTATTACTCCAAATGAGTCTTGCAACTATGGGATATTGAGCTTCTGGACAACCCGTGATGAACGCTTCCCTATTTACTCTGATTGCTAATATGAAACTTTCATAGGGTCGAGCCGGTCACCCTAGGTTCAACGTTATCCAACCTGATTAATTATTTTTTTCTCATTCAAAAATCAGTCCATTGATAAAAAAAATTAATCGAATCAATTTCTATTTGGAAATCAGTCGACTGATTTTTAATACTAGTGAAATTGATTTTTGTCTTTACATAATAGATCAATCGACTGAAAATGAAAATTCATCGAATTGATTTAATTGTGTTCAACTACTTCTCTTAATTATATACCCCTCGAATATCAATTTAATTTAATATATTGAAAATAATAATTTTTGAAAGTTCAACAAATTTATTTCATATTAAAAAATAGAAAAATGGGTGAAAACTCTCCAAATCTAAAGTGAATTTTGCATGTAGTCCCCACCTTAGAAAATCTTTGCATAATGTGATTGGTAATATAGTTTTGTGTATTATTTTTTTATTAGTATAAAATAATAAAAATTTAATATATATTGTAAAGATTTAAGATTAAATTATTTGATATTGAGTACTAATTTAAGAAATTTGAATATTATTTGAAAAAATTTAAATATATATTATTTTAGTATATAGTAAAATTTTCAGTATACGTTATAAAAATTTAAGAGATTTAGTATTATTTGAAGAAATTTGAATATAAAATTTAAAAATTTTAGTATGTGAGATTGTATCAAGATCATGATGGAGGAACCACCATATCAGGACCGAAACTTTATACTTAAATTTCTTAAATTAATACTTAATCTCAAATAATTTATACTTAAATCTTTACAATATATACTGAATTTTTATTATTTTATACTCATAAAAAATAATACACAAAATTATCTTATCAATCATATCAAAGAGTGCACTTAGATTTTCTAAAGTGGGGACTGCATACAATACTCACTTTGGATTTGGAAAGTTTTCATCCATTATTATTCTTACTATATTAAATAAAATTGATATTGGGTAATATGAATATAATCATTTCAAAAAAAACGGAATATTTATTCATAATATTGTATAAAATTATGTGAAGTAGATTAAAGTATCGAAAGGGGAGTGAGACTATCACATCTTCCTCCTCGCCTCTGCCCAGAAGAAGAGTAGGAATAGACAGATCCGTGCCGCCTGGCGTCCAGATTCTCCGGCACCGACCGTCGGAAAACGCCAGATCCCGTAACCTTTCTGTGACGCTTCATTGGGTTTCATTTCTCGGATCGGAGGGTCGGAGGGAGATACTTGCGGGTGACATGGGAGTTTTGGGGGAGGGTTCGAGGTGGTGCTTCTGCTCGGGCGGGGGGAGATCGGAGAGGATGAAGGACAGCATATTCGCGTCCAAAGGTCTCGCGCTCGTGTCCATCTCCGTCGCCGGAGGTGGGAGCAGAGGCGGCGCAGGCACTGGTTTCCTCATCCACCGTAACCTCCTCCTCACAACGCATGCCCGTCTCCCTTCTGCTGCGGCCGCTGAGGCGGCCGAGATCCAACTCTTCCGTGGCTGCGCTGTTGGCTGCCTCGTCCCTCAGAGGTCAGTTGCTTCCTTCTTCATTACTGATTTTCCGGATTTGTTTCGAGATTCTCCTGTTTCCCAGTAACTTAGGGTTTGAATTAGAAATTTTGAAGCGTGGTGATTCGATTGTCGATCAATGTGGAAGTAGGTAAAATCATGCCAATGGAGATTGCAATTTCGCCCAGATCTGATGCTGTGTACATGAGAAAACAAATTGTCGTTGTTTCACATGGTTCAACTGGAACATTTATTCTAAATATATATCCGTATAAGTATCATTTTAAACTTGTTTTTCGAAATTTTACAAAGTTCATATGGTAAGTGGAGATTGACCATATGAACTTCGAAGTTTGATGATCTAGCTAATTTGGACCTGGTTACTGAACTGATTGTATGCAGGTAGGATTGACCACAGATGCATTATTGACATCAAACTTCATTGCAACTGAACTATTGATTCTTGCACTTAATGAATAATTAGTTCTTCTACTTTCCAGTTGAATACTTCATTTATCTTTAGTGGTATTGTCTCATGTTTCTTAATTGTTTTCCAGATTTTTCATAACGAGTTCCGTTCTCGATCTTACTATAGTGGGACTTGATATACTGGATGACGATTCGACCTCGCAGGTGCAACAACCTTTTCACTTGAAGATCTGCTGCCACCCGAATCTAGATTTGGGTAATTTGGTTTACCTGTTAGGGCACACAATGAAACAGGAGCTGAAGATCGGCGAGGCAAAAATAGTTGTAGCGACCGATAATCTCATAAAGTTGTCTACAGATGGTGTGCCATGGTGCCCTGGATCTGCTGGTTTTGATGCTCAAGGCAATTTAGCTTTCATGATATGTGATCCCATGAAACTTGCATCGTCTCCTGGAAGATCGCCTCCGTCTTCTATTTCGACAGCTTTGTCACAGAAGAAGGATACTTCCACCCAATTTGGGATTCCCATTTCGGTCATATGTGATTGGTTATATCAGCATTGGGAGGGCAGCTTGGATGAGGTTAGCAAGCCCAAGTTGCCTGCAGTTCAGTTGATGTCTACGGGACTGAAGACACGGTGTGTCTCCAAAGTACCCGAGGAGGTGAATGAGGCTATTGCGCTATCCCCACCTGCAGACCGGAAATATAGACATCAACTCGGGCCAAGTTGCTCGTCAAACTCTAATGCTATATTTTGCCCTGACGAAGACCTGGTTATGGACTCGGATTGTATCCATGACCAGGGGATTCCTACTCCGGAGATTTTTGAATCGCCAAAACTAATTCCCGGACCAATTCAAAAGAAGGAACGAGCTCCGGTGCAGCTCTTGGACATCAACTTCCCTCCAAAGGTCTCAAGGTCGATCATTTTGCCTCTGCCACTTAAAAAGTTAACCGACGAAAACAATGTCAAAGAGCCTACAACTGCAAAGAGAGAGGAGTTTTCAACAGGCAATGCATCGCAAGCGAATGTTAAGCTAGAATATAAGCTCCCGCCGGTTGGTACCTGGCAAGATCACTGCTGTGACGTGCACCCCTCTTCATCTCCAGAGGTATTGAACGAGTGGGAGCATTGTAGTAGCGAGAAGCAAACCATGTACTCGGCTGAGACAATGGAGAGTAGAAATATACCCAGTGCCAAAGAAACCAAGCTTCAACAGGTGGGCAGGAGCAGAAGCTGTGTCAACTACAGCAGATGGTCCTCAACGACGACATCCGCATCCAAAGCAGCCGTGCAGAAGCAGCCCCTTGCCTCCCAACCTGCAAGGAAGACGCGATCACAATCATCAACGTCGGCACAAAGGATCCATGAGTATTACAACCCAACCGTCTCATCGAGCATGAAGAAGCAGAACAATTCGGTGAATCGGAGGAAGCCGCCTCAGACCGCCACTCATACGTCTCCAAAATGGAATTTTTGACCATTTGTTGACGAAGAGAAATGAGAACCACCACTCACGGCTGTTTGGTGAGGCAGGAGCTTAGTTGTGCTACATCTAAGAATAGAGTGACTAAATTCTGTTCTGAATTTGTATGGGCAAGTGTTGTATTCAAGAAGTCAACATATGCAAATTAGAATGTAACATTTTGTGTTGAAGAACTGTTGTGTGACAAATCTCGTTCAAAACCATAAAAAATAATTATTAAAAAAACACTCTTTTGCAAGGCTGCATGCGTATGTCCATATACATGGAGATAAAGCATCATGTAATCCATATCAAGCACAATTTAGGGATACATAATAAAATAGTGTTCACCCTGACGAGCTAGGTTTAAATTTGAAATGACCTTCATACAATTTACACTGTGACTTCACCAAACCTATGTACCTTGTAAAATTCCATCCCTCAGGGAAAAAAAAGGTTGTTACAGTTCCACTGGATCACCGTTGATCCCTCTGATAAAATCTGATGGCATTATCGGCTCGACAGGGCACCTGTCCGGCTGCCGGACTATATATATCTCATCTTGAGCCCTGGCATAAAGATCCTGGTTCCGGTGCCACGTCCATAGAGCATGAGTCTCGTTCTTCACCTGCATTTGGCAAATGATGCAAGTGCAAAAGATGGTGAACAAATCATCTACACCACAAGTTGTAAATACTTGACTTAAGTGTAACCTGATTGAAAAGAAAAGTTCAGTGAATAAACAATAACAGTTTGAAACATGGTTGATACTGAAGGGATCATTTATGTAATTAACAAAGAAAAGAATGGTCTACCTCTAGAATTCCATGTCCAAAGCTACTTTCTCTATAAGCGCTGTAATCAGGCTGACGATCCCAGCAAAACTTGCCTGCAGCAGGGCCAGAAGTGAAATTGAATGCACAGAATCCACCCATATGCACGTCATATGTTGTCGATGGCTCTGGGCATCCATCAGGATCATCTGCATGCCTAACTGCCATTTTTTCTCGGTTGCCGCCATCACCTACTGTGATATAGACTGGACCACACGGATCCAACAAATAGTTGTACACACGGTTTGATCGTTCATATGCATGAACCTGAATATTGGGGAATGAAGATGGTTGATGATCAGTTAGTTCAGAATTCTATGCAAACGTACTAATAATTTGTCATTTCAAGAAGAATGATAGGCAAAGTGATATAAAATGTGGGTTACACAGTATAATGAAACCAATGAAGCTCACTTCACCTTGTGTTCAAAGAAGCTGATACAATTTCGAAGCCAATTTTTTGAAATTTTATACAACAATTGTATATAATTAAGTTCATTTTTCATTCAACTCCTTTCTTTAGAATGAAAAACAGCAAAGAGATAGTCATTGAAATAATGCAAGTTAAGAAAAGACAACAGTCTTACATGGCCATTGAATACGATGTCAACGCCATATGAGTAAAGTAACTCCTCCATTTCCACTCTCATACACTCAGCTTCCCTGTAATGGGCTTTGTAGGAACTGTACCAAGGTGGATGCCAAGTTGCTATCAGCCATGGAGTTACTGTTCGGTCGACCCTTTCCAGGTCTCTTTCCAACCACTTGTATTGTTCACCTGAAAAATAGACCAACTGACCATAGGAGATTGCCATGATGGAGAGAGTTATAAAGGGCAGACTACTTTGGAAGATGCTACAAGGACTTTAACCCTTATACATGAAAACAATTTTAGATTATACAAAATCATCCAATATGTTTGATTCATGGAATGAATTTGGCAAGGAATGAAATACGTGGGAATGGAATAGGAATATGCATTCTTAGTTTTGGAGTGGAATAAAGTATGAATAATATAAGGATATGAGTCTTAAATTTTTAGTTCGTGGAAATATGGAATGAAATGAATTTTCTTAGTTTGCCACGCCTTGACTTCCCTGTAAGGATCTTCAGCCAGCACATCGTCGAGTATTGTCTCCACAAGCAATAATGTCAGGCCCCTGTTCTTCCAAGTGTTAGTTTCTTTCAGTACTTCTGCTTCAATGTATTGCAATCAAGAGATAGGCGACTAGGAAGAAGAAATGATCCCTCTTCCTGCTTCATCTCTTGGTTCCCCTTCTCTCTCATGGCTCGGTAGTTCTTCAATTCCTCCCTGCTCATGTTCATCCAGATAAAGTGCAACTTTTTGTTCTGGATAAACAATTCTTCTTCCAGCAAAACTCTCTTTGCTTCTTTATTTTTCCTTTGGCTCCTCTGCAGAATCTACTATTTGTTTCCTTCGCCCTCCTCTGTTCCTCAATTTTTTTCTTCTTTCTTTCCATGCTTACAGCCTTATTGTCTAGCTCTCCAAGTCTAGATTCCCACATGGTTCCATCTCCTTGGCAGCCAAGCACCAGCTCCTTTCATCACAAGCTTCTTCCTACAGAATCCAACAATTTCCTCTGATTCTTACATCTTCTTCTTACTCTCCTTTGTTTGATCAATCTTCCTGCCACTAAATACATTGACAATTTCTTTTCTGTTTGCTCGATTCCAAAGAAAATTTTCTTTGGCTTGCTATATCCAGCAGAGGTTGAGTTGTGATGTCGATCATTCCTCTAAAACTTTGAGTGATTCCCTTTTTCTTCATTATTTTTCAAGTTTGTTGTATGAACACTTTAGGGAGAAGCCTACTCGAGAACTTGCTCTTGAGACCTCTCTCTTTGTCCTCTCTATCACTGTGTTGATCTAAAACTAAGGAATTGTTGCTTGCATTCTCGAATAACTATTTCCAAAGCTTTACTAAGTTGTATTTTCATTTTTATGTTCGTGATTTAGTTTATGATAACTTTCTAGTCTATGTTACAAGTTGGAGCATAGATATCTTAGGTTTATGATTAAGTCTAGAGCTCTCTAATTATGCAATTGTCGCTTATGAATACAACAGGCAATAGTGTAAGACAGACAACTAAGTATCTAAAAACCTAGAGTCTGTTAGTAATATGAGAGAAGTGTCCTAAGGCGATTCGCCTTATGATTGTAAACATTTATTTTAATAAATGAAAATTCACTATTTGAGTATACATATTTGTGTATTTGATTGGGATCTTAAACTCATTTACTGAATGTCCGCAATACAATTCACAGCATGAGAGAATTTGTGATGGAATCACAACTAGTGATTATCTCTACATGTGCAATTGTGAAGTATTGAAAATATCCCTAGTCGATGAATTGATAAATACGGACACTATCAATTCTGTTGAGACTAGCATGGGTTATTCTCTAATCAGCTGATTCTCACTGGCTGGTGACATTGGGATGTCCGGAGATAAACATAGATGCTAGTTAAGGGAACTAGTTCATTGGAGTGACTAGCTGTAAAACTTCATATGATAATCTACATATAGATATGTCAATGAAAGTTCTTACTGCAGCTTAAGTGCGATGTTCCTTTGACTTGCGGTGTTCAAGTCATCTTGGTCATGGAGACTTATACTTTGACATCTTAAGCAAGCATCTCCAAGGAGGTGTGGACCCAGGATGGTTGGGTATAAGCCGAAGTGCCCGAAGATGTTTGAACAGCCTACAAAGGATTCACCACTCCTTGCGAGGAGATGTATACCCAAGGCCTATCGTCGGATTGTTACTCAAAGCCTCTGGCCAGAGCATAACATGTTCCGAGTATGAATCTCTAGGAAACATGAGAGTAATTAGAATCCGTTGGACGAGAAAGACATTACTTGGGCTAGGTGTGACGTAGTCAGCCTAGTGGGGACTGACACACATAGACCGTGTCCTGAACCAAGTGGGTATAAGATGGTGAAGGGAATGAGGCACGACTCATTATAGCTGCTGAAGGGTTTCAGAATTCTTTCTGAGGTCAACCGTTGATCTTTCGATTAATTGGGGGTCATGATGTACTACTAGGTGTCACTCATGATCGTTCTATAATTAGTTAATTATAGACGGTCAACATAAATCGAAAGCCTATTTAGTCACACGCACAACGAGTGATCCGAGGGATTTAAAACGAGTTGAAAATTGGATTTTCCAATCAAGAGAAATAAGTCGAATCTGAATTTATCAGAGGCGCATCGGAAGCTTAAAATGGCTAAGTCTTTTGAAGGCTTATTGGACGAATTAAATGAGTTTAATTCGCGAGGAGACGACTTGGTTTGGCCGGCCAAAGAGGGTCCCCACCCTCTTTGGTTTGGCCGGCCACAACAAGGAGAGAAATCAATTTATTCGGTTTAAATTATAAATAAATCAAGCGCGATTTGTTTTATAAAATTATGGATAAATAATTTATATAAAGAAATTTATATAAATAAATTTATTTTCATGGAGATTAAAATAAACTTTAAATGGTTTATTTTATTTTAAAAATAATTGTGAATGATTTTTCCATAACAACAACAAAGCTTATCCCACTAGGTGGGGTCGGCTGTGAATTGATTTTTCCATGATAAGAAAAATTTATATAGTAAATTTCTTGTAAAAATTTATTCCATAATAAATTGGGAGATGTGTTTGTTTTATTATAAATTTAGTTATAATAAAACTTGGCATAACGGAATAATTCATAAAAAATTTATAAGATAATTTCTTATGTAATTTATTCCGTTAAAAGGGAGACCTTGGCAATGGAGAGACTACTATATAAAGGAACCAAGGCAAGGCTTGAATTCCAATTAATTAAGAGATTAAGAAGTTCTCTCTCTCTCTCATTCTCTCCCTCTCTCTC
>JAGFNQ010001553.1:77477-185387 GCA_024364735.1 Boesenbergia rotunda
ATTATTTTTCAAGTTTGTTGTATGAACACTTTAGGGAGAAGCCTACTCGAGAACTTGCTCTTGAGACCTCTCTCTTTGTCCTCGCTATCACTGTGTTGATCTAAAACTAAGGAATTGTTGCTTGCATTCTCCAATAACTATTTCCAAAGCTTTACTAAGTTGTATTTTCATTTTTATGTTCGTGATTTAGTTTATGATAACTTTCTAGTCTATGTTACAAGTTGGAGCATAGATATCTTAGGTTTATGATTAGTCTAGAGCTCTCTAAATATGCAATTGTCGCTTATGAATACAACAGGCAATAGTGTAAGACAGACAACTAAGTATCTAAAAACCTAGAGTCTACACTGAGTTGTCTAAGATAAATGGAAATGGAGGTGATTTCCTTTTTTGACCTTGAAACATCAATTGTCGCCCTCAGTGACATTCTCATATCCACAGATACATGTACTATTCTTAGTTCATGTTGGCCTACATACATTGTTGCTGCAAGGTGGACCAGATGCCAACGATATATCGTAACTCAACCACTTAACATACTTCTATATACATAACGCCTTCATACTTTCATTCCTTCAATTGAAGTTTGAGGTAGGCAAATTTCAAAAATCCCTGCTCCAGTAAAAGAGATTAATACTGTTCAGAAATTATAATCCACACAACTCTGAATGATTGTAACAACTAAAGAAGTATGGCAGTTATTTACGGTTACAAATCAGAAAATTTTGTGTGCATTCCAAAATTTTGTGTGCATTCCAAAATTGAAGACATTGATCCTTCACTTCATATGAATATCAAAATTGGAACCAAGCTACAAGCATCAGCAGTGTGTGAGAGGAAGACTAAACTGACCTGATTTGTAATAGGAAATATAGGCTCCGAGCATAATAAAGTGTATCCCTCCAGCATTGAAAGAATAGTAAAATGTAGAAAATGATTCACTTTCTTCAGATGGAAATGCAAATCTTGAGCTGTAAGATACGAATGTCTTATTTTCAGCCTGTGGTTCTATCTCATGGTTTCCTTCAATCACCATAATTGGAATTTCTGAAATCACAGGCTCCATGTATCTATAAAGGGATTATCGAAAACAACATTCCATCAGTGGAAGCAATTTTGAATTCAAAATATTCATAAATGGATAATTTTCCCAATACTAGTATTCTTATCAAAGATAAACAGATATTCAAAGAAGTGATAGCAAGCTTACAAACCTTCCCCAGTAATCCCACCGAGGTTGGAAGGTCTCATGTATTGGAGTTGTTGGAAATGAACAGCAATAACAATCTGCTCCTGTCCCATTTGTCAAATATAAATTTGCATAAGTAACATCCCCTAGCAAAAGAATAAGATCTGGCTTGTTGCTCATCATATGGTCCACAGTGGATGTACTATTGTATGTAAGACCCAAATCTCCAACCACAGCTATCGATTTTGGGTAGTTATCAGGTCCCGAAGCAGGCATTGTGTGGAAAGAATGGATGGAACTCATAGCTGGTATTGATGGGTCTCCACATTGGTAGTAGTATTTTGTCCCTGGTCTCAGATCTGCAAAGGAATGATTTAGCAGCATAATTAGCTAATTATGCAACAATGATAAAAGCACTTTTAAAGGTACTGGAACAGTACATTGTGTCATCAGCTCCAATAAGAATATCAGATCCAAATTTTTAATTACTACTTAAGCGCTTTCTTTGGAACTATTAGACCCAATGGTGAATACATGTATATAATTCCACTAAATACATAAAAGTAGGGAATATAATCTAAGAAAAGGATAGTACAAGATCAATATCTAACACACCTAACCTAATATCACACAAAAAAAGGACAGAACCTGCAAGCCTCATGTTACCATGTAAGACCTCGCCAAATTAAATGCTGTGTTGAATGATTTGCAAGAACCAGCATGAACCGGTCAATCCACATAAACAAATAAGATCTACAAGCATACCATTTAGTAGTGCATGATGTATAATCCCAGAAGAGTAATTTTGCAGGCCTTCAAATGGATAAAATTGATTATAAATGAGTGAATATCCTGTAGCTTCAGAAGTCAGAATTTCCTTTGAAATCCCATAATGGACCACACTTGCTACAGTTGTAGGATCTAATGGCTCAATGTCATTGCCAATTTGAAACTCACCTGCATGTTGACATGAAGATTTTAACTACAGCAAGAATCAGATAACAGCAGAAAAAAATTCAGGTACTTAATAAAGGAAAGATCTATACTTTGAATTGAAGAACTCCATGCATGTGAAAAAATTAATGTCAGATATTATTTTTTTTACAAAAACATACAATTTCTAACAATGTGAAAGATACCTCAAAAGTGGAAGTAAGAACAGAACTCAAATATTTCTCTGCTGTACAAAGTTGTCACTCACCTAACTCAAAAAGAACTAAATCCATATGCCTGCATCAAACTAGAAAAAAAAAAGACCAAGTGAAAGAAAACATCATTTAATGTTAATTTGGCAGACATGAATTTTCACTTGTGCACGGATACTTTTATTCAAAGCCAATCAATTTCTCTGAATTTTCAGAATTTTCCTTCCAGTGGTGGTTTCTTTCAAAATGATCATGATAAGATTTTGGAAACCAGTTGCTTCTCAAAGGGATTCTGTTGACAATATTATAGCATGGTTTCAGGTTGCAGATTCCTGGATTGCCTCATAAGATTTGGATATCTTTAGTACAAGCCTAGGTAAGTAGATTTGGTTGGAACATTTTTGATGCGCCTTCAACAAGCATCATCTCACAATTAATTATTTTCGTCTCAAATAGCAGCAACATGGCAACAACAGAGGATTAGGTGCATGAACATACACACACTTCTCTTTTCTGAAATGTAAAAGTGATGCTCTGCAACGTTTCATTTAAAATCCTTCTGATGTTTCCTCTTTGGTTTTCATCAGTTTATCCATGTATTGAGCTACTCATACTTGAACTATCTTATTTTCTTTATGTTCTCTGTTACACTCAGATTGACTTCTGATAAACAAAATAAGGGAAAAAGCAATCCTATTTTTAAAGTAAATTGACCAAAGGTAAGAATAATAAGAGAATTCAATCAAAACGAGAAAATGTATACAAGAGAAAGAGATGCGATAATACTAAATTACTCAAGAACGCGGAGAAAGTGAGACGAAACTCAAAAGTCCGAAACCATACAGTAACACGGAGCACAAACCCGTAATCCACGAAATCCAAACGGAATCCTCAGTGGCCGATAGCGAGACGGAGATCTGCTCAGGCTCCCACCCTGTCACCCTCCTCTGCACCCTGGGGTCGGAGTCCGGCAAATCGACGGCGTTCCTTGGTGTCTCTCTGCCGTAGATCGGGACGGTCACGGGGACGAACGGACCATCCAATGTGGTCGGGATCCTCCGGCCGCCTTCCGCGAGGGTTGCCCACGCTGGAATCGCCAACGCCAGAATGAGGAGGAGGGGAGCCGAGAGATCCATTGCCCTGTTTCGATTGGGAGTTAGGGTTTGGTTGAGGATGGAGCGAGGAGAGCACAGAGGAAAGGTGGGAAAGAGAAAGGCGGGGGAGAGAGAGAGTGGTAGCGTGAAGCGTTGCGTCTCCGCGGCAATTTATCATTTAAGCATCGAGGTGAAGGAAAATGTCAATTTGTTCCTTAAAATTTAAACTAATCTCATAAAGCTGGACAATTGAAATAGATGTTTTTTATTTTACCCTTAGAATTTATTATTTTTAAATATCCTATATCCTTTTGCTATTATTATTTCACTCCTATATGTATCTAATTTTTATATACCGTGCCTTTTATACCGCACACTTCGAGAATATCTTAAATTTTTTTATTTTAAAAATTTTGTTATATTTGATATTATAATTCAAACCCTAAATTTTAAAAATAAAATACTATTACTCAATCATTAAATTTGTATAGACAAAATCTGATTAACATAATCAAAAGTTTAAAAAATAAATAAATTAAGATGCTCAACGACATAGAGGGTATGAGATATGTATCACTCTTTATCCTTAGTATTCAAGCTTCTTAATTGAGTTATAGTATTCAAGCTATAAAATTTTAAGATTTTATTTTTAAGATTCAAATTTCTCAATTGAGTTATAGTACTCATGCAAAAAAAATTAAAAATAAAAAAATTTTAAGTGTTCGCGGGATATAGTAATATATTTAGGATTTATATTTAAGTAAATATTGATTTTCAAAATTATATTTATATATATATAATCAGGCACCTGGATTAAATCCAGGTGCCCCGACTAGGGTGTGTCCGGGCGTTTAGATTTCAATCCAGGTGCCCCAATTGGCACATCCATGATTGTCTGCGATGTCGATTGAGACACCTAGATTGAAATCCAAGCGCCTGGACATCCCAAGTCGGGGCAACCGGATTCAATCCAAATGCCTCAAATTAATATTTTTTCAAATATAAATCCTAAATACATTACTATACTCTACGAAGACTTAAAAGTTTTTTATTTTTAATTATTTTTAACTTGGATATTATCTTCAATTGGGAAGTACGAATTTTAGAGATAAAATCTTGAAAAATTTTAGTTTGAATATTATATCTTAATTGAGAAGTTCTAAACATAAGATTAAAAAGTTATATATATATATATATTATATATATATATATATATATATATATATATATATATATATATATATATATATATATATATATATATATATATATATTGACGAGGTTGAGCATCTTAGGTTTGACACGGGGCATGGAAAAGTTACGTATCAGGGTCCATCGAACCCGACCGTCAAGGTCGGACTCTCGAGACCACCTCGGGAGGACAGATGCTCGAGATCATGTTGAGCCTTAGACTCCCGAGACCACTTCGGGAGGACAGACCCCCGAGGTCATTCTAGGTCTTAGGCTCCCGAAACCACCTCAGAAGGACAGACGCCCGAGGCCATCCCTGGAAAGGACACCTCAAGACCAACTCAGGAGAGCGGAGCCCGAAGATCAATACATCAGATAGCCCGACTTCAAGTAGTCGTTCCTCTTTCTAGATTAGGGAAGTCGTCGGATAATTATTGTTCGCTACCCACGACAATTAAGGTCTTAATAATCGTCGTGGTCGTTAACTAAAAGTTATCATGTAACCGACGATTACGGAACATGGAGAAGAACGTGGAGACACGTGCGACCAAGCCCTCAGGTATACAAAGTGCTTCGACACCCAAGTAAAGGGGGTAAGAGTTCTGAACCTAAGACAATTCTACTTCCTCGTTGTCCTCCTGAGATAATTGTGATTCCTGACTTGAGCGCCGGAGTGGGCTCCACAAGAAAACCTTCCGGTGTGTTCCCATTAATGCTCGTGTTGATCTCGTAGGGAGCGATCGTCTTCTCTTCGTCGCCATCCTCGTGGGCTGCACCTCGGTGACTCGTCGTCCGCGTCGATTCCTTTCTGGAACAAGTTTGGTGTCGTCTGTGGGAAACTAAATCAAAGCACCAGAAGGGCACCGTGATGGCGGATCCAGAGGGACAAACCATTGTCTTGACAAGAGAGGAGTTGGATCGCCTTGTCGCCAACGCCGTCAAAGGAGTGATAGAACAACATCAAATCGAGCAAGTCGTCTCACAACGAGTGGCTTCGGGGCAAGGTGATATTCCCAGAATGTCTGCCTCGCACCCCTGTAACCGAAAGTCAATCTCGCCACCAGCGGGACTAGCAATGACAACTCCAGTGCCCCGGCGAGATTCCTTGGGGGACCCTAGAGAGAGTAAACTCTGCCGCCTCCAGCGCTTTACGGCAAGAAGAAGGACTGGGGAAGATCGAGGAGTTCAAAGCCCCCCAGAAAGCTCCTTCTACACCTTTATCTCCAGAGATCATAGCGGATCCCATGCCCAAGCAATTCCGTGGTCCGGGAATTGCTGACTACGACGGAAAGACAGATCCGGAGGATCATATCTGCAAGTTTGAGAACGTGACCCTACTACACCAATACACAGATGGTGTGAAGTGTCGGGTGTTCTTAAACACATTGTCAAGGGCCGCCCAGAGATGGTTCCAAAGGCTGCCCCAAGTTTCCATAAACTCTTTCTTGGAGTTTAGAACCGCTTACCTGCATCACTTCGCCAGCAGTCGCCGATACCAGAAGACGGTGTTAAATTTGTTCGCCCTCAAGCAGAAGGAGAAAGAACCGTTGAAGGACTACATCCAATGGTTCAATCAGGTGGCTCAAGACGTGCCAATGACTATCTCAGAGATACTCATCAGCGCCTTCATACAAGGACTCTCCAAAGGGGAATTCTTTCAATCGTTGGTGAAGAAGCCACCTACTAGCTTCGATGACTTGCTGGGACGCTTTGTCAAGCATGCCAACATCGAGGAGTTGTAGCACGCTCGTCGCAAAGATCTGGCGGGAGTCCCTACCCAGATCTTGGTGCGACCCGAGAGAAGAGAACCACCCGCACTAGCCCCGGCTAAGGATCCACGCCCTAAGAAGGACCACTGGGCTGGCAAGAAGAGGTTGGTGGAGACAGTCGACACGGCCGAACTGGAGCCACCAAAGAAGTACTGCGACATCCACGGCAGTACAACGCACTCCACCGAGGAGTGTCACACCCTGAAGAAGAGGTTGTCTCAGGAAGCGGACGCCAAGCCTCGAAAGTGGTGGAATAAAGTGGGGTACCTACAAAGATCCCCGCGACGAAGTCCTCCTCGCAAATGGCAATCAGGAGAAGATGGATCCAGACGGCGATCCCGGTCGCATTCCAAGGGAAGGAGACGGGAGATAGCACCCGGCCAATCTCTCTCCCCCGAACGAGATCCCAAGAAAGGCAAAGCTCCAATGCGGTGGCCTCCTTCGGGCCATGTGGGAGTGATCTCCGAAGGTCCTACCGGAGGAGACTCTCATCGGGCAAGGAAGGCCCACACTCATCGGCTGGAGAACTATGCCATTGGGACGAGCAGTAGCCAGCGCCAGGGCTCTACTATCTCCTTCGACCCTGAAGACCTGGAAGACGTGGAAGCCCCTCATGAAGACACACTAGTAATTCTCGCACGCATTGTAAATTATGAAGTTAAGCGTGTCTTCGTAGATACAGGTAGTTCTGTCAACATCCTGTATAAGGAGGCCTTAAACCAGATGTAAATCGATGAGGACGAGCTACATCCGGTCTCCACTCCGCTCTTCGGCTTCACCGGATACCGAGTGCAGCCTATACGGCAAATCTCCCTATCCCTGTCATTGGGAGACGACGCGCTGAAGAGGACAAGATGGACTCCCTTCATGGTCGTGGACGCTCCATCGTCCTACAACGCCATCCTAGGGCGCCTAGTGCTCTGCATATTCCAGCGCGGTGGTCTCAGTCTACCACTAGAAGATCAACTTCCCGGTGGGTGAGCAGGTGACTGAGGTCAAAGGGGATCAACTAGCTTCCCGCCGATGCTACAACGGGGAGATCAGGTCGGAAGCCTGCAAGAACCCGAGGGCTCATGAACCACTAAAAATTGACCTCGCCAACCCTCGAGAGGAGAAAAGACCCAAAGAAGAACAAAGGGAGGTTAAAAGCGAAGAGGTTCAGATCCATCCTCAACAGACGGGAGGGGTTACAAGGATTGCTACCGACCTTACACCGGAGCTGAGAAGTCGTCTGATCGGCTGCTTGCAGAACCCTCGGGACGTGTTTGCATGGGCAACCAAAGAGATCAAAGGAGTCCCCCTAGCCTTGGACACTCATTGCATGCATATAACCCCCGGAGCCCAGCCGGTGAAGCAAAGGCGAAGACATTTTATGCCCGAGCAGGACAAGGTTATCGAAGACGAAGTCACCAAGTTGCTGAAGGCTGGACACATAAGAGAAGTGTAGGATCGGTGCCGTCGATAGAGGGGGGAGTGAATATCGACTTGAAAATTTTCTTCGTTAACTCGTCGAAAACTTCGATGTTCGTACATTTGTTCTAGTCAGAGAGTTAGTAGCACAGCGGAAAAATAAAGCAAACGAAAAACACAACACAGAAGATACGCAGGTTTTTACTTGGTTCCCAATCCCCCAGGGTCAGTACGTCCAAGGCCTAATTACGGGTAGCGCCTGTCCACTAATGGTCTCCTTTCCGGCCTTTCAGGAGGTGGAGAAACTCGTCTTACAGTTCAAGTTTTACAACCAAAAGAATAAGAAAATTAAGTGCTTAAAATAAATGCAAACCCAAAAGAAAGTCGACGATCCGACCAATCTGGAAGTCTGAGTGCACTTCCTCCTGGAGCCTCCTTGGTGGCAGAACTTCGTCTCTACGCTTTTTCTTTGCTCAGACTGCTTAGAATGATGTTGTTAATGTTATCCTGAGTTGAGGGGTCGAAGCCCCTTTTATAGCTTCTTCTCGGGCGCCCTAGAGACTTTAGGGCGCCCTATAGGTGGTCAAAAAATCATCCAAAATTGCGAACTTCGCGATGTTGATAAGAAGTCAGTCCAGGGCACCCTCGACCATCTAGGGCGCCTGTATTCATTCAGGCGCTTGGCCTTTAGGACGCCTGGAAGCATGGGGGCGCCCTGGAAGCAGTTTTCCAGCCATCTTGTGTTTGCTTGCCTGCTTTGCCTTCAACTCTAGGTACCTACAAGATACGCAACCACAAGACAAACATGCAAATAATCTTAGCCTTTAAAGATTGGTTCTGACTTTGGATTTCTCGCGAAACCCTAGGTCAAACCGACGCCTAGTGTTCCCTTCCCGGGGAACGCACCCTCGCCTACTCCTCTCAGGAGAAGTTGCCAACCGGCTCCTCCGATTGGACTTTTGCCTGATCTTCCAGATCAGGACTTCGGTGCCCAGTCCACGACCAGGACTTATTGGCCAATTCCTCGAATCAGAACTTCGTGCCCAATCCACGACCATGACTTATTGTCCAATTCCTCGAATCATGACTTCGTGCCCAACCCTCGGTCAGGTCTTAGGTGCTCAGCCCTCGGCCAGGACATAGAGCCCAAATCCTCGAACCAGGACTTCGTGCTCAACCCTCGGTCAGGTCTTAGGTGCCCAGCCCTCGGCCAAGACTTATTGTCCAATTCCTCGAACCAGGACTTATTGCCTAGGTTAACTAGGACTTTTCTTTACCTTGATAAGGATTTCTTTGGCTAGTCATATTAATCCCGACTAGACTTCTCTTCTGTCAAATATCAAGTCCTGTTTGGCTCACTCCTTGGTCTAACTGACCAACCCTGGGGTTTTTTTGCTAAATATCAGATCCTGTTTAGCTAACTCCTTGGTCTAACTGACCAACCCTGGGTTTTCTGCTAAACATCAGATCATGTTTAGCTAACTCTTGTTCTAACTGATCAAACCTTAGTATATTAACCATATTAAATTTAAGTTTGATCACCCTGCCAAACATCAGGTCATGTTTAGCTAACCCTTAGTTACCTTAACCAACCCTGGGTTCTAGTTGACTCTGCCAAATATCAGATCCTGTTTGGCTAAACCTTTGTCAACCTGATCAATCCTGGGTTACCAAACATAGGGTCCTGTTTGGTTTAACCCTTGATTACTTTGACTAACCCTTTGTCTAACATATATTATAACTTAAGTATATTGTTAAACATTGAAATACTTAGAGGAAGACATCATTGATGCATCTTGCACCAATAAGAAGTTCAATTCTCAACTTGGTTGTCTAATGTAGTACTTGTCCCTAAGCTCGTGGATGGCGAGTCTGTATCAATTTTAGAGATTTAAATAAAGTCTGCCCTAAAGATTGCTACCCCTTGCTTCGGATAGATCGGTTGGTAGATTCTACCTCCGGTTGTGAGTTTATTTCGATGTTGGATGCTTACCAGGGATGTCACCAAGTTCCTCTCACTCTTGAAGACTAAGAAAATGTCAGTTTCGTGACGGCAGATGGTACCTACTGCTACAACGTCATGCCGTTTGGGTTGTAGAATGCAGGGGCAACCTATCAACAGATGATGGATAAGGTCTTCCGACACCAGATAGGGAGGAACATTGAAGTGTATGTGGATGACATCTTGGTCAAGACAGACAAGCGGAAAGACATGATAGCCGACCTGGAAGAGACGTTCGCCACCTTGAGGGCCAATAAGCTGAAGCTGAACCTTGTTAAGTGTCTGTTCGGGGTGAAGAGTGGTCGGTTCCTCAGGTACATGGTGACGGAAAGGGGATTGAAGCTAATTCAGAAAAAGTGAAAGTCATCCTCAACATGTCATTCCTCGCAACTTCAAGGATGTATAGTGACTGAATGACAGAATTACAGCCCTGTCCAGGTTCATCTCCATGTTTGCTGACAAGACCCTGCCATTCTTTAAGATTCTGAGGATGGCAGTCAAGTTCGAATGGGATGACCAGTGCGAGAAAGCTTTCACAGATTTAAAAGCATACCTCGCCGAGCTCCCAATCCTTTACAAGCCATTGGAGGGAGAAACATTGTTCGTCTACTTGTCCGCGGCTGAACAAGCAGTGGGCTCTGCGCTCATTCGGGAAGAAGGCACTATTCAGTACCCAGTCAACTTCTTCGGCCATCTCCTGAAGGACGCAGAGACGCGGTATACCACTATGGAGAAGTTGACCTATGCTCTGGTATTAATGGCGCGGAGGCTCAGGTCATACTTCATGGCACATCCCATCGTGGTACACACCAACAACCTTGCTTTGGCGCGTCCTCACCAATTCGGAAGCTTCGGGTCAGCTGATCAAGTGGGCGGCAGAATTGAGCGAGTATGGGATTGAGTACCATCCCCGCACTTCCATCAAGGCTCAAGCTCTTGCTGATTTCATGCTCGAGGCTGTTCCAGAGCCAGAAGCTGATAGAGTATGGAAGATCTACGTTGATGGTTCCTCCAATAGCAAACACAGTGGAGTCGAAGTGCTAATGATTTCCCCCAGGAGAGATACATTACATTTATCCATCCGGCTCCACGTCCGAGCCACCAACAACGAAGCCGAGTATGAGGCGATCCTAGCGAGAATACAAGCAGCCAAGTAAGTGAGAGTTACTCGGGTCATCCTACACTCGGACTCTCAGCTCGTCGCCCAATAGATAAAGGGTGAGTTTGAAATAAACAATGAGAGCCTACAAAAGTACATGGCTATCTATGAACAACTGAGGTCCTCTTTCACCGAGATTGTTCTGCAGAAGATCGTCAGGTCCGACAATATTAAAGCGGATGAGCTAGCCAAGTTGGCTAGCTCTATTACCTCGTGGATACTGGACGAGCCTAGTGCTGTAGAAGGAACGGTGGCTCAGATCGAGGGAGAGGTCGTTGATGTTGCATTACCTGTTTGGAGGACGTCTTATGTGGAGTTCCTACGCAATGGGGGCACGCCAGCTAATGATAAAGGAGCCCGACTCTTTCGCCATCAGGTTTCTAGATTTATGCAGGTCGGAGATTAACTATACAAGAGAGCCTTCACTCGGCCATTACTCAAGTGTGTCGCCCCAGAGGAAATCGACTACATAATGTGAGAAGTCCACTAAGGCATTTGCAAGAGTCATATTAGTGGAAGATCCCTGGATAGGAAGATCATCTTGGCTGGATACTTTTGGCCAATGCTGCAAGTAGATGTCCTCAAGTTCGTTGCTGGATGTGAGGCTTGTCAAAAGCATCAGCATATCACTCATCGCCCGACTGAACTGCTTCGTGCCTCCACGGTCTCCTGCCCATTCGATCAGTGGGGGATGGACATTGTGGGTCCCTTTCCAATCGGGCCTCAGCAGAAGAAGTTCCTGCTAGTTCTGATGGACTATTTCTCTAAATGGGTGGAAGTTGAGCATCTCACGCACATTACGGAGGTCGCAGTGATGAAGATCCTGTAGAGGGACATCGTCTGCAGGTATGATATCCCTCACAAGTTGGTATCGGAAAATGGAAGACAGTTTACAGGGCGAAAACTCGAGGAATGGTGTGAAGGGCTAGGAATTCACCAAGCCTTCACTTCAGTCGCATACCCCCAGGGCAATGGCCAAGCAGAAGTCGTCAACTGATAAATCATTAGGAGGCTCAAGATAAAGCAAGACCACATCGGAGGTAGCTGGGTCGATGAACTCCCCAACATTCTATGTGTTGATGCAGTCTGACCCTGATTGTTGTTTTGGTGTTGACACCGATTTTAGTTTAGGTTGATGATTATGATTATTATTAAGTCCTGATCGGGGATTAGGCACGGTGTTGAAAAGTCCTAACCTGGAGGGTTAGGTGTGAAAAGTCCTAGCTTGGAGGGCAAGGTGTTGAAAAGTCCTAACTTGGAGGGTTAGGTGTGAAAAGTCCTGGCTTGGAGGGCTAGGTGTGAAAAGTCCTAACCTGGAGGGTTAGGTGTGAAAAAGTCCTGGCTTGGAGGGTCAGGTCCTAGCTTGGAGGGCTAGGTTGATGAAATCCTGGCTTGGAGGGTCAGGTCCTAGCTTGGAGGGCTAGGTTGATGAAATCCCGGCTTGGAGGGCCAGGTCCTAGCTTGGAGGGCTAGGTTGATGAAATCCTGGCTTGGAGGGTCAGGTCCTAGCTTGGAGGGCTAGGTTAATGAAATCCCGGCTTGGAGGGCCAGGTCCTAGCTTGGAGGGCTAGGTTGATGAAATTCTGGCTTGGAGGGTCAGGTCCTAGCTTGGAGGGCTAGGTTGGATGAAATCCTAGCTTGGAGGGCTAGGTTGGAGTCTCTGGATCGATCTGGTGACCGATCAGGGAAGTTGGCACGGTGCTCCTTCGTGGATCGGTCTGGTGACCGATCCAGCGATGACTGATCAGTCTGGTGATCGATCAGGGAACACACAGTGAGGTTGGGAACCTACTGTTCGGCTCCTGATCGGTCTGGTGACCGATCAGGGAGTCCACAGTGAGTTGAGTTCCCCTGCTGCTCAGCTCCTGATCGGTCCGATGACCGATCAGGGAGCATCCAGTAGGTTCTGGGAACCTTACTGATCTGCTCCTGATCGGTCTGGTGACCGATCTGGAACACTGTTCAGATCGTTCTGGAGAACGATCAAGTGTCGCGGACTCCATCTTATAACCGATCAGGCCGGAGCCTGATCGGTCAGGAAGCATCCTGATCGGTTTGGTGACCGATCAGGCTCGTGTGGCCGCCAAAGCTGGGAGTCCCAGCAAAGCGGTGGATCGGTCCGATGACTGATCCACGACCCCTGGATCGGTCCGGTGACCGATCACTTTAATTCAAACACGCTGTCAGACGCTCTGATCGCGTCTGATCACGCCTGCTTTCACTGATACGCTACTGATGTCACTTTGATCTTCTCTGCTATTATTGATACAAGTTTGATTTCATTTGCTAAACCTCTGATTGAGTGTGCAGGTGACAGGGATGACTTCAAACATTGAAGGATGGTCAACTGAGTTCTTTCCATGTATCAGTTTTGGCTGTTTCTACGTCTCAGGTTGCAACGACTGCTGGAGCTGCTAACTGGGGCTCGGCTGAGGGAAGCTCAAGGGTCCAGGAGAGGTCAGAGTTGTTGGGCAGTGGCAGTGAAGCAGCTAGTAAGCTGCAGTGGAGCGTCTGGTGGCTGGCGATGTGAGCTGCAGAGGCCAGATGCTTAAAAGACCTGAGAAGTGGAGAAGAGTAGGAGTTTTTGTTAGATCTTGCGAAATTTTCTTACTGCTACTACAACTCTTGTGCTCTTGCGACATCATCGATTAATCTCTGAAGCAACCTCTGTTACTTGAGCATTTGGAAGAAGAACCAGGAAGCTTGGCGAGTCCATCAGCGAGAAGACACGAAGAAGGAAGTTCTTGCGTGAGATCTGCGCTGGGTGGAGCTCGGTGAGAAGTTTGCTTGGATTCTTGCTGTCCTAAGTGCTCTGTAAGATCCTTCTTATGTTTCATTGTGCTTAAAACTTTATCTCTGTTGAAACGTTGTGGAGAGGTTACTCCACCGAGAAGGAGGTTGCTTACTATCCGGATTTTCCGGGGCTTGATCTGCCAACGATCAAGGGATCGCCCACCTTACGGGCACGCCAAGGAGTAGGGGCAAGTTATCCCGAACCTTGTAAATCCTCATTGTTAGCGTTTGGTGGTTGTTCTTAGCATAGGTTTTAAATACTGCATACTCTGTTTTTATTGCTTCCGCTGTGCTACTAAACGTTTAAGTGCAGAAAACTTAAAAAGTGCTAAGTTTCGGTGTCTGGCTACATTCACCCCCCCTCTCTAGCCATCCAAGTTTCAACAAGTGGTATCAGAGCTTGGGGCTCTGTACAAGCGAATTAACAACCGAGAGTCAACAACAATGGCGTTGAGAGAAGGTTTTAGCACTACCTGACCACTCTTCTTCGATGGAGCAGATTTTTAATATTGGAGATCGAAGATGGAGTACTATCTAAAGATGAATATCAACACTTGGCTCGCTGTGAAGGAGGGTTTTACCCCTCCAAAGGATGATGAAGGCAAAGAATTAGAATCGTGGCGTTGGTCGGCTGAACAAACTCGGAAGAGTGAAGCCGACGTGAAGGCGGTGGTGACCCTACAATGCGGCATGAACAAAGACCAACTAATCAAGGTTGGTCCATTTACAAGTGCAAAAGATTTATGGAACAAGCTAATCGAACTCCACGAGGGTACCCGAGACTCAAGAATCGCCAAGAGGGATTTGTTCCTCAACCAACTCCAAAACCTCTCCATGAAAGAGAATGAAACCGTAAGTGAGCTACATGGTAAGTTCAAGGAAGTCCTCAATGGTCTCCATTCTATTGATGAAAAGGTCGAGAATCGCGACCTTGTAAGGTATGTGTTAAAATCATTTCCAAGGAATGCTTTGTGGTCATCCATGGTGGATGCCTACAAAGTTTCCAAGGGCTTATCAATTGTAAAGTTAGATGATTTATTTTATGAGATGAAACTTCATGAAATGGCTAACAAAGGCCCCAAGGAGAAGGGGATTGCCTTAGTTGCAAGAGAAAAGAACAAGAAGAAGAAGGAGAAGAAGAAGGAGAAGGAAGTCTCTTCATCCTCATCTTCATCCGAATCTGAGTTCGAATCCGAGGAGGATGGCAGCGACTCTTCTTCCTCCGAGATGGCCAATTTTGTTAGAAGGATGATGAGAAAGAGTCGTCGCTTCAAGGGTAAAGGTAACCCAAGTGAAGTTAAGCTTGATAAGAATAATATTACTTGCTATGAATGTAGTAAGAAAGGGCACTTCAAGAAGAACTGCCCAAAGCTCAAGAAGAAGGAGGATAGATCCAAAAAGAAGAAGAAGACCTTGAAGGCCACTTGGGATGAATCCTCCTCAAGTTCATCCGAAGAAGAGAAGGATGAGAAGAGTACACGGCATGTGGCACTCATGACATTGGAAGATCAAGAGAGCAGGGATGAATCGAGTGACTCATCAAACGCGGCTTCATCATCTTCGGATGATGAAGAGGTAATCACTCCTAAACTTGATAAATGCTATAGAACAATTGCTTGTTTAACTGATTTCTTGAAAAAGTCAAAAGCAAAAATTAAATCATTGAAAATTGAAGTTGAACAATTGAAGTCCTCTAGGGATGAGGATGTTGATGATTTGTATGTTGAATTGTTAGAGGATGAAAATAAATCATTGAAGAGTGAAGTTGAGAGACTCGAGAGTGTTCTTGAGAAGTTCTCAACAAACTCAAAGACCTTAGACATGATCTTGAATGCCCAAAGGGCAGTCTACAATAGGGCCGGTATTGGTTACCGACCCAAATAACCATCATTTGTGTCCTTAATATCTAGGACTGATGTTAGACAATCTAAGACACCTAGGGCTCAAAGGAAAGTAGTCAAGGCATGGGTGCCTAAGTCTTGCTTAGTAGGTGCTTTAGGTCCCAATGTTTGGGTACCTAAAACTTCTATTTTTCGAATTGTGTAGGTTGTGATTGAGAGGGAGCATCTATCAACTTGGTTCGTTGATAGTGGGTGCTCCAAACACATGACCGGGGATAGATCACTGTTTAGCACACTTCAAAGAAAAAGTAGAGGTAATGTTTCCTTTGGTAACAATGGTAGTCTTAAGGTTATAGGAATAGGAGACATTCAAATATCTGAATGTCTTAGGATTAAGAATGTCCTTCTAGTCAATGGGATGACATTTAATCTCCTAAGTGTCAGTCAATTATGTGATGCGGGTTACACAATTGATTTTCAATCAAGTCAATGTCTAGTTAGATAACATGACACATTGGACACGGTACTAGTAGGAACAAGAATAGATAATATTTACCAAGTTTCATTTAAAAGTGCTACTAATACTCTTGTTAAGTGTTTCATATCAAAAGAAGAGGAGTCCACCCTTTGGCACCGGAGACTAGCACTCGTGAACATGAAGAATATCCGGAAGTTGGCCAACAAGGGATTAGTTTGTGGCTTACGAAGCATCAAGTATGAAAAGGACAAACTTTGTGATGCATGTCAAATGGGTAAGCAAACAAAATCTGCACATAAAGGTAAAAGCACTGTAAGTACTTCTACCACATTGGATTTACTTCATATGAACTTGTTTGATTGTAGCACTATTATATCATTGAATGATAGTAGATATTATTTTGTTATCATTGATGATTTTACTAGATATACATGGACTTATTTTCTAAAATATAAGGACCAAACCTTAGATGTTTTCATTTCTTTTTGTAGAAGAGTTGAAAATGAGAAATCATCAACTATTAAGACAATAAGAAGTGATCATGGAGGTGAATTTTAAAACCAACGATTTTTAGAATTTTGTCAAGATAGAGGGTATAGACATGAGTTCTCCACTCCTAGAACACCACAACAAAATGGTGTTGTAGAGAGGAAGAACCGAGTCCTGCAAGAGGCTGCACGAAGCATGCTCAATGAGTACTCATTACCGGGGTACTTATAGGCTGAAGCTGTGAACACAGCTTGCTACGTGCAAAATCGAGTCCTTATTCATAGATTCTTAGGTAAGACTCCTCATGAACTTTGGTTTGGAAAACCACCTACGGTTAAACACCTTAGGGTGTTTGGTTGTAAGGTGTTTATTCTAAACACCAAGGACCACCTTGGAAAGTTCACGGCAAAGGCTAATGAAGGGATACTAGTCGGGTAGTCCCTAGTTAGCAAAGCCTATCGAGTCTACAATAAGAAATCTAGATTGGTTGAAGAATCTTCTGATGTTATCTTTGAAGAAATTCCAAGATCAAATGATCAACCAGAAGATGTCGAAGGAGTTCAATTCGAACTTAGGAAACTAAGTTTGAATGGAAGTCCATGTATTGTTGATGGTGACGAATTCGATGACTGCGAGCCTAGACAACCCATAGATCAGCCGGATCCTGAGGCTGAGCTAGTGTCTAGTGAAACCATTCAAGAAGCACCACCAACACCAAGACAAACTAGGTTAGCCTCTAGTCATCCCCAAGACCAAATTGTTGGAGACATCCATCATGGGGTTAGGACTAGATCATTCCTTAGGAATGAGGCTAATGAAGTTGCCTTAATTTTCGAAATTGAACCTAGAAAAATTGATGAAGCATTAAATGATCCCGATTGGATCATTGCGATGCAAGATGAACTAGGTCAATTTGAAAGAAGTCAAGTTTGAGACTTAGTCCCTAGACCTACGAAGACCTCCATCATTGGAACCAAATGGGTCTTCAAAAACAAATTGAACCATAAGGGAGAAATCATAAGAAACAAGGCACGCTTAGTAGCCAAGGGCTACAGTCAAGTTGAAGGCCTAGATTAATTATGATGAGACCTATGCTCCCGTAGCCCGATTAGAGTCCATCCGATTGATACTTGCATTTGCAGCACATCGGGGTTTCAAGCTATATCAAATGGACGTCAAATCGGCCTTTCTAAATGGTTTAATAAGAGAAGATGTCTATGTCGAACAACCTCCGGGGTTTGAGAGTACCGAATTCCCAAACCACGTATTTAAGCTCAAGAAGGCGCTTTATGGCCTTAAACAAGCACCCCGAGCTTGGTATGAGCGGTTGTCGACGTTCCTAATTGAAAAAGATTTTGTTAGAGGCCAAATAGACCCTACACTGTTTCTACGTAGAGATGGTGACAGTATATTTGTAGCCCAAGTATATGTCGATGACATAATTTGTGGCTCAAACAACAAGCACTAGTGGAAAAAAAGCTTTTAACACCGGTTATTTTCGACTTTTAACACCGGTTCCGGAACCGGTGTTGATCCAGCCGGCATTGTAAGTATAGACTTTTAACACCGGTTAACAAACCGGTGTGATATATAGATTTAACACCGGTTAATAACCGTTGTTAAAAGTTCAATTATGAGGCGGGAAAGCCATTTTAGACACCGGTTATTTTAAATAACCGGCATTCAAACATCATTATTAACACCAGTTCTGGAAACAACCGGTGTTAAAGTATCATTTTTAACACCGGTTCTGGAAACAACCGGTGTTAAAACATCATTTTTAACACCGGTTCTGGAAACAACCGGTGTTAAAAATGATGTTTTAACACCGGTTCTAGAAACAACCAGTGTCAAAAGTCTTAATTTTTTATATAAATTTCATATTTATTTTTGAGGACGAGCGATTAGCCTTTTGCCACCAATATAATTAATGAGACGAAACAAAATTCTGTCTATAATAAAACTTGTGAAAAAACTATATTCTCAAGTTTCGTGAAAGGACGATGAACACCATCTCAAGTGTTAGCTTAATGTCTACAACGAACTTCAATGGATACAATCTATAACAAAGATGATATATCGATGGCTTCTCTCAGAATGCACAAGTTAAACAAGGAACAGATAGAAATTTAGGTGTGGAAGGCACCTAAGAACACATCTGCACTTTAGCTGAAGGATTGCATCCCTGTACAAGTTGATTTTGTAGTTACTTGAAACCCACACCATGCACCCCAATGCTCCAATTGTACCCGGCTTTACGCCATTCTCTCTTCACTCCTCCGGCGGCAGTTTGAGCTTAAAACTGGTTCAGGAGGCTGGAGATTTTCTTCAGTTTGAGAGGAAGATCTTCCAACACATTTAGTAGGCCGGAGAGCTGATTACTCTGCACGTGACTACAAAAAAGTAATCATCATATTTATATTACTCTCGAAAGGGTTAAGAGAAATAATCTTATGCATTCAAATGAGACTCACAATGTAGTCAAAGATGATAAATTTCCCATTGAGGCTGGTAATGGACCACTGAGATTATTGAAAGAAAGATCCCTACTTGAAAATGGACATGTTACTCATTAATAATAAAGGATAAGCAGAAAACATGAATATCTAGTGAAATACAAAACCCAACCCACAAGTTTATTAGACCAGTGAGAGAGCTAAAGGCATCTGGCAGATCACCACTCAATTTATTTGTTATTAATTGACCTGAACAGCACAAAGGCCACCAATGAAATTGAGATTAACAAACGAAACACATGATCAATTGTGTAAAACCAAACAACACATTACATGTCTGTCAGAAGGGTTAACTTTGATAAGGAATCTGGAATGCTGCCTGTGAATTGATTAGATGAAAGAAAACTGTCCCAAGGCAAATCATGCAGATCATCACAGAACAAGAGCAATCTATGTAAACAAGAAATGTTAGACACATATTATCATTTAAAACATACAATGTGCGCAGGGTGAGAGGAAGATTTCCTGGTATGCCTCCACCAATGTTGTTGTTACTCAGATCTCTACAATCGAAAGTAGCAAGCAAACAATAGTCAATACACAAATTCTAGGTGATGGCTTGAGCTTTGAGAAATGAACTGAATGAATTGGAGAATGAGACTGTAGTTTCTCATGCTAACAGAAAAATGAAATTCAACCAACTATGACTGACATTATAATTATTGAAGAAAAATTGCCTAGATCATCGCCCAGTTGTCCTCCAAGATTTGCAGCATTGATAACTCTATCAAAATAAGGCCATTAAGATAAGAATGCAAGATTCTTCAATTGGATAAGTTAGGAGACAATTACCGTACATTGCAGTTATGTTTGAGTTAACACATTGAACACCTTGCCAATTCTCTGTGCAGGGGTCTCCTCCATTCGGAACCCATCCAGGAAGAGGAGGTGAACCCAGTGCAACATATAAGCCATTTATAGCAGCAACTAAGAAAAAAAATTGCAGCAATAGTACTGTAGATTAAGAAATTCAGTATACATGCAGCATTGCGTACATAAAATATAGGTGCTCTACCTACCACATGTATAAACAAACGTTCTAATACATATAATTTAACTATGTATGTGATGCATCAAGCACAATTGCACACAACAACAAGGACAAATAGAGCCTATCGTCAGTTTAAAAAACAAGGACAATTTTGAGAAGGAAAACAAAACTTAGCATACCATCCCGTTCATCAGTGAATGAGTAGCAATGTGACAACACAAAAATCACGACCAGACAAACCCACAATACCGCCGACAATCAAACAAAAACCCCCAGCTTTCTCGCATAAAATCGCCATATTGGAAACCAAAACAAAACGATTGATTCGAAAAGCCTAGCAAAAAGATCCAACTCGACCATCACCTCCATAATGCAGCTCCACGATAACAACCAACAAAAGCAAGCCATGCCTTCCTCCGTCAATCACATCCATGCCCTCCTCCCATAACATTCGCAAGTCTTCAATCAAGGGACGTAAACAAACATCTATGTCATTTCCAGGCTGTTGTGGGCCCGAAATCATCATAGACAACATTATGTATTTCCGCTTCATGCACAATTGAGGAGGGAGATTGTAAATTACCAACAGAACTGGCCATGAGCTATGCTTACTACTCAAGTTACCATATGGATTCATTCCATCCGTAGCAAGTCCAAGCCTAAGGTTTCTTGGCTCATTGCCAAAGTCTGGAAACAATTGATTGATTCTTTTCCACTGTAAAGAGTCAGCCGGATGACGAATCTTTCCATCACATTGCCTCTCATCTGCATGTCATCTAAGGTTCTTTGAATCTTTTGCATTAGCAAATAATCTCTTGAACCTTGGAATTATTGGAAGATACCATAAGACTTTTGCCGGAGGCCCATTTGGGCTCTCATCACAACTAGAATCACCATCCTTCACTTTGTAGCGTGATACCTGACATATGGGGCACTGATGCAACCCTTCTAACTCGTTTCTGTACAAGATGCAATCATTGGGGCAAGCATGTATTTTCTTGTATGCCATACCCATTGGACACAATATCTTCTTTGCCTCATAGTTACGATCCGGTAGTGTATTACCTTCTGGAAGCATAACTTTCAATAACTCAAGCAATTCGGTAAAACTTTTGTCACTCCACCCATTTTGTGCTTTTATCTTGAACAATTTTAATACTGCTTCCAATCGTGAGAATTGAGTGCACCCTGGATACAACGGCTTCTCCGCATCACTACACAAATGATCATATACATGTGCTCGCTGAAAAAACTCTGGTCCAACATCACGGATCATGTCTTCTAGTCGATCATCCATATCTACATCAACTTGCTCAGTTTGGGACACACTTGGCATGCTTAATGATTCACCATGCCATATCCATCTTGTATAACTCTTGCAAAATCCATCGCAAAGAACATGTTCTTCTATTTCATCCACTTTCAAACGTCTTAGGTTCACACATTTTACACAAGGATAAAAAAAATATTTCAGTATTATCACGAGCATTTCTTTTAGCAAATTCTAAGAACTCTTTCACCCCATTCTCATACTCATCACTTGTGCGTAAAGCATTTATCCAACTACGATCCATATATGCACGGACTGTTTGAGAAAGACATTAAAAGGAAGATTAAGAATCGAGTTATCAAAAGGAATATAAAAAAACATAAAAATCAAAATCAATGATTAGGAAGACTTAGCATTGGTACATAAATAGAAAAAAATTAAGTTATCAAAAAGAAAGTTCATCACAAGAAACTTGCAAATGTACTTAAGCAAGTGCCCTACCATGAGTTAAACTAAACATAGTAAGTAAGCACTACTAACACCTATGGAAAAGAAGTCACATAATCAAAATCATAAATACACATTATTAGGTTTTGTGATCTAACATTAGGATAAAAAAGTTTATGAATACCTAGTACGAATCACAAATGAAAAGACATTCAAGTAAAGATCAAGATGGCTTCAATGATGCATAAATGAAGTTTATGAATACTAGTGCCTGGTCTTGTTATCACACCATTAGCTTTATTATAATCTTTTTGAAAAAAATAGTTACCATTTATAAAATCAGAAGATTTTGAAACATTGACAACTTTTCGACACTCAAATAGAATTGTATCAATAAGTTATGGAAATATAACTATTATTATAGTCTCAAGCCGAGTTGGAAAAATGTTGGCACCCAACATAAAAAGTATCTTAACCTTATGAAGATAATCCCATGTAATTGCAACAAACATGACTTCTTATTCTAGTAATGTAGAGAATATTACGGTGTTATATTGTCATTACAAGTAATTAGACATGAGACCATCTAGATATTGTGCATATTTCCTAAAACAATTCAGCTAAGATAGTGAGGATCACACCATACAATTAAGAAAAGCTAATATATTCAGATTCTTTTTTTTTTCATAAATTTCCCTAAGAATGCAACCAAGATTAGCACAATCTCTATTTTGATTCAGATCTAATTTTTAGGAGTTTCTCAGTGATGTTAGTACCAATGACCATTTTCAAAACTACAAAGCATTAACCTCCTATACAAAATAATCCGTAATCAGCTAGCGCCCTGTATCCAAGATAAGATTTAGCTTTTTATATGATTAATCAAATAGCTAAACTAATTACTACCCCTATTTAGAATCTAACCCCTAATTTAACCTAAGCTTCACTAAACTTTGTTCGCAGCAGGGAAAGGGACCATCCCTTTGCAATAAGTTCCAATTTACACATAGCTACAACAAAGATGTCCAAGCTGTCCCAAATAAACACCTCACTCATCCCATTAACACCCGACAGCCCTTAAGCTTTTGGCACACAAAATAACCCTCGCGTGACAACCCAAAAACAAAAGAATCACATGAACTACTCATCAATCCAAAACAGAGTTTTTATCCCAGAATAAACTCAAAGTCCTAATTGCCATCTCAGCCCATCCCAAACCAATAACCCACGGCAGAGGAAACAAATTTCCCTCGTATACAAAGAAAATCAAACTTGATTGCTAGCCCACCATTCCAAAACCGAAACACAACTCAACGCTACTGATTAAATTCCAAGTATCAAACCCTAAACAATGAACCCTTACCTCAGTCTCCTTGCTTCGATCAAACTCCGATCAAATCCGTTGCCAACAGGCTATGCCGGAGGAACTGTTCAGGATTCGGGGAAGAGCGCTCTACAGTGGAAGGAGGCGCAGTCGCCAGACAAATCGAGTGGAGAAGAGGAAGACTAGAGGTGGCGTCGGCGCACGGTGAGGAAAGAACCCGCACAGGGGAGGGGTCGCACTGCAGCAATGAAAGGAAGGCGAAGATAAACGAGATGTGAGGTTCACCGACGATGAGAGCTCCTAGCCGCGGAGGTCGACCTTGGCGCGATCCCATGAGGCGAGCTGCGGCGTCGAGCGGAGAGGGGAAGATTCGGCGAGGCTAGGGCACGGGGAGATCTTTCATAATTGACATGTATGACTTAATTAAGAACAAGGCATGCGCGCAAAAAACATATGACCACGGTTATTTACAAAACCATAGTCAAATATATTTTTAACACCGGTTGTTAAAAGAACCGGTGTTAAAAGTATTTTAAAGTTCAAATAATTATAACATATGACCCCGGTTATTTATAAAACCGTAGTTAAATATATTTTTAACACCGGTTGTTAAAAGAACCAGTGTTAAAAGTATTTTAAAGTTTAAATAATTACAAAAATGCCACCGCCTTTTTTTTTAACATCGGTTTTAATACAACCGGTGTTAAAAGCCGTTGTTAAAGGTCTTTTTTGTACTAGTGAAGGGCTATTTAAATGAGTTTATTGGACACATGGAGAGTGAATTTGAAATGAGTCTAGTGGGAGAGTTGACTTTCTTCCTTGGACTTGAAATCAAACAAACTCGAGACGGGATCCATGTGCACCAATCAAAGTATACTCAAGAGATGCTTCGAAAATTCAACATGAGTGATTCAAAAGAGGTAACCACTCCCATGGCTACAAACGCAAGATTAGACAATGATGAAAGTGGTAAACCTGTTGATTTGACTCAATATCGGAGCATGATAGGTAGTCTGCTATACCTCACAGCTAGTCGACCTGACATACTTTTTGCTGTGGGTATGTGCGCTAGATATCAAGTTTGTGCCAAGGAATCTCACTTAATTACTGTTAAGAGAATTTTGAGATACCTTAAGGGCACAATTGGAGTTGGTCTTTGGTACCCCCGTACCGAGTCTTTTGATCTAATTGGCTATACCGATTCTGACTATGCTGGGTGCAAGTTGGATCGAAAAAGCACGAGTGGGGGTTGCCAATTTCTAGGATCATCTCTAGTTAGTTGGTCAAGTCGGAAGTAACATTGTGTTGCTCTCTCCACGACCGAGGCAGAATATATCGTCATGGGAGAGAGTATATCGCAATTGTTGTGGATGATTCATACTCTAGAGGACTATGGATTAAGCTACAAGGGTATGCAAGTGTTATGTGACAACATTAGCATAATTAACCTAACCAAGAATCCGGTCCATCACTCTAGAACCAAACATATTGAAGTGCGTCACCACTTCATTAGGGATCATGTTGCTAGAGGAGATATTGTGCTCTCATATCTAGAGTTCAAATCAAATCTAGCGGACATTTTCACTAAACCACTCCCCGAAAATGAGTTTAGCTTCTTAAGAAGGGAGTTGGGAATGTGTCACACTTCATAGACATCAAAATGCATTCAAAACCCTTCATGATCAATTCGAATTGTTGGAACACAATTGGGTAACTTGGGGACATCTCACACAAACTATAAGGTTTACCAAAACGTTTTTGCTTGCTAGATATGGGGTGAGATGCTAGGATCAACTTAATTTCTCAAAATATTGTTGGATCGAGAGAACCGATAAAGGAGGGGGTGAATATCGAAAAACGTTCGGATTTAAGAGATAGAGAAATTACGCAGCGGAAATTAAAACAAACAAACGCAAACGTCATGTTTTTTACTTGGTTCGGAGTCGCGGTCGGCTCCTACTCCAAGGCCCACGGTCGTTGACCGTTTACTGCGGGCAATTCTATATTTGCGCAAAACGGTTTACAAATAGATGTTACAATTGTAGTATAGTAAACACAAAAATAGAAAATCGCTTTTCGTTATCGACGTCCGGTGTGGAATGTTTCTCGGAGCAGAGGGACGTCGTCGACGCTTGTATTTCGAGTCGGGAGGTTTCTGGAGCAGAGCGCGAGAGCAGAGGAGCGTGATTGCGTTGAATGAATTCAGTGTCGAAGCCTTGGGGTCGAGGGCCCTTTTTATAGCACCTGGGGGCGCCCGGAACGTCGGGGGCGCCCCCCACGTGTCAGCCGATCCGAGTTCTTCTCGGTCAGCTCTGATCCCTCCAAACTCGGGATCAGATCATGACTGGGGGCGTCCAGATTGACCGGGTCAACTCTCATCCGTTGGCTTCACGCTGGCTTGCTTCGTTGGCTTGACCTGGGGCGCCCGGGAGCACGGGGCGCCCCGCCCATAAGCTGTCGAAGCTCACCTTGCTTTTACTTTGTTTTGTGTTCACCTTGGGGGCGCCCGGGAGGCTCCGGGTGCCCTACTCAGCCTCTGCCTCACTCCTTCAAGGCTCTCTGAGCTGCAGACACTCGTTCCTTCGGTCCTGCATCCAGGGTTAGTCCAAAACAACATAAAACAATTAATATGTTAGTTTATATAGCATTAGCTATCTTGGTTCTGACTTTGGGTCTCCCAAATGGAGCCCTAGGTCGAACCGACGCCTACTATTCCCTCGATGGGGAACACGTCCTCACCTACTCCTCTCGGGAGAATTTACCTGATGCCAACCGGCTCCTCCGGTTGGACTTTTGCCTAGAGGTCCTTCGCCAGGTCTTGGATACCAAGCTGTCCTTCGCCCGGTGCCTAGCATTCCTTCGTCAGGTCTTCAGTCCCAAGCTGTCCTTCGCCTGGTGCCTAGCTGTCCTTCGCTAGGTCTTTGTATCCTGGCATTCCTTCGCCAGGTGCGTAGCAGTCCTTCGCTAGGGCTTTGTATCCTGGCATTCCTTCGCCAGGTGCCTAGCAGTCATTTGCTAGGGCTTTGTATCCTAGCATTCCTTCGTCAGGTGCCTAGCAGTCCTTCGCTAGGTCTTTGTATCCTGGCATTCCTTCGCCAGGTGCCTAGCAGCCCTTCGCTAGGACTTTTCCTGCACACTTGAGTAACATTGTTAGATCACCAATAATACTTAACTTTGAACCCTTTGCCAATATCAAAACAAGATTCGATATGGTGCTTTCTGCACCAACAAATGTCAATGCATCCCTTGAGAAATTTGGTTGACAAGATAAAAATCACTTCGATGACCAAGTATGGGGAAAACCAATGCATAAGACATGTGTACAATCAAGAAAACTTGATTGGAGACTTGAATTTGAGACAAACTTGCTTGAAATTGCTTGAATGTTTGTTGATTGAGTTTGACTCTACTTGGGTGGAGCAAAGTGATTTGTCAAAACCATAAGGACTTTTGATCCTCCTTCAGGGATCAATTATAGTCATGGGATCACTTCCAAGATCGATAACTTTCATCAGATCTTATCAGAAATCATTTGGAAGTCTGAAACTGAAAGTTTCAGATCGTATCAGGAAAAATCAGGAAGCCTGATCGGTCACCGGACCGATCAGGAGTAGGACTGATCGGTCCAACAGACCGATCAAGCTGTTTCGCGATTAACCACAGAAATTTCTCTGTCTTGGTCTGGATCGGTCCCCGGACCGATCTAGACCTCCCTGGGGTGATCGGTCCATAGACCGATCAGAGAGGTCACAGAACACTTCGTGGAAAATTGTCCAAACAATCTGTGTTGGCCTGGATCGGTCCACAGACCAATCTGGCACCCTGTGGTGATCGGTCCACAGACCGATCTGGGGCTCACAGGATACCTTTCAAACCTACTGTTCGCTTCCTGATCGATCAGCCGATCGATTAGGAGCCTGCTTGATCGGTCACCCGACCGATCAGGACCAGGATAGATCGATCAGGCCGGAGCCTGATCGGTCTGGGCACTCCCAGATCGAACGGTGATCCATTCGATCACATTAAATTGGGGTTGGTGGACCGATCCACCAACCGATTAATTCCTCCTAAACCCTACATCTCCCAAGCCCTAGCGCCGAAACTCACTTCTTGCGCATCCTCATCCTGTGCGTGAGCTCTTCCTGCGTCTCCTTCTTCCTTGCGCGTGAGTTCCACTTCTCCCCGTGCATGTGAGTTTTTCTTCCTGCTGTTGGTGTTCTCAGCAACTGCTAGCTGCGAGCTTGTCCCGGCGTGGCGATTCTCTCTTGCGCAAGTTTTAGAGAGTGTTTTTCTCCAACCAACTCGGCAATGGCACCTAAGTAAGGGTTTCCTTCTTTCATCTTGTTGCTCCCTTCAAATATCATAATATGTGGTGAACTAACCGTGATGTTTGTTCTTGGGGTTTCCTTTGGGTGTGTGCCGTGTGTGTCTTCCCGTGATCAAATCTTAGTTCTTTGATTAAATCTATGTTCATATGATCAACTCCATCTTGTGTTATAATTCATGCGTGTATTACATGATCAACCTCTATTGATTATAACCTCACTTCATTTAATTCAATTGTTGTCATGATCAATTCTTCAAACCCATTAGAAAATCATCTAAGGGCAAAGAACCCGCGGAGGGAAGCTCAAAGGGCAAAGACCCTTCTTCTTCCGCGCCCTCCCGAAGGCCTCATCCTTCGTCAAGTTCTCAGTTCCCTAACGTCGTCTGTGAGCAGGCATTTCAGTCTCGCACCTTCAAGTTACTTTCTTACCGGTCCATTGATGGGCCCTTCCTGGCTGAGCACTGTCCCTCCATTGTGGAGATAATTACCTTCTACAACTTGGGCTTTCTCCTTTCCCTCGAAAGGACTATAAACTATGACCTTGTCTCAGAATTCTACAATAACCTTCAACAAGGGCCTCAAGGGAGCTTTAAATCCACTACCCGAGTAGCCAAGAGAAATCTTGATTTCTCTTATGAGATCCTGGCGGAGTATCTGGGCGGTCGTCGATCGCCTAACTTGTATTCTATCTATCCTGAGCTCCCTGACCCTTTATTGGCTCCTTTTGCGAACGTCACCCCCGACACTATATATCAGCACTTCTTTGGCCATCCTCGACCAGCCGGTCTTTATGAGTTGGGGTCTGACTTTCTGACTTTTGCAGCGCTCCGTCTCTCCCCTGTTGATTACATTCTGTTCAAGATAATCACAAATTGCATCCTGTCGATCACTTCCAAACCCTTGACCGAGATCCGACCTTACCATTGCCTGATGCTCTATGGTATGCACCGCCACATGGACTTTGATATCATGGAGAGTATTTTTCAGTCCATCCTATCCTATAGAGAGCTGAGGCGACGCAATATCTATATGCCATTTGGTCACATCATCACTGACTGGCTTATGTCAGTAGGTGTTGATGTAACCAAAGGCAGGACAGTGCCCATGGTTAGACAGGATTGCAGACTTGGCAAGCGGACGTTTGCCAAGTCTGGCATCAACATCCAGGATCACGATCGGGCTCTGGTATGGAAGGACGGGAGGGGTCTTGGCGAGCTACCTGGGGGAGTCACACACTTTCAGGCACCAGCAGATGCTGCTGCACATCATGAGGCTCCCGCTGCTGCTGCTGACTATGACTATGAGCCAGAGCCAGACCTGCGCTGGCAAATTTCAGAGCTTGATCGGACCATCCAGCATGATCTTCATTTGCGAGAGCTCTATCGCGAGGAGGTTCGCTCGGAGTTCCGATCCTTCGATCGCAGACTGACCGCGGTGGAGTCCGATGTCTCGGGGGTCCATTCTCTGCAGCAGACATGGTATGACGAGTGGTGCCGACACACGTTTCCTGAGAATGGCCCTCTGGGAGTGCTGCACCGGGGTCTTTTGTTCCTGATGATGCCACGATGGATGACCCTATGCATGATGACCCCCACGCCGATGGTTGATGTATTCAGCTTCTACCCGTGACTATTTGACTGCCTGGATTGTATGACTCTATGGCTAGATGCCTATGACTTGACTTTGATGGTTTTTGTACTGTCTTTACCTTGACTTTGATGTGATGTGATGCATTTGCTATTATGCCTGCTTTTTATATTTGACTTACTATAATCTGCTTATTGTTGGCTTATATGATTGTTCGTAAAATTGCTATCGTTATGTATGCCTCATGATGCGTTGCTATGATTATGTTTATGACACCATGTTCATATGGTACATATGATTGTGTTGCCGTGCTTTATATCTATCATATGTGTTTCATATGTTTATCAAAATAAATCAAATGTTATGTTGTTTTGGGATACCCCTAGGGTTGAGGGGGAGTATGTTTAAACTTAACAACCTGTCTACGCCCTTTTCGGTGTTTGACAAAGGGGGAGAGTGAGGTTGGTTAAGTTTAGGACGATTATGAGTTTAATGGTTGTAGGGGGAGGATCCTAATTCTCCTACAATTCTGATTTGAGACTATTGGATTCAAATCCCTAAACTTAAAATCGGGTTGTCAAACAACAAAAAGGGGGAGATTGTTGATGCAGTTTGACCCTGATTGTTGTTTTGGTGTTGACACCGATTTTAGTTTAGGTTGATGATTATGATTATTATTAAGTCCTGATCAAGGATTAGGCATGATGTTGAAAAGTCCTAACTTGGAGGGTTAGGTGTGAAAATTCCTAGCTTGGAGGGCTAGGTGTTGAAAAGTCCTAACATGGAGGGTTAGGTGTGAAAAGTCCTGGCTTGGAGGGCTATGTGTGAAATGTCCTAACCAAGAGGGTTAGGTGTGAAAAAGTCCTGGCTTGGAGGGTCAGGTCCTAACATGGAAGGCTAGGTTGATGAAATCCTAGCTTGGAGGGTCAGGTCCTAGCTTGGAGGTCTAGGTTGGATGAAATCCTAGCTTGGAGGGCTAGGTTGGAGTCCCTGGATCGATCTGGTGACCGATCAGGGAAGTTGGCATGGTGCTCCTTCGTGGATCGGTCTGGTGACCGATCAGGGAACACACAGTGAGGTTGGGAACCTACTGCTCGGCTCCTGATCGGTATGGTGACCGATCAGGGAGTATGCAGTTCACTCACTGCTCGGCTCCTGATCGGTCTGGTGACCAATCAGGGAGCCCACAGTGAGTTGAGTTCCCCTGCTGCTCTGCTCTTGATCGGCCCGATGACCGATCAGGGAGCATCCAGTAGGTTCTGGGAACCTTACTGATCTGCTCCTGATCGGTCTGGTGACCGATCTGGAACACTGTTCAGATCGTTCTGGAGAACGATCAAGTGTCGCGGACTCCGTCTAATAACCTATCAGGCCGGAGCCTGATCGGTCAGGAAGCTTCCTGATCGGTCTGGTGACCGATCAGGCTCGTGTGGCCGCGAAAGCAGGGAGTCCCAGCAAAGCTGTGGATCGGTCTGATGACCGATCCACGACCCCTGGATCGGTCCGGTGACCGATCACTTTAATTCAAACGCGCTGTCAGACGCTCTGATCGCGTCTGATCACGCCTGCTTTCACTGATACGCTACTGATGTCACTTTGATCTTCTCTGCTATTACTGATACAAGTTTGATTTCATTTGCTAAACCTCTGATTGAGTGTGCAGGTGACAGGGATGACTTCAAACATTGAAGGATGGTTAACTGAGTTCTTTCCATGTATCAGTTTTGGCTATTTCTACGTCTGAGGTTGCAACGGCTGCTGGAGCTGCTAACTGGGGCTCGGCTGAGGGAAGCTCAAGGGTCCAGGAGAGGTCAGAGTTGTTGGGAAGTGGCAATGAAGCAGCTGGTAAGCTGCAATGGAGCGTCTGGTGGCTGGCGATGTGACCTGCAGAGGTCAGATGCTTAAAAGACCTGAGAAGTGGAGAAGAGTAGGAGTTGTTGTTAGAGCTTGCGAAATTTCTTACTGCTACTACAACTCTTGTGCTCTTGCGACATCATCGATTAATCTCTGAAGCAACCTCTGTTACTTGAGTATTTGGAAGAAGAACCAGGAAGCTTGGCGAGTCCATTAGCGAGAAGACACGAAGAACGGAGTTCTTGCGTGAGATCTGCGCTGGGTGGAGCTCGGTGAGAAGTTTGCTTGGATTCTTGCTGTCCTAAGTGCTCTGTAAGATCCTTCTTGTGTTTCATTGTGCTTAAAACTTTATCTCTGTTGAAACGCTGTGGAAAGGTTACTCCACCGAGAAGGAGGTTGCTAACTATCCGAATTTTCCGGGGCTTGATCTGCCAACGATCAAGGGATCGCCCACCTTACGGGCACGCCAAGGAGTAGGGGCAAATTATCCCCGAACCTTATAAATCCTCTTTGTTAGCGTTTGGTGGTTGTTCTTAGCTTAGGTTTTAAATTCTGCATACTCTGTTTTTATTGCTTTCGCTGTGCGACTAAATGTTTAAGTGCAGAAAACTTAAAAAGTGCTAAGTTTCGGTGTCTGGCTACATTTACCCCCCCCTCTCTAGTCATCCAAGTTCCAACACTATGGTCCTACCACACCTCTCCAAGAGAAGGAACAGGTCAGAGTCCCTTTCATCTCGTATATGGAGCGGAGGTAGTCATTCCTGTTAGGATCGATGGCTCGGCTTTTCTTTGGTATCCACCCCAAAGGGTGACTAATCCAAGGATCCGCACGCGTACACCACTTCCACTATGAATGGTCTCCTTCAAGGTGGAGAAAACCTTTACAACTTTGCCTTCTTCCTCTTTACAAGATCACAATGAAGACTAGAGGAAGACTTGAGGACTCTTGGCACTAGCAGCACTTCGTTACACACAAGAACCGTTGTTTGCTTGAGCCAAACAGTCTTCCTTTTATAAGAGTAAAGGACAGCCTCGCATGCTGTGCAGTCGACTGGCCCAGCTATAAATGCTAGCCAACGGCTAGCAAACAGCTAGCCAACGGCTAGTTTTGGGGTATACCAGTCGACTGCCCCAAGGCCAGTCGACTGGTCCGAAGCTGCGAACTCTCTGTGGGTTTTGGCAGTCGACTGCCTCTGGGCCAGTCGACTGCCCTGCCTCCCAGCTCAGCTCCAGCCACTCCGAACCTTCTCCTTCGCGTGTGCCTTCAGGTCTGCTCCCTTGGCTCGCCTCTTGAAGTCCTCTTCCTCTGGCTATCGTCCCTCGGATGCGCACGCAAGCCTTCCCTTGGCTTGCCTCCATGCCACCCTTCACGTGTGCCCTTTGAAGTCCACTTCCCGGCTTGCCCTTGGAACTCTCCTCCCTCGGCTCTCGTCCCTCGGATAGGTCCACCAAGTGTGATTCTCCAAGTCCTGCAAACTTAATCACACATATCAAATACAACCAACACCCTAACATTAATCATATTGGCACACACATCAAAACCATGATCTTCCCGATCATTCTTGGGTCGATTGCCTCAACAATCTCCCCCTTTTTGATGTGTGACAACATGTTTAAGTTAGGGATATAATATACTAGTCAACAACACAAATAAAGAGCAGTAACAATTTGAAAATGTAACCTTAAGAAGTAACCTCCCCCTTAATCTATGTCATTTTCAAAGTTTCATCATAATTCAATATTAAGTCCAGATTTTTGCTAAAAATCAAACTTAAACTACCCATTCTCCCCCTTTGACACCATAAAAAATGATTGCCTGCAGCAATACTATCCTAGGGCATCAAATGACAACATCCTTGATTTCTGAAAAATGACTCAGCAGGCTGAAAATAGACATGTCAGTCGACTGCCCCGACTGATACTCTGTTAGTCCAATATTTCAGCCTCTGTGCCGAATTTCAGAAACTCCTCAGTAATTTCAGAAAATTCCAAAAATTGTAAAAATTTGCAGACATGTTTGAGATAACATACTTTATCAAAGAAAAATATTAGTTTGTGAAAAATTTTAAACATGCTTGACTTTTGACAAAAATCCAAATTTCTTGAACAAACACAAACTTTGTATCAAGTTTTCAATCTAATTATGAGCTCATACATGTTCCAAAGTCATGCCAATATAGATAAAATATGGAATGGTTTTCAAACATTTAAAGTATCCAACCATGTTTGAGATAACATACTTTATCAAAGAAAAATATCAGTTTGTGAAAAATTTTAAACATGCTTGACTTTTGACAAAAATCCAAATTTCTTGAACAAACACAAACTTTGTATCAAGTTTTCAATCTAATTATGAGCTCATACATGTTCCAAAGTCATGCCAATATAGATAAAACATGGAATGGTTTTCAAACGTTTAAAGTATCCAACCATGATCTTAAGTCAACTAAATTTCAAAAATTTGAAATTCTTATAGCATGGTTGACTTATAGCAAATCCTCTAACCCTTGAGGATTGACTTTGGTACCCAATAGTAATGTTTCCTAATTGGGTTAACCAAGTATTCCTTAGGGATCCATTTCTTACTAAGGGTTTTGGTCTTTGATTGCCCTCTAGCGATTAGATAATGGTAGGTTTTCCCATTGCTAGACTTCCCAAACCCTAATCCTTCTTTCTTAAAGCTTGCTCTTTGGCTCCCAATTATCATATCTAATGTTTTTGAGCCAACCTCAAACTTCCTAAGTGCTTGGGTGAGACTATCTACCTTTTCCCTTAAAATCTTATTTTCTTCTTCTAAACATGGGTCATTTGAAATAAAGGAAGAGGCATGCTCATTGTCCTTAGTTTTAATTGATGCTAATTTATCTTTTAACATGCAATTTTCTCTTTTTAAACACTTAATTTTCTTCTTAGCATCTACCAAGTCATCACTAGTACTAAAAATTATTTTTGTAAGAATTGAAGTGGGTAAGTTGTGTACCTCACTTACTGAGAAGTCCGATCCCGAAGTGGAGTCTCCCCCTTCACTTGAGCTCCCTTCATCTTCACTTGAGCTTTTCTCTCCTTCAAACTCGGATGCCGTGGAGGCAAGGTCATCAATTCCCATTAGTGCAAAATGGGAAACACATAGCTCCTCCTCATCCGATGACGATGGATCATCCCATGTGGCCTTCAAGTTCTGAACCTTTTTCTCCTTCTCTTTGGATTTCTTCTTCCCTTCTTTCTTCTTTTCTTCCTTCTTTTTCAAGAGAGGACACTCATCTCTCATGTGGCCTTCTCCTTGACAGTTGTAGCAAATAATCTTTCTGGATCTATTTTTGTTCCTTGATTCCTTCCTACCATGAGACTTGTTAGTTGAAAATTGTTTAAATGTTTTTCTTACCTTTCTTACCATGTAGGCCTCCGCATCACTACCCATGGATGCACTCGATTCCTCCGAATCGGATGATGAGACCTCCTTCTTCTTACCTTTTCCCTTGTTTGCCACAAGGGCTATGCTCTTTGGCTTGTAGTATGATTCTTCGATTGCCCCTCCAACTCGAGTCTCATGAAGTTCCATGGTTGAGAAGAACTCCTCTAGAGACGTTTTCTCTAGGTCCTTTGAGATGTAGTACGAATCCACCATTGAGCTCCAAGTTGATGTTCTTGGGAAAGCATTTAGGGCTTTCATCACAATGTCTCGGTTGGATAGTTGTTCCCCTACACTTGTTAGTCCATTAAGAATTTCTTTAAATCTAGCATGTAAGCTTGTTACCTTCTCCCCTTTGTCGAGCTTGATATTATTTAGTTGAGATCGAAGAAGATCTCTTTTCGCCATTTTCGTCTCCAAGGTGCCTTCATGAAGTTCCACCAACTTGTCCCATAAGTCCTTGGCACTAGAGTAGTTTCAAATCCTTGTCACTTCTTGTTGAGGGAGTACACTTAGTAGATGATGCAAAGCTTTGAAGTTTGCTAGATGGTCATCTCTTTGCTTCCTACTCCATCTTACTTCATCAAGTATCTTGTTCTCTTGATCCCTAGGTACTTCAAAACTGTTTTTCATAATAAGCATTACATCAAAATCGGTATTGAAAAATACCTCCATTCTCTTCTTTCACCACGAAAATTCTCCCTCAAACTTCGGCGGTTGGATGTGCGAGCCGGCCATTTCAATGATTGCTCTTCTTGGCGGTTAGTCCGTTGAAGGCGTCCTTGCGCTCTGATACCAATTGTTAGGATCGATGGCTCGGCTTTTCTTTGGTATCCACCCCAAAGGGTGACTAATCCAAGGATCCGCACACGTACACCACTTCCACTATGAATGGTCTCCTTCAAGGTGGAGAAAACCTTTACAACTTTGCCTTCTTCCTCTTTACAAGATCACAATGAAGACTAGAGGAAGACTTGAGGACTCTTGGCACTAGCAGCACTTCGTTACACACAAGAACCATTGTTTGCTTGAGCCAAACAGTCTTCCTTTTATAAGAGTAAAGGACAGTCTCGCATGATGTCCAGCCCGCACCAATCGACTGCCCCTAGGGCAGTCGACTGGCCCAGCTATAAATGCTAGCCAACGGTTAGCAAACAGCTAGCCAACGGCTAGTTTTGGGGTATACCAGTCGACTGCCCCAAGGCCAGTCGACTGGTCCGAAGCTGCGAACTCTCTGTGGGTTTTGGCAGTCGACTGCCTCTGGGCCAGTCGACTGCCCTGCCTCCCAGCTCAGCTCCAGCGACTCCGAACCTTCTCCTTCGCATGTGCCTTCAGGTTTGCTCCCTTGGCTCGCCTCTTGAAGTCCTCTTCCTCTGGCTATCGTCCCTCGAATGCGCACGCAAGCCTTCCCTTGGCTTGCCTCCATGCCACCCTTCACGTGTGCCCTTTGAAGTCCACTTCCCGGCTTGCCCTTGGAACTCTCCTCCCTCGGCTCTCGTCCCTCGGATAGGTCCACCAAGTGTGATTCTCCAAGTCCTGCAAACTTAATCACACATATCAAATACAACCAATACCCTAACCTTAAACATATTGGCACACACATCAAAACCATGATCTTCCGGATCATTCTTGGGCCGATTGCCTTAACAATTCCAGTGGAAGTCGACGAGGAGTCCGTCCGACGACAATATTATAATAAAGAAGACAATGATCAAGAACGGCTGATTAACCTGGACCTGGTGTCAGAGGTACGAGACAGAGCAGCTACCCGACTAGTGGCATATATGCAGCGAATGCAGCAAGCATACAATCGTCGTGTAATGGCTCGAACATTTCAAATCAGAGACAAGGTCTGGAAGAGAATCAAGCTAGTCGCGTAATCCCAGAAAGCTCAAGCCGCAGTGGAGCGCACCCTACATCGTCGTCAAAAAGCTCGTCGGAGTTAACTACTATCTACAAGACAACAAGGGCAAGAGCCGGAAAGGCCATGGCATGCTAATTATCTCCAGCCATATCGCACTCGGTGAAACTAGTAAGATACAGTAAGTACTTGTTTATGTATTTCCACTGCCTTGCAGTTTCAATCACGAAATAAACTAGATGTCTCACCATGAAGACCCAACGCCATTGTTTATAAACCCTACTACCTCGTGGTACTGCGAATGCTCGAGGTGAGTAGGCTTGGTCATGGTGATGCGAATGCCCGACCAAGAGCTGCCAAAACCCTACTACCTCGCGGTGCTGCGGATGCCTGAGGTGAGTAATCCTAGTCGTGGTGCTGCGAATGCCTGACCAGGAGTTGCAAAAACTCTACTACCTCACGGTGCTGCGGATGCCCGAGGTGAGTAGGCCTGGTCATGGTGTTGCGGATGCTCGTCTAAGAGCTGCAAAAACTCTACTACCTCATGGTGCTGCAGATGTCTGAGGTGAGTAGGCCTGGTCGTGGTGCTGCGGATGCCCGACTAGGAGCTGCAAAATCCCTACTACCTCGTATGCCTGGTCGTGGTGTTGTGGATGCCCGACCAGGAGCTGTAAAAACCCTACTATCTCGCGGTGCTGCGGATGCCCGAGGTGAGTAGGCCTGATCGTGGTGCTGCTGATGCCCGACTAGGAGCTGCAAAACCCCTACTACCTCATGGTGCTGCGGATACCCGAGGTGAGTAGGCATGGTCGTGGTGCTGCAGATACCCGACCAGGAGCTGCCAAAACCCTACTACCTCGTGATGCTGTGGATGCCCGAGGTGAGTAGGTTTGTTCGTGGTGCTGCGGATGCTTGACCAGGATATATCAAAACCCAACTACCTTGCGGTGATACGGATGCCCGAGGTGATTAGGTTTGGTCGTGGTGCTGCGGATGCCCAAGGTGAGTAGGCCTTGTTGTGGTGCTGCAGATGCCCGACTAGGAGCTACCAAAACCCTAATACCTTGTGGCGCTATAAATGTCCGACACTGAATATATCCAGGGTTTTCTCTAATCTATCAAGCTTTGCTCTCAAGGTTTGATTTTCCCTTTCTAGGTTCTTAAACCTAGAATCGACATGTCCACCTTGGGCATTCTTAGACTTACCCATTCTAGGCATGTGTCTCCCCTTCTTGGGATTAATGTTTTGATCCTTAGGTCTAGTGGTCTTAGATTTATCATGATCCATGATTTTTCTAGGGTTTTGATCTACATTATTAACCCTACTCCTATCATGATATTTAAATCCAAAATTATGCATAGGTAAATGAGAGATACTCTTACTTGGTAATGTGAAACAAGAACTGATGCAGGTCTGATACCACTCTGTAATGACCCACCTTCTGGTACTAAGCTTTAAGGCGGATCGCTACTACTACTAACTGACTGACTAATGATTTCTGATAATGATAAACCAACTGGGAGAATTTCAAAAATTCTTATTTCGCTATTTACTGAACTAACAATTCATAATCATGTGGAAAGTACTAACTAGCTCAAAATAAAGCAAAACTTTTATTTTATTATCCTGGCAGGATTTGATCCCCCAATCTCTGCATTGCATGGCTAAAGCACCAACCAACTGCTCTATATCACATCTATTTTACACAGTACTAGTCGACTGCTATATACCAGTCGACTGGTCGGGCCACAGAATGTTTCTGTGCCTGATACCAGTCGACTGGTGTTTTCCCAGTTGACTGGTAGTTCTGAAAATCCAGCTTTCAGATTTCCAGAATTTATCAAACTTGAGCTACAATGTACCAAAATCATATCTAACAAGCATAATGACATAAATAAAGTTCCACAACTATTCTAGGGCATTTATTACATGTTTTTGGAGGGTTTCTAGCATGTATTGCAACTTAGAAATCACAAAAATAACATGTAGAAGCATGACATGAATGTGCCAAGTTCGTATCAACTTCTTATTGAAACTATTCAGTATTCCTATCTAAAGGCATCCTTAGCTACTACATGTCATTCCATATGGTGCATTAATCTTAGAACAAGCATATCTTAAGTATTTAGCATATAGATCAAAAGTATCAAGTTCTTACTCCTAAAGCGTAAACATGGGTCTAAATTACCCTATCACAAGTAAATGACTCATGACATTCAAGCATTCACAAAACCAATATTAAGTCAGGTAAGTAAACTACTTCAAGCATACTAGGCACCACGAATACAAGTCTAATTAAGTTCATACATGGTTCACATAATATATTGCGGAATAACTAAAGAAGCATAAAAAAGATTATTTCTTTGCTTGGCAAGTTCCGAAGACTTTTATTCCAACTCCACCATCACACACACTTTGCATCAAGCCCGCCGCCTCCAATACTAGTGCTTTCCTTTTCCTGTATCTGCAGTATAAGGAAATGCAAACTAATAAGCATAAAGCTTAGTAAGTACCATCTAGCCTCACAAAATTATAAAATCTCGGATTATGCTTTTCGAAACATGCTATGCAAATACACGCTCATGTTCATCAACAATCATGTTATGCTCATGCTAAAATACATGTCATAAAATGTCATGGCAAATAACTGAGACATGGCATATACTGAACTAAAGCTGAAAACTATGCTATAGCATGACATACATATCTGAACTGAAACTGAAACCAACTAACATAAAACTAATTATTAAATTCACCACATGCTAAAATGAATTTCTGAAAACTAAATACATATAGTAGGTGAAAGTAATAATCAACTGCTGTGGGCCCGGCAATGTACCAACTGTGCGCGTATCCCTAATAAATCCGAGATAGCAAATCCCGAATCCATTAGGGTTCTACTAGGTTATCTGAACCTAGGGGCAACTAGGAGCCCATCCCATACTAGGTTATCTAAACCTAGAGGCAACTTGGAGCCTATCCCTGGACCAGAGTCCGGTACAATGCCAACTGAAAATAAAATAGTCATTTATACTTTTCTTTCCTTTTTAGATTCTTGCTTTTACTAGGTTATCTAAACCTAGGGGCAACTAGGAGCCCATCCCATTGGACCTTGGTCCCAATCATAAATTGAAGCAAGAATTTCTATTCTTTAATGCTTTCTATAGCATTAACTAAACTGAACATTTTAATAAACACCTAACGTGCTCCTTGACCCAAAACTGAAGGGTAATACAACATGCTTGTTCATAATTTACGATTTCTAATCGTAAAACATACATACAAGGAAATAAAGCATACGAAAGATCAACCGAAACTACTTATACTGCAGGCGAGGGGTATTTACATCCTGCGCTAGGTTTTCTTACGAATAAAAATCTGAAATTTCTGAGGGAACGTCGAACTACAACGTTCTTCTTGCTTCTTGGCGTTCTCCTCGCGTCTACGAGGGTCCCCGTAGAGAATAGGGCCTCTTGAGACCTTCCTTTTGCTTCGCCTTTGTCTTGGGCGGCAAGAGAAGAGGGGAAGAGGAAGAAAAATCGCGAGAGCGAGTCGACGGTGAGAAGATGTGAGGGAAAAGAATGAATATAAAAACCCTAAGTTTCCCTTTTATACTTATGGAAAAATTTAACTAATTTTACCTTATCCATATTTCCCTCTAATCTATTTCAATGAAAACAGATTAGCCCAATTAGCTCAAGTCTATTTTTGCCTTATTTGTCAATGGAAAAATTCTATAAAAATATCCATAAATTCAGAATTAATTCTAGGATATTTCTAAAATTAGTTTTGAGAATTTTCGGGCGTTACAATCCCCCATACCTTATAAAAAGTTCATCCTCGAACTTAAAACAACTCTGGGTATTTCTGCCTCATACTGTCCTCTGGTTCCCATGTTGCCTCTTCTACTATGTGATTTTGCCATATGACTTTCACTAATGGTACCTCCTTGTTTCGCAATTTCTTAACTGCTCGGTCTATTATCTGAATAGGCCGACTATCATAACTGAGATCTTCGCGAACTTGTACCGTCTGTGGCTCTATCACCTGGGTGGCATCTGGGATATGCTTCTTCAGCATAGAAACATGAAATACATTGTGGATAACTGACATCTCCTGAGGTAGCTCTAGCTCATAAGCTGCTTTGCCAACTCTTCTAGTGATGGGGTATGGTTCTACATATTTGGGACTTAGCTTGCCCTTCTTCCCAAAACGCATCACTCCCTTCATGGGAGCCACTCTGAGGAATATTGAATCCCCAACTTCAAACTCTAGTGGTCTGCGACGTGTATCAGCATAGCTCTTCTGGCGGCTCTGTGATGTTTCTATTCTCTGGCGGATCTGCTGTATGGCTACGGTGGTATCATCTATAAGATCTGTCTGTAGGCCTAACTCTTGCCTCTCACCACCCTCGTACCAGCAGATAGGAGATCTACACCTCTGCCCATATAAAGCCTCATAGGGCGCCATGCCGATAGTGGCCTGATAACTATTGTTGTAAGCGAATTTCGCTAAGCACAAGTATCTGCACCAACTGCCCTTGAAATCTAAAGCACAAGCTCTGAGCATATCTTCTAGTACTTGATTAACTCTCTCTGTCTGACCATCTGTTTGAGGATGGAAAGCTGTGCTAAACTTCAGTTTGATGCCTAGTGTTGTCTGTACTCACTCCCAGAAGTGCGAAGTGAACCTACTGTCCCTATCTGAAATGATAGTTCTAGGGACTCCATGTAGTCTGACGATCTCCTTGAGGTATAACTGAGCTAGCTGTTCCATGGAATAGGAGATCCTGATAGCTAGGAAGTGGGCAGACTTAGTCAATCTGTCTACTATTACCCAGATGGCATCATGTCCATTCGTGGTTCTGGGTAGTCCCACTATAAAATCCATGGAAATATCTTTCCATTTCCATTCTAGAATCTGGATAGGCTGCAGAACTCCTCCTGTTCTCTGATATTCTGCCTTGACCCTTTGGCATGTCAGACAGATACTGACATATTTGGTGATGTCTCTCTTCATCCCAGGCCACCAAAAACGTTCCCTGAGGTCTTGGTACATTTTGGTGGAACCAGGATGCATTGCATAAGGAGATCTATGTGTGTCCTCTAGGATCTTCCTTCGGAGCTCTTCTTGGTTCGGAACACATAAGAGGTCACCGTAGTACAGTGTCCAATTATCTGATAGGCGAAATTCTCCATTTTTGGCTTCTGCTATCCCCTGCTTGATTTTCTAAAGGTCAGGATCTTGATCCTGTGCTGTCTGGATGTCTTCAATCACTAATGTCAAAGTGGAGAGCTGCCCAACTAACATTTCCAGTCCGAACTCTGATAACTCTTTCCGAAGGGGCTGTGACATCGTGGACAAAGCTAGTAGGGTGACACTAGATTTTCTGCCAAGTGCATCTGCCACCTTATTAGCTTTACCTGGATGGTAGAGGATGCCAATGTCATAATCCTTGACTAGCTCAAGCCACCTGCGTTGTCTCATGTTCAGATCCTTCTGAGTAAAGAAATACTTTAGACTCTGATGATCTGTGAAAATCCTACACTGAGCTCCATATAAGTAATGCCTCCAAATCTTGAGAGCGAACACTACTGCAGCTAGCTCAAGGTCATGGGTAGGGTAATTCTTCTCATAATCCTTGAGTTGTCTAAAGGCATAGGCAATAACCTTGCCATTCTGCATCAGCACTGCTCCAAGTCCTAATTTAGACGCATCGCTATATATGTCAAAGCTGTCAGTGGTCTCTGGAAGAGTCAGGATGGGAGCACTAGTCAATCTTCTCTTTAATTCTGCAAAACTGTTCTCGCAGTCCTCTGTCCACTGAAACTTTCTGTTCTTTCTGGTAAGAGCTGTCAGTGGGGAGGCTATTCTGGAAAAATTCTCTACGAACTTCCTGTAGTAACCGGCTAGACCCAGAAAACTTCTGATCTCACTGGCATTCTTCGGTCTGATCCAGTTACTTACTGCTTCTATTTTGCTGGGGTCTACCATCACCCCTTCCTTGGAGATGATGTGACCTAGAAAAAACACCTGATCAAGCCAAAACTCACACTTTGAGAATTTTGCATACAGCTAGCTCTGCTGAAGAATCTGCAATACTGTCCTGAGATGTTCAGCATGTTCCTCCTGAGTTCCTGAGTAGATAAGAATGTCATCAATGAAGACGATGATATACTTATCTAAGTACTCCCTGAATACTCTGTTCATGAGGTCCATAAATGTCGCTGGAGCATTTATGACCCCAAAAGGCATGACTACAAACTCGTAGTGCCCATATCTGGTTCTGAAAGCTGTCTTGGGAATATCACCCTCTCTGACTTTGACCTGGTGATAGCCGGATCTCAAATCAAACTTTGAGAAGACTGTGGATCCCTTTAGCTGATCGAACAAATCATCGATCCTGGGTATAGGGTACCGATTCTTAATGGTGACTTGATTCAAAGCTCGGTAATCTATACACAGGCGCATGGACCCGTCTTTCTTCTTCACGAACAACACTGGAGCTCCCCATGGTGAATGACTAGGGCGGATGAAGCCTTTGTCGAGTAACTCCTGTAGGTGCTCCTGAAGTTCTTTCAATTCTGCTGGAGTCATACGGTATGGTGCTTTTGAAATGGGATTGGTACCTGGAATGAGATCTATTTCAAACTCTATCTCCCTGTCTGGCGCTAAGCCTGGTAACTCGTCGGGGAAGACTGCTGGGTAGTCACATACCACTGGGACCTCTTCTAGCTTTTGTTCCTTCTCTTGTTCGGTATTGACTACATGTGCTAGAAATCCGGTACATCCTGAATCCAGCAGTTTCTGTGCTTTTAAAGCTGAGAGAAATTTCTTGGCTTTTCTCTTGGGTTCTCCGATGTATTCAAACTGCACTCCTTCTTCAGGTTGGAATATGACTTTCCTTTTCCGGCATTCTATGGAGGCACCGTACTTGATTAGGAAGTCCATTCCAAAAATGACATCATAATCTGTCATATCTAGTACTATCAGATCACCATAAAGCTCTCTGCTTGCTATTCTAACTGGCACAGCACGGAGCCAGTGCGTGGATGCCATGGTCTCTCCTGAAGGTAGGGCGGTTAAGAATTGGCCACTGAGTACATTTGGAGGTATAGCTAACTTCTCTGCGAACGCCCTGGGGTTTCTGATTTCCTGAACTGCCTTGGCCTTTACTTTCTATCATGACTGACTTCTGCTGTTGCATGCGGTTCAGGTAGTGCTCGGTGATCAGAGCACTGCTAACTAGTTCTTCTGAGATTTGCGGCCTATGGACGCCGCTGGCCACATTCAATGCTATTTCTGGCCTTAGCATCTTGAGCATTAGCCTGACTCGCTCTCGTTCAGTGCTGACCAGTTCAGGGCACAGGTGAGCCAGTCTGTTGAATCTCTTCACGGCTTCCTCTACTGATAGGTTACCTTGACGAAATTCAGTGAATTCATCATAATGCCGGTTGGTAACCCGCATATGAAAGAATTCTTGGAAGAACTCTGCTTCGAAGTTGGCCCACGTCATCTGGTTTATGTCTTGCTTGGCCTTCACCCTTTCCCACCACATTCTAGCATCTCCTGCTAGGCAGAAGGAGGCGCACTTCACTTTCTCATGTCCTGGCCAGTCCAGAAGCTCCATGGTACTCTCCAGGGTTTTGAACCAAGCTTGTGCATCCCATGGTTCACTAGTGCCTGAAAAGGTCTCTGGTTTGAGTTTCTGCCACTGCACCAGATATGCTTCTCTTCTAGCTCCTACTACTGGGGCTTCTGGTGCTATTGGTGGAATTGATGTTCAAGGTGGAACCTCTATCACTATTGGGGTTTCTGTAGGACCGGTGCCGTCGATAAAAGGGGGGGTGAATATCGATTGCGAAAAACCTTTCGGAAATCTTTCGGATCTTCTTTCTAGATTCAAAGTTAGTAGCAGCGGAAAACAAACAAAACGAAGAAAACAATAATACAAGGACACGCGGAATTTATTTACTTGGTTCCCGACCCCCCTGGGTCAGTACGTCCAAGGCCTATGTACTCGGCGTGAGTCCATTAATGGTCTCCTTTCCGGAATTTCCGGAGGCGGAGAAAACCCGTCTTACAGTTTACAATCACAAGCAATAATATAAAAGTTAAGTGCAGAATAAATGAAAGCGAACCGAACAAGAAACTTGAAACTCGGCCGATCTGGACCTCCGAAGTGCCGCGCACTTCCTCCTGGAGCATCCCGGTCGTAGAGCCTTGTTTCTAGCGCGTTGTCGTCGGTCGGAATGATCAGAATCGCTCTTCGAAGTTGTGTCTCAAGCTGAGGGGTCGAGACCCCTTATATAGGCCTCCTGGGGGCGCCTCGGTCGCTGGGGGCGCCCCGGAAGACTCGGTCAACTCTTATCCTTGCGCCTACCTCGTCGCTGGTGATAAGATGGTTGACCAGGGCGCCCCGGATTCTCCGGGCGCCCCCGTGGAGGCTTATCCTGTGTTCTGGCTTCGAAACAGCAAAACAGCTACTAATCAGGGCGCCCCGGACACTCCGGGCGCCCCGGTTGACACCTGTTCTGCATACATCACCGTACATGCCTATTTAGTGTTACCTGGGGGCGCCCCCCTTGCTGGGGGCGCCCTGGTTGCATGGGGGCGCCCCCAACACTGGGGGCGCCCCCAAGACTGGGGCAGCACCCTGCGCTTTGTCTCCGGTTCTTGTTACCTGCAAGATACAAAAACACAAAGCATACATGCATATAATATTAAGCTTAAGGACTTGGTTCGGACTTCGAATTTGCACGAAACCCTAGGTCGAACCGGCATAAGTTCCCATCCCCGAGAACTTGCCCTTCACCTACTCCTTTCAGGAGACGGTTGCCACCCAACCCTTCGGGTGGACTTTTACTTAGCTTCCGATTACTCCGGATCTCGAGACGCCCAAACCCTGACCCGTCTCTACTCCTGTCCTTAGTCATCGCTCAGCTAAGTTGCTTATGTTGGATCGAGAATTGCGAGAGAGGGGGGGTGAATGTCGCAAATCGTTCGGATTTAAAAGAGCAAGTGCACAGCGGAATAAAATAGAGTAAAACAACGCTAACACGATCGTCTTACTTGGTTCGGAGCCTAGGTCGACTCCTACTCTAAGACCCACGGTCGTTGACCGTTTACTATGGGCAATACTATAATCGCGCAAACCAAATTTACACAAATTAATTACAGTAAATTGCAGTAAGAAAAAGACAGCTCTTCTTTGTTACCGACGTCCGGTGTAAATCGAAGTTTCGGAGCAGTTGGACGTCGCCGGCGCTTGTATCTCGAGTCTGGAGGGTTCTGGAGCAGAGCGCGGGAGCAGAGGAGCGTAATTGCTTTCAATTGAATTGATTGTTCAAGAATAGGGTCGAGGCCCTCTTTATATAGGGCAGGGGGCGCCCGACATGCTCGGGGCGCCCCCCACGTGGCTGCAGATCCGGCGATGCTCTAGTCAAAGCTGATCTCGTTATCTTCGGGATTGTATTTGACTGGGGCGCCCGACGCGCACGGGGCGCCCGATTGACCGGTCAAACTTTATCACCGAGGCTTCGCGAGGGTGAGCTGCAGCCGCCTTCAGTGGCGTGGCACAGTGGGCGCCCGAGACACGCGGGGCGCCCGACATGCGCGGCGCCCGCGACAAGAGGGGCGCCCGACATGCGCGGGGCGCCCCCCAACGCGCTGCTGTCGGAGGTTTACTTCTCTGCTGACTTTGGGTTGACTCTGGGGCGCCCGACACATCCGGGGCGCCCTGCTCAGCTACGGCCTCACTCCTTTGAGGCTCTCTGAGCTGCAGAAACACAGTCCTTCGGTCCTGCATCCAGGGTTAGTCCAAAACAGCAAATAATAAGTTAGTTAAAACAGCCTTAGCTGTCTTGGTTCTGACTTTGGATCTCCAAAATGGAGCCCTAGGTCGAACCGACGCCTAATGTTCCCTCGAGGGGAACGCGTCCTCACCTACTCCTCTCGGGAGAGTTTTACCTGGTGCCAACCGGATCCTCCAGTTGGACTTTTGCCTGACGGTCCTTTGTCAGGTCTTGGATACCGGCAGTCCTTCGCCAGTTGCCTAGCAGTCCTTCGCTAGGGCTTGGATACTGGCAGTCCTTCGCCTGTTGCCTAGCAGTCCTTCGCTAGGGCTTGGATACTGGCAGTCCTTCGCCAGCTGCCTAGCAGTCCTTCGCTAGGGCTTGGATACTGGCAGTCCTTCGCCAGCTGCCTAGCAGTCCTTCGCTAGGGCTTGGATACTGGCAGTCCTTCGCCAGGTGCCTAGCAGTCCTTCGCTAGGACTTTGTCTCTGCACACTTGAGTAATATTGTTAGATCACAAACAAACTTAACTTTGAATTGTGTTGCCAATATCAAAACAAGGTTCGATATGGTGCTTCCTGCACCAACAATCTCCCCCTTTTTGATTTATGGCAACACAATTCAAAGTTAAGTATAAACATATAACAGTTAAGAAATGAAGGAGTTATGAACAGTATAAGTGTAACAAAAAAAATTTATACTCCCCCTAAATCCCTAAGTACTTGTGTTATAAAATACTTAACTTAACACTTTAATTTTGACCCTTCCTCCCCCTTTGACATATATCAAAAATAAACATGGGTGAACAAGGTAAAAATTTAAAAAGTTTTGCAAGCCTAAATTTTGTAACATAACTTTTACTTGGCTTTACAAAAAAAAGGAATTTTATTTCGGTAAAATTTTGACGCCAAATTTCCAATACTTAGAAAATTACGGGGTTTGAAAGAAAATTTTCTAAGTTCAGATGATTCAAAATACAGTTAATTTTGAAAAATGATCTTTTGAAATCAAGTACAGTTAATTTTCAAAAATATGAACTTTGAAAGATAAGAACTTTACCTTTTGAAAGACAGGAGAAAAAAATAATTTTAGCCTTTTCTCTCCTTTCCAATCTCTCCCCCTTAATGTGAAATTCTTCTCCTTAGCCATATATCAATAAGGAATTTTTACAAAAAATTTAACATTTATGTATCAGAGCCTATGAGTTTTGAAAACATAAAAATACTTAGCATAATTTTTGAAAGCATAGCAAAAGCTTAACATGCACCAAAACTCCACTTTGAAAGGCATTAAAAAAAATTATTTTTGTAGGCAAGTCTTAGAACTTGAAAATATTAGTACTTTTGAAAACATTATATTTTGAAAAGCAGAAGTACTTTTGAAAGATATTGTGCATTTTTGAAGATATAAGAAGATTATGCATTAAAAACTATAAGTGCTTTTATAATATTAGAATTTTTTTTTTTAAAGCACTTACAAAAGTATTTATCGCATAATATTTTACTTGCATTAGTTACTTTTCCAGTCTGACACAATCCTAGGAAACCTTGTTAACTACAAGGACAGTTTCCTAAGTGTCCTGGAAATTCTCCAACTCATGTAAATACTATTTCCAAAAGAATTTTAAAAAAAATTATTTAAGTTTTCAAAAGGATTTTAAACGTGCAATGCATGAAAACATATAATTCAATAATTCTTTTAATTTAATCTCCCCCTAAACTTGACCCAGTCCTAGGAAGCTTGTTGACTACAAGCGATCTTCCTCTGAGTCTTAAGGTTTGATTTAAATTATAAGAATTGTTTAATAACAAAAAATAATTAATAAACACATTTCAGAAATTCTTCTCTTGACTCAAACTCCTCCTAAATTTGACACATCCCAGGAGTCCTTATGGATCATGAAGTGGACCTTCCTCTGTGTCTTTAGGATTTATTAAAATCAAAAGAATAGTTTTGAATATCAGTACGGTAATATAATTTTAGGAAATTCAATTTGAAATGAAGATAATTTTCAAACATAAGCAATTTGAAGGCATAAAACTTCTTCTTTTAATTTGAACTTCCCTTAAATCTGACACAGTCCTTGGAGGCTTGTTGACCACAAGTTAATCCTCCTCTTGGTCTTAGGGTTTGTCAAAATTAAAGAACAATTTTGAACATGTCTTTTGAGTATGATGATTTTTAAGGGGATAGATTTTTGAAAACATAATTTGGTATGATAACACAGTTTTCGACAACCATTTTGAAATGATAATAACTTTTCAAAGATATTTTGAAAGAAAAAAAAACCACTCACCCTTACCACTTAACTCAATCTAATGTCCTAGGGGATTTCAGTGTTATCCATGTTTGACTGTGTTGACTAGGGTTGACTGTTTTGACCAAGTTTGACCAATCAATGACTAACACAAAACAAGCCCTAGATTATATTTAAAAGAAGTCTATTGAGATATTTAACATGAAAAAAAATGTTAGAAATGAAAATATAGGGTACAACAGACTGAATTAAAAAAATAGAGATGATTTTGAATAATTTTTGAAAATAAATTTTTTTTTTTGAAAGGATATTGATTTGTGCTTTTAGGTCCTAGATGTCTCACCTAGTTCTACGTGGTCAAACATGTTAACCTTATGGGTTGTGTGAGACAAATATTTTAATTTTGAAGATAAATGATTAAATTGAATTTTGAGAATAATTAAGTTGAATTTGAGAATAATTAAGAATAATTAAGTTGAATTTGAGAATACTTAAAAATAATTAAGTTGAATTTGAGAATAATTAAGAATAATTAAGTTGAATTTGAGAATAATTAAGAATAATTAAGTTGAATTTGAGAATAATTAAGAATAATTAAGTTGAATTTGAGAATAATTAAGAATAATTAAGTTGAATTTGAGAATAATTAGTTTGAATTTGATTGAATTAAATTTAATTGATTTAATTAAGATTTGATTGAATTTAATTGATTTAATTAAGATTTGATTAATTTGAGTTTGAATTTGATTTAGTTGGTTGGGTTGGACTCAACTTTTAGGTCCTAAGCATCTCACCCATTTCTAAGTGACAAAACAGGATATCCTTAACTGTTTTGTGAGATGCATATTTTAATAGAAAGATTTATTTTGAAAAGGCCATGATTAATTTTGAAAAGTTAAATTAATTTTTAAACCCAATTTAAATTTATTTTGAAAGGAGGTATTTGAATCTAAAATTAACTGAAAATTTGTGTTAGATTCGAATTTAACAAAAAAATAATTTGAATTTGAATTTCAAAAATTGGCTTCCAGGTCTTGGCGAGGCACTAGGCCTTCTTTGGCCGTAGCCTTATGGGATCATCCACCCTTTCCTTGACAAAGCCTTTTAATGAAATTTCATTTTCAAAATTATTCTTTGAAAAATTTCTGGTCTAACTAGTTTGGGTCTTAGATCGGTAGCTTCGGCTAGTTCCGCCAAATTGGCTTCCCTAACGTACTATCATCTCACCTCCACCCAATACTATGTTGTTCAATTTTCAATTAACTGATTTAGTCCTAATCCTAATTCTAGGCACAAAAAAAATAAGACACATAATTAAAACAAACAATTGTCTAAGTAAGGTCACAATTGGAGTAATACTCCGGATTTTCGAAATCAGCAAGATTATGAATTAAATTTTCTAACTTATTGACCTTATGTTTTAGGGTTTCATTTTCTTGTTTCAATTTTCTGAAATTTGTTTTAATTAAGTTACATGAATCAATCACATTATTCAAGGTAAATAACGGATTTTCAAATACTGTAAATTTACCTTCGTTGATTGTTTGTTCGGCATTCTTGGTAGCTCTTTTATCTGTGCATTCACTTTTGTAATGCCCGAACTCCTGGCACTTGAAGCATTGAATGTGACTTTTGTGCTTTCGTACTTTTGGAACTGATTCCTTTATCGCCGGTGGTGCAGACCGAGTCTTACGAGTAGGGCACTGATTTTGGTAGTGTCCTCTCTCCCTGCATGTGTAACAAATTACATGATTAAAATTTGAATTTACACTTTTACCTTTTGGTTCTTTATTGGGAATCTCCCCCTTGATCATTGCCGCCTCGGATCTAGGCTCATCTTCTGATTCTGTGTCTGAGTCAGACTCGGGTACTAGTTGAAGTTCCTTCTGTGGTGGTTCTTTAGGAGTTTTCCCTGCAATAAAATTTACACCTTCCTCGACCATTATAGTATCTGTTTGATTATTTAATTCTAAATTTGAAAAGAATTCAAAATCGGTTACCGTCTCAGTCAATTCGTCGTCTAATTCTGGTTCGATTTTGGATTCAGGTTCAGACTCTGACTCGGCTGATTGTGCTTGGACTGAAAGGGCAAGATAATTTACCTGGTCTTCTTCTTCATCTGAGATCTCTTGATGAAGGTTTACCAATTTTTCTCAGATTTCTCTAGCACATCTGCATGGACCTACTAGCTTGAGTTGCTCCTTGGTTAGGCCGCATTGTACGATTGCTGTTGCCCTTGCATCGGTCTCGATTTGATTGAGGGTGTGTTCATCCAATTTGTCCCACTCGATGGATGACTCATCTTCTATGGGAAACGAGAATCCCGTTTGGATGATCTGCCATAACTCCATGTGGGCCTTCAGAAGGGACTCCATTTGACATCTCCAAAACGTGAAGTTCTCGCCGAAGAATAGTGGTGGGCGTGCACTGTTCCACTCTTGGTTGGCCATTTAGGATAATTCTTGCACACAGAGGGAAAAAGTAGAAATGTACCAAGACTTGGTCTTGGATTAGTAGTGCGGGAGAGAGAGAAAAATTAGCCTAAAAAACTATTGCACGGATTTCGAGGCAGATTAAAAAAAATTTATGTCAAAATTTTGAAAATGTTACTTTACCAATATTGATGATAAAAAGTAAGACTTTAATGTTTGGAAAAAATTTGCTCAGATTAAGGTAGCACGATTTTTGAGAAAAAAATAATATTAAAATAATAATAAAAAAATTTATGACAAATTTTCAAAAGTTGATTATTTTGACAATTCTGACTTATGGTAAAAAAAAAGAATTCAAAATTGAAAAAGGCGTAAGGATTTTTTAAATCCACCTACAGATATTTTTTATTTTTAAAATAAAAGGCGAAAAGATGTAGTGGTGTTAATTAAACAAAAAAAATTCGTAAATCCGAAAAAACTTTCAAACTGGTGGTTGCACCAAGTTTGAAAACCCCGCTCTGATACCACTTGTTGGATCGAGAATTGCGAGAGAGGGGGGGTGAATGTCGCAAATCGTTCGGATTTAAAAGAGCAAGTGCACAGCGGAATAAAATAGAGTAAAACAACGCTAACACGATCGTCTTACTTGGTTCGGAGCCTAGGTCGACTCCTACTCCAAGGCCCACGGTCGTTGACCGTTTACTATGGGCAATACTATAATCGCGCAAACCAAATTTACACAAATTAATTACAGTAAATTGCAGTAAGAAAAAGACAGCTCTTCTTTGTTACCGACGTCCGGTGTAAATCGAAGTTTCGGAGCAGTTGGACGTCGCCGGCGCTTGTATCTCGAGTCTGGAGGGTTCTGGAGCAGAGCGCGGGAGCAGAGGAGCGTAATTGCTTTCAATTGAATTGATTGTTCAAGAATAGGGTCGAGGCCCTCTTTATATAGGGCAGGGGGCGCCCGACATGCTCGGGGCGCCCCCCACGTGGCTGCAGATCCGGCGATGCTCTAGTCAAAGCTGATCTCGTTATCTTCGGGATTGTATTTGACTGGGGCGCCCGACGCGCACGGGGCGCCCGATTGACCGGTCAAACTTTATCACCGAGGCTTCGCGAGGGTGAGCTGCAGCCGCCTTCAGTGGCGTGGCACAGTGGGCGCCCGAGACACGCGGGGCGCCCGACATGCGCGGGGCGCCCCCCAACGCGCTGCTGTCGGAGGTTTACTTCTCTGCTGACTTTGGGTTGACTCTGGGGCGCCCGACACATCCGGGGCGCCCTGCTCAGCTGCGGCCTCACTCCTTTGAGGCTCTCTAAGCTGCAGAAACACAGTCCTTCGGTCCTGCATCCAGGGTTAGTCCAAAACAGCAAATAATAAGTTAGTTAAAACAGCCTTAGCTGTCTTGGTTCTGACTTTGGATCTCCAAAATGGAGCCCTAGGTCGAACCGACGCCTAATGTTCCCTAGAGGGGAACGCGTCCTCACCTACTCCTCTCGGGAGAGTTTTACCTGGTGCCAACCGGATCCTCCAGTTGGACTTTTGCCTGACGGTCCTTTGTCAGGTCTTGGATACCGGCAGTCCTTCGCCAGTTGCCTAGCAGTCCTTCGCTAGGGCTTGGATACTGGCAGTCCTTCGCCTGTTGCCTAGCAGTCCTTCGCTAGGGCTTGGATACTGGCAGTCCTTCGCCAGCTGCCTAGCAGTCCTTCGCTAGGGCTTGGATACTGGCAGTCCTTCGCCAGCTGCCTAGCAGTCCTTCGCTAGGGCTTGGATACTGGCAGTCCTTCGCCAGGTGCCTAGCAGTCCTTCGCTAGGACTTTGTCTCTGCACACTTGAGTAATATTGTTAGATCACAAACAAACTTAACTTTGAATTGTGTTGCCAATATCAAAACAAGGTTCGATATGGTGCTTCCTGCACCAACAGCTTAGTCCCTTGGACCAAGTCTTCATTTCCTAGCAGTCCTTCGCCAGGTGCCTAGCAGCCCTTCGCTAGGTCTTTGTTACCAAGCGGTCCTTCGCCTGGTGCCTAGCAATCCTTCGCTAGGTCTTCTATGCCTAGCAGCCCTTCGCTAGGTGCCTAGCAACCCTTCGCTATGTCTTCTATGCCTAGTAGTCCTTCACTAGGTGCCTAGCAGCCCTTCGCTAGGTCTTAGGGTTACGACTCCTAGCAGCCCTTCGCTAGGTGCCTAGCAGTCCTTCGCTAGGTCTTACGGTTACGACTCCTAGCAGCCCTTCGCTAGGTGCCTAGCAGCCCTTCGCTAGGTCTTAAGGTTACGATACCTAGCAGCCCTTCGCTAGGTTTTGAGGTTTCGATACCTAGCAACCCTTTGCTAGGTGCCTAGCATCCCTTCGCTGGGACTTAGGGTTTCGATGCCTAGATCAACTAGGACTTTTCTTCAGCTAAGGTTACTTCTCTCTTACTCCCCTTTGTCTATTTAGTGTATCACTGACTTAAGTATATTGTCAAACATTAAAACACTTCAAGAGGAACATCATTGATGCAACTTGCACCAACAATCTCCCCCTTTTTGATGTTTGACAATAACTTAAGTTAGATTGGTTTAAAGGGGCTAAATCACTATCCTTGGAAAAAAAATGAAAAAAAGTTTTGAAGCTACATTTTTATTTTTGGTAGAAAATTTTTCTAACTTAAGCACACCTCTCCCCCTTTGTCATACATTAAAAATGAACAGAAATACTTGCGCCAACAATGAGAGTATTTTAAAAATACTTAGTATAAAATTTTGATGACATAGCATAAAACTAATACTTAAGTATTATGAGCTCAGAAAACTTTAGATAATATTTTGAAAAAGAATTTTTTGAAAGTACAAACATTTTGAAAGATGATAAGTAATTTTTGAAAAATATAAGTACCTTTGAAAAAATGTATTGAGTTTTTGAAAACTAGGTACTTTTAAAAGAATGCTATTTTGGAAAATATGAATATTTTGCATATTTTGCAAATACTAACTATTTTTGGCAAAGATAAGACTTTGAAAAATATAAGTAATTTTTGAAACATTATATCTTACTTGACTAAGATTCTTTTCCAGTCTGACACAATCCTAGGAAACCTTGTTAACTACAAGGACAATTTCCTAAGTGTCCTGGAAAATTTTCAAACTCAAGTAAATATTAACAGAATTAAAAAAAATGATAATACTTTTGAAAATATATGCTAGTGTAATTTGAAAAATTTGTGAACTTTTGAAGACTCAATATTTTACTTGACTTGGTTTATTTTCCAGTCTGACACTATCCTGGGAAACCTTGTTGACTACAAGGACATTTTCCTAAGTGTCCTGGACATTCTCCAACTCAAGTAAACATTATTTCAAATTGATCAAAATCAGATGAATGAATGTATATATATATATTTTAAATTGATAGCATTTAAAAATAATACTTATGTTTTCAACAGGATTTGAAAATACCGCGCATGAAAACATTTGAAAAATTTAATAATTCTTTTAATTTGACCTCCCCCTAAACTTGACCCAGTCCCGGGAAGCTTGTTGACCACAAGTACTCTTCCTCTGAGTCTTTAAGGTTTGATTCAGATTAAAAGAATAATAATTTTCAAAATGATTTAAAACTTGTTAGACTCCCCCTAAATTTGACATGTCCTAGGAGTCCTTGAAGATCATAAAGTGGATCTTTCCTCTGTGTCTTTAGGGTTTATCAAAGTCAAAGAACCGATAATTTTTAAGTAGATAAATTTTGAAGTCACAATTTGGAAAGAAGATAATTTTGAAAACATATGTAATGCAAATTAAGGTGCAGTTTTCGAAAAATATTTTTAATAAAACGAACAAAACACTCCCCCTGCATCCAACACCATTTGACTCTATCTAAGTGTCTTAAGGAACTTTAGTGTTGTCCTAAGAGGCTTGTGTCTAATTGAGTGAGTCAAACAAATTTTTGAAAAGATATATTTTTGGAAAATGTATAATATATATAATCAAACAGACAAGCATGAATTCCATAAAAACATTATTATGTTGAAGCACTATTTTGAAGATAAATTTTTAGGAAAATATTCTTACCATTTTGAAAAACAATTTTGAAAAATATTTTTCAATTCATTAGTCCTTAACATCTCACCCATTTTAGATGTATCAATACAACAAGCATAGTTGCCTTATAGGTGTATTGTGAGATGCTTAATTTATTTTTCTCAATTTATTAACTCTAAGAATTAATTGAAGCTTGTGTTAGATTTGAATTTGACAAGAAGTAACTTGAATTTGAATTTCAAAAATTGGCTTCCAGGTCTTGGCGAGGCACTAGGCCTTCTTTGGCCGTAGCCTTATGGGATCATCCACCCTTTCCTTGACAAAGCCTTTTAATGAAATTTCATTTTCAAAATTACTTTTTGAAAAATTCTGGTCTAACTAGTTTGGGTTTTGGATCGGTAGCTTCGGCTAGTTCCGCCAACTTGGCTTCCCTAACGTACTATCATCTCACCTCCACCCAATACTAGGTTGATCAAGTTTCAATTATTCTTTTTCCTATAACCGTTCTAATATATGCATAAAATTTAAATATGAATGACATGTCATATATTTTAAAAGAATAACAAATGCATGTCATGGCAGTTATGCATGAGTCAAACAAGTCAAATAATTTTATTTAAGTTTCTAAAATGTATCAAATTCTCGATTTGATACATGTCGAGTGAACCCGCGAATATGTCAACCCACTTTGACATATTTAATGTTATTAATTTTAATTTTACACTTTGGGTAAAATTTTACATTAGTTTGAGTTTAAGTTATTTAAGATTTTAGTTGGATTCAGGTTAATTACGAATTAATTGAGGTTGAATTAATTAGAAATTAATTAAGTACGATTAATATTAAGTTAATTTTAATTGAAGTTATAATTTTAGTTTAATTTTGAATTGAATTAAATTGAATTAATTTAGGTTTAATTTGAATTTAATTGAATTATTTGAATTAATTTGAATTTAATTGAATTATATGAATTAATTCGAATTTAATTGAATTTAATTGAATTATTTGAATTAATTCAAATTTAATTGAATTTAATTGAATTATATGAATTAATTCGAATTTAATTGAATTTAATTGAATTATTTGAATTAATTCAAATTTATTTGAACTTAATTGAATTATTTAAGATTTAATTAATTAATTTGAATTTTTTTAAGAATTAATTAATTTGAATTTGAATTATTAAGAATTAATTAATTTGAATTCGAATTATTAAGAATTAATTGATTTGAATTTGAATTATTAAGAATTAATTGATTTGAATTTGAATTATTAAGAATTAATTAATTTGAATTTGATTAAGATTTTATTTGAATTAATTTGGATTTAATTTGAATTAATTTGGATTTGAATTAATTTGAATTTAATTTGGATTTAATTTGAATTAATTTGTATTTAATTTGAATTAATTTGGATTTAATTTGAATTAATTTGGATTTAATTTGAATTTAATTTGGATTTAATTTGAATTAATTTGTATTTAATTTGAATTAATTTGGATTTAATTTGAATTTAATTTGAATTAATTTGGATTTAATTTGAATTTAATTTTAATTTAATTAGGATTTAATTTGAATTAATTTGAGATTTAACTTGAATTATAATGATTAATTAATAATTGTGGGTTTAAGTTCATAATTTTCATTATTTCAAAAATTTCTTCTTCATTTTTGTCTTTCTTTTCAAGTTTTTCTAATAATTTTGATTTATTTGAATTTTTGTAATTTTCATTAATTAGGGCATTTATCTAAGAAAATTCTATATCCTCCTCAATATTAGATTTTTCAATATTCTCACAGTAGGTGGAGTAAATTGGGCCACTAGTTAAAGTTTTGTAGTAATAGTCAATATTATCTATGATTAAGTTATTATCTAGAAGAATTTTAACTTCAAAATTATCCTCAGACATATTTTCAATATTATCTAGATTATCTTTAAGATTTTTACAATTAATTTCTGAATTAATCTTGAGATTTTCAGAATTAACTTCTGAATTATCCTTAAGATATTCAAATTTGAATTCGGATTTATCCTTAGGATTTTCACATTTGAATTCAGAATTATCCTTAGGATTTTCAAATTTGAATTCCGAATTATCCTTAGGATTAATTTTGTCTGAATTAAGATTATCAGATAAATTATCAGAATCAGATAAATTATCATAATTAATTTTATCAGAATTAATATTTTCAGAATTAATATTTTTAGAATTAATATTTTCAGAATTAATATTTTCAGAATTAATATTAGAAATTTCTGAGTTGATATTTCGAATTAAACAATTAATTTCTAATATTTTAGTTGTATTCACATTTTGTAATTTATCATGAAAAATATTTAATCTACTATGCAGTAAATTTAATTTTTCAGAAAAATTAACTGAATTATCTAAGGATAGTGCAGGAAATTGTACAACTTTTGGAATGTAAATCTTACGTACCTTCGCCGGACATTTATTTTTGAAATGCCCGTATTTTTCGCACTTGAAGCATCTGATATGGCTTTTGTCCCTCCGGTTTCCTGGCGCTGGTGCCTCCTTCGCCACCGGTGATGTAGACCGAATCTTACGAGTAGGGCACTGGTTTTTGTAGTGCCCTCTCTCCCTGCATGTGAAACAGATAATATGGAATTTAAAATTGGACATTTTAAAATTAAAATATACCTGATTCACCCCTGGGCTCCCCCTCAACTCCTGGCGTCTTTGCTCCGTCGGCGGTTAGTCCGGTGAAGAGCGGCTCGGCTCTGATACCAATTGTAGGACCGGTGCCGTTGATAGAAGGGGGGTGAATATCGATTGCGAAAAACCTTTCGGAAATCTTTCGGATCTTCGTTCTAGATTCAGAGTTAGTAGCAGCGGAAAACAAACAAAACGAAGAAAACAATAATACAAGGACACGCGGGATTTATTTACTTGGTTCCCGACCTCCCTGGGTCAGTACGTCTAAGGCCTATGTACTCGGCGTGAGTCCACTAATGGTCTCCTTTCCGGAATTTCCGGAGGCGGAGAAAACCCGTCTTACAGTTTACAATCACAAGCAATAATATAAAAGTTAAGTGCAGAATAAATGAAAGCGAACCGAACAAAAAACTTGAAACTCGGCCGATCTGGACCTCTGAAGTGCCGCGCACTTCCTCCTGGAGCATCCCGGTCGTAGAGCCTTGTTTCTAGCGCGTTGTCGTCGGTCGGAATGATCAGAATCGCTCTTCGAAGTTGTGTCTCAAGCTGAGGGGTCGAGACCCCTTATATAGGCCTCCTGGGGGCGCCCCGGTCGCTGGGGGCGCCCCGGAAGACTCGGTCAACTCTTATCCTTGCGCCTACCTCGTCGCTGGTGATAAGATGGTTGACCAGGCCGCCTCGGATTCTCCGGGAGCCCCCGTGGAGGCTTATCCTGTGTTCTGGCTTCGAAACAGCAAAACAGCTACTAATCAGGGTGCCCCGGTTGACACCTGTTCTGCATACATCACCGTACATGCCTATTTAGTGTTACCTGGGGGCGCCCCCCTTGCTGGGGGCGCCCTGGTTGCATGGGGGCGCCCCCAAGACTGGGGCAGCACCCTGAGCTTTGTCTCCGGTTCTTGTTACCTGCAAGATACAAAAACACAAAGTATACATGAATATAATATTAAGCTTAAGGACTTGGTTCGGACTTCGGATTTGCACGAAACCCTAGGTCGAACCGGCACAAGTTCCCATCCCCGAGAACTTGCCCTTCACCTACTCCTTTCAGGAGATGGTTGCCACCCAGCCCTTCGGGTGGACTTTTACTTAGCTTCCGATTACTCCGGATCTCGAGACGCCCAAACCCTGACCCGTCTCTACTCCTGTCCTTAGTCATCGCTCAGCTAAGTTGCTTAGTCCCTTGGACCAAGTCTTCATTTCCTAGCATCCTTCGCCAGGTGCCTAGCAGCCCTTCGTTAGGTCTTTGTTACCAAGCGGTCCTTCGTCTGGTGCCTAGCAATCCTTCGCTAGGTCTTCTATGCCTAGCAGCCCTTCGCTAGGTGCCTAGCAGCCCTTCGCTAGGTGCCTAGCAACCCTTTGCTAGGTCTTCTATGCCTAGTAGTCCTTCACTAGGTGCCTAGCAGCCCTTCGCTAGGTGCCTAGCAGCCCTTCGCTAGGTCTTACGGTTACGACTCCTAGCAGCCCTTCGCTAGGTGCCTAGCAGCCCTTCGCTAGGTCTTAAGGTTATGATACCTAGCAGCCCTTCGCTAGGTGCCTAGCAGCCCTTCGCTAGGTCTTGAGGTTTCGATACCTAGCAACCCTTTGCTAGGTGCCCAGCATCCCTTCGCTGGGACTTAGGGTTTCGATGCCTAGATCAACTAGGACTTTTCTTCAGCTAAGGTTACTTCTCTCTTACTCCCCTTTGTCTATTTAGTGTATCACTGACTTAAGTATATTGTCAAACATTAAAACACTTCAAGAGGAACATCATTGATGCAACTTGCACCAACAGTTTCCACATTTGGTCCTGGCGTAGCAGTAGGTGTGGTCTACTGATTAGCCCTTAAAGTGGCTACCTCTTGCTGCTGCTCAACTATCTGTCTCTGGAGCTGAGCCACTATCTCCACGAGATTAGGTGGAGTCACTATGTCAGTTGCCTCCTATTGAGGCTCAGTAGCTGGTGCCCTTCTAGTTGGGCATCCTCTAGCCATTATCTAAATAGCAGAGGACATACAGTTTATATTCTAATTCTCAAAACATGCTATTAGATATAAACTAAAGTATTAAACATGCTTCCGTTAACTGTAAACAAGAACTGACTAGAACACAGATAGCATGAATAACATGAAAATACTATAAATCTGAAAGCAAGAAAATATGGTAATGTGAGAGATACTCTTACTTGGAAGCTGCAGGTCTGATGCTGATGTGTGTGAGGAGGAAAGATGGAACTTGCTCTGATACCACTCTGTAACGACCCACCTTCTGGTACTAAGCTTTAAGGTGGATCGCTACTACTACTAACTGACTGACTAATGATTTCTGATATTGCTAAACCAACTGGGAGAATTTCAAAAATTCTTATTTCGCTATTTACTGAACTAACAATTCATAATCATGTGGAAAGTACTAACTAGCCCAAAATAAAGCAAAACTTTTATTTTATTATCTTGGCAGGATTTGATCCCCCAATCTCTGCATTGCATGGCTAAAGCACCAACCAACTGCTCTATATCACTTCTGTTTTACATAGTACCAGTCAACTGCTATATGCCAGTCGACTGGTCGGGCCACAGGATGTTCTTGTGCCCAATACCAGTCGACTGGTGTTTTCCCAGTTGACTGGTAGTTCTGAAAATCCAGCTTTCAGATTTCCAGAATTTATCAAACTTGAGCTACAATGTACCAAAATCATATCTAACAAGCATAATGACATAAATAAAGTTCCACAACTATTCTAGGGCATTTATTACATGTTTTTGGAGGGTTTCTAGCATGTATAGCAACTTAGAAATCACAAAAATAACATGTAGAAGCATGACATGAATGTGTCAAGTTCGTATCAACTTCTTATTAAAACTATTCAGTTTTCCTATCTAAAGGCATCCTTAGCTACTACATGTCATTCCATATGGTGCATTAATCTTAGAACAAGCATATCTTAAGTATTTAGCATGTAGATCAAAAGTATCAAGTTCTTACTCCTAAAGCGTAAACATGGGTCTAAATTACCCTATCACAAGTAAATAACTCATGACATTCAAGCATTCACAAAACCAATATTAAGTCAGGTAAGTAAACTACTTCAAGCATACTAGGCACCACGAATACAAGTCTAATTAAGTTCATACATGGTTCACATAATATATTGCGGAATAATTAAAGAAGCATAAAAAAGATTATTTCTTTGCTTTGCAAGTTCCGAAGACTTTTATTCCAACTCCACCATCACACACACTTTGCATCAAGCCCACCGCCTCCGCTACTAGTGCTTTCCTTTACCTATATCTGCAGTATAAGGAAATGCAAACTAATAAGCATAAAGCTTAGTAAGTACCATCTAGCCTCACAAAACTATAAAATCTCGGATTATGCTTTTCGAAACATGCTATGCAAATACACGCACATGTTCATCAACAATCATGTTATGCTCATGCTAAAATACATGTCATAAAATGTCATGGCAAATAACTGAGACATGGCATATACTGAACTGAAGCTGAAAACTATGCTATAGCATGGCATACATATCTGAACTGAAACTGAAACCAACTAATATAAAACTAATTATTAAATTCACCACATGCTAAAATGAATTTCTGAAAACTAAATACATATAGTAGGTGAAAGTAATAATCAACTGCTGTGGACCCGGCAATGTACCAACTGTGCGCGTATCCCTAATAAATCCGAGATAGCAAATCCCGAATCCATTAGGGTTCTACTAGGTTATCTGAACCTAGGGGCAACTAGGAGCCCATCCCATACTAGGTTATCTAAACCTAGAGGCAACTTGGAGTCTATCCCTGGACCGGAGTCCGGTACAATGCCAACTGAAAATAAAATAGTCCTTTATACTTTTCTTTCCTTTTCTGATTCTTGCTTTTACTAGGTTATCTAAACCTAGGGGCAACTAGGAGCCCATCCCATTGGACCTTGGTCCCAATCATAAACTGAAGCAAGAATTTCTATTCTTTAATGCTTTCTATAGCATTAACTGAACTGAACATTTTAACAAACACCTAACGTGCTCCTTGACCCAAAACTAAAGGGTAATACAACATGCTTGTTCATAATTTACGATTTCTAATCGTAAAACATACATACAAGGAAATAAAGCATACGAAAGATCAACCGAAACTACTTATACTACAGGTGAGGGGTACTTACATCCTGCGCTAGGTTTTCTTACGAATAAAAATCTGAAATTTCTTACGAATAAAAATCCTTTTCTTCGGATGTTGAGCTTCTTTCCTCATCCGATTGATCCTTCTCCTCTTCTTGAACCATTAAGCTCATTTCCTTGGGCTCTTCCACTACTTGAGCTTGTGTAGGGTTTTAATGAAGCGCTAACATTTTGCTCCATAGTTCATGAGCATTTTTATATTCACCTACACGGCTAATCACATCGTTAAGCAATATATTAAGTAAAATTGAAATTACCTTATCATTTGCCTTCGATTGTGTTTGTTGCTCCTCATTCCAATATTGTGGTTGGAGTTTTTTCCCATGTTTATCTTTCGGGACTTCAAATGGTTCTTCTAGCGCGATCATGAGATCCCAATCCATACCGAACCAAGTCTTTGTTCGCATCCTCCAATAATCGAAACTCTCACGGTCGTAGGGAGATGGAACATTGACGTCGTCCCCTAAGCGTTCTTCACGCGCTATTCCCTCTAGCCTTTTGCTCTCCCGGCGGTTAGTTCGTAGATGAGCGACCTCGGCTCTGATACCACTTGTTGGGACTGATGTGTACGACTAGAGGAGGGTGAATAGTCGATCACCCACTTTGATTCACGGTTTCTTCCTGCACGTGTTAGTGTGTGTAAGCGGAACTATAAACAATATAAACAATCAAACACTAACACCAAATCTTTACGTGGTTCAGAGATGAAATTCCTACTCCACGGTTGTCCATAAGGTGGACGATCCTGATCCGTCAGTGGATGACTCCCCGGAAGACCTCCGGCTAGCTCGCGTCGCTCCTTGTGGGAGGAAAAACCTCGCCACAAACTCACGACAACACCTGAGCACTAGGAGACTACTAATAAGCTCTAACCAAGCTTATTTTGTCAACCTTTTCCTAGTCAAACCGAGCTCTCTTAAATAGAGCTCGATACTGTTCTTGTCGTTACCAGTCGACTAGTACCAACACCAGTCGACTGGTCCACTTGGATTCGAACGTTGCATCCCCAACGTTTGAATTTCAGCCGACATCAGTCGACTGCTCATAAGATCAGTCGACTGATATTTCTGTGCTCTACATCAGTCGACTCATCCAAGTACCAATCGACTGCCCAAATCCTAAACCTAGGGTTTCCCTTCCCAAGTACAATTCTCTCACACTCGGACCCTCACGACTCAGCTGACTCTTCTTTTGCAGCTTCGACCTGTTGCCTTCAAGCCTTCTTCGACTTTGGCTCTCGTCCCTCGGATGCATACGAACCTGCGACTCGTCCTCATGTCATCTTTCTTGTATGCATCGAAGTGTGCTTCCCTCAGCTCATCGTTCCTGCTTTGTCCACGGTCCCTCGGATGCATACAAGCCCACGGCTTGTTTCCTCATGTCATCCTTCACCAGACCTGAAGCCATCCAGCTAAGTCTATGTGTATCCTGCAAACCTGCACACTCAAATACACATATCAAATACAAGGGCAAACCTAACTTAAACCTTTTGCCCAAACATCAAAATACATGGTCACTTCGGACCATAGATTTCTCCAACAGTTTCCTTCTTTCGTACCGAGCGACGACTTGAGGAGGGACTCCGGCCTTGCGACGGGCGAATTGCACCTCCTCCACATTGACGTGTTTAACCGAACGCCCCAGCAGATCATCGAAGCTGGCGAGTGGCTTCTTCACCAATGATCGGAAAAAAAATCCCCTTTTGAGAGCCCTTGGGTGCAGGCGCTGACAAGGATTTCTGACGTCGCACTTGGCACATCTTATGCCACCCGGTTGAACCACTAGATGTACTCCTTGAGCGGCTCTTTCAGCTTCTACTTGAGAGCGAATAAATTGAGTGTCGTCTTCTGATAGCGACGGCCACTGGCGAAGTGGTGGAGGAAGACGGTTCTAAACTCCATGAAGGAGTTGATAGAACCTGAGGGCAGCCTCTGGAACCATCGTTGAGATGCTCCGGATAGGGCGTTCAAGAACACCCGACACTTTACACCATCGGTATACTGGTGTAGGAGTGTCGCATTTTCAAACTTACAGACATGATCCTCCGGATTGTCTTTCCATCGTAATCAGCAATTCCAGGCCCGCGAAACTGCTTCGGCATGGGGTCTTCTACGATCTCAAATGAGAAGGGAGTAGAGGGGGCCTTAGGGGAGGCCTTAGGCTCCTCCCTCTTCCCTTGTCCATCTTCATGTCTCAGCGCGCTAGAGGTTACCGAGTTGGCCTTCTCAATATCTCCGGGAGAGTCTCGCCGGTGGTCCGAGGCTGCTCCGGCGCATCGCCCCGGTGGTGTGATGGATCTTCGCGGTCGAGGGTGCGAGAGGGAGATTCTGGGGATCTCCTCCCGCACAGAAACACCTCGCTGTGAGGCGGCTTGCTCTATTTGGTACTGTTCGAGCGCCCTTTTGATGACGTTGGCCACCAAGCGATCCAGTTTCTCTTTTGTCAGGACGATGGATTGTCCCGCCGGCTCTGCCATCGATGCTCCTTCTGGTGCTTTACTGGTTTCCCACAGATGACGCCAAACTTGTTCCAGAAGGAATCGACGTCGACAGCCAGTCACCAGGGTTCAATCCACGCGAACGCTGACGCTAGAGGAAGAACTCACACCCCACAAGATTAACACGAGTGTTAGGGTAACACGCCGGAGGTTGTCCAACGGAGCCTACTCCGACGCTCAAGTCAGTGCCTCGATTCAGGAGATGAAGAGAAGGCAGAAAAAGATACGCGTGAAGTAGAGAGAGCATAACCCCTTTACTAGAGGGGTTGGAGTACCTTTTATACCTGCGGTGGCTGTCTCACGAGTCTCCATGATCTTAGCCACGTCTCTCAATTGTCGGTTACATGATAACCTTTGCAACGGTCCACGTCATCATTAAGTTTGGCCCGTTGCGATAATTATAGGTCATGACGACTCCGCGATAATAGGTGACAGTTATCCGCAGATCCGAAGAAAGGGGGACCGTTACTTGAGGCTGAGTGCTTTTTAGGCTCCGCTACCCCGAGATGATCTCGAGGTCTTCTGGCCCGGGGGATCCCGGGCGTTTCGCCGTCCCGAGGGGGACCTAGCTTCCCGAGGTGATCTCGGGAGTGCATCCTCTGATTTAATCTCTGAGGCGTGTCTACCCGCGGGGGTCTCGGGGATCATCTTCTCGAGAGGGCCGGTCTCGGGAGCTCCGGAAAAAAAGTCGTTCAGACTCGATAAATATTACCACACAACTTTTTCAATCCACGTGCTAATCACGGGACACTCAACCCAATCAAACTTCATCTTAGGATACTTCAGCATGATCTCAACTCAACTTTGCATTCATACCTTTCAACGACTTTTTTCCCACTAGTCGTGTCAATTTGTTCTTCCCTTCTCCTTCCTCCCTCGACGTAATTGTTACCGCCCTAGCCAATGTCTCCACTGTTCTCCTACGCACACACACATACTAACATAAGATTACCACCCTGTGTATCAAAAATATTATAATTACTATTTATTTAAATATTTTATTTGTTTACAATAGTAGAGAAATTAGAATTTTAATTCGCCTAAGTCCTTTTAAACATATGGAAGTAGTGAATAAAAATAAAAGTTTACCATGGAAACAGTTTGAATTACATAATATTCTTTTGAGTGAAGATTGTCATAACCTAAGTTCGTGCTAAGTAGAAGTTTTTTTTTTATCACTTAGAGAATGGATTTGCTATCGCAACTAATTGACCCTAAGAAGAAAATAAAGTGAAAGAGACAACTTGTCTAGAAGAAGTTTGTTACATTTTCTATTTTTATTTTCTAAAAAATTATATTTTTTATTTTTTGGAGAATAATTTTATTTCATTATATAGTTTTCTAGAAAATGTTATATCTTTTTTTTTAAAATAAATATGGAAAATGCAAACCAAACATATTTTCTGGAAAATCATATTTTTTACAAAAAATAAAAATGAAAAACAAGTGTACTAAACACAGCCAAATTTTTCTATTTCTTAAAAAATGACTTTATTTCATTTTTTATTTTTTAGAAAATAATATCTCTTTTTATATAAAATAGACATGGAAAAATATAAACCAAACACGTTTTCTAGAGAATCATATTTTTTTAAGAAAATGAAAACAAAAAATGGTGATGAAAAATGCAAACCAAACGCTACCTAAGTTTTTTTTATTTACCATCGGGATAAATCCGAAATGTGCTCACATTGTTGGATGTTTATATCCGACCTTCATAAGTTGCTCATCGTTGATGAAAGTCATGCTCCACCTAAATACTTAATTAGGGGTATCAAAAATGAGCACAACACATCAACCTGACCTGAGTAGACTTGAAAAGAATCAAATTTGTATTAGGGAGTTTCCGGTTTGTGTCGGGTGAGGATTGAGAATTTTTGGGTTGGTTTAGTTTGGATCATGTTCACAGGTTAATCCAGATTAACTTAAATTTAAGATTTAGGGGTTTTGGAGAATTAACTTAAATTTTATTTTAAAATTAAGATATTTTCGACTTTTGGAGTCTAGGGGGTTTGGCGAATTTATTTTAAAATTAAATTAAATAATAGAACGTAGTATAATGATAAAATATTAAGATAAAAGTGACACTAACAGAGAAATAATTTTTGTGTTGGCCAGGTTATTTAGGTTATTCGAGTTCAGGTTTTGGGTTTTTAAGTTAAGTTCGAGTTTGAGTTGGAGTTGATATTTTTTTTGTAACCGATCTTCAACCCGACCTGAACCCACCAACCCATCCAAATTGACACCCTAGTACTCAACCATGACTTGTAACATGACTACTTTGTCAATGGGCACATGCCTATGGGTAATTGCACTTCGCGCTATATTCACAACACAATGTTTTGCTAGTGGGCCAAGGCCCATGGATAATCGTACTTCGTGATGTGTTCCAATATTTTTCAATCAAATAGAGCATAACCATGCTCTTGTCGAGGATTAATCCGTGATGCTCTAGTAGGTTTTAAACAAGCCAAGCCTAGTCAAACTTTAGGATATTCATAATTTGATAAGGTAATTGAGTTTAGCCAAGTAGAGCCTAAAATGAATCAGACCTTTGAAATAATTGTTCAAACTCAACTTGGTTTTCTTTTATGTGCTTAAGCTTGTTTGAGTTTAGTTCGTTATCGAGCTATCAAGTTAAGCTTGTTTGATTGTTTAAAATTTTTTTTTGTTTAATTGATTATTAAACTTGCTAATTCAAACTTCTATATTTATTTTTAAATTTTTTTTGTTTATTTTGTATGCTTAAGTTTAATTAAGTTAAGCTTGGTTATCGAACTATTCAAATTTATTTAATTAATTAATCTTGTACGTATTAAACTTATTAAGCTGAATACCAAACTTGTTCATGAATATTCGGTTCATTTACAACTCGAATATTCATTTACAACTCTATACTATGAAGAACCACAAAATATCTTTACTGTTACCTATGCTCCGGGGCAACTAATTGACCCTCGAGAAGCTGCTAGGGGTGGACCTTGAGTTGGATCAAGAATGATTTATAAGGTTATAGTAAGAAACTCGCAGCACTCAATGGGATGCTTTTGAGGCTTAGATTCGGTGTCCCTACGATAACATTGCCTTGCATTTGATTTATGATCACTTGGGTCTTTCGAAGTTCGCAAAATCTCACTTATCAAAAGTAAGTAATCAAAGGGGCGAAAACAAGAGAAGCACAGAGTCCCCTAGCAAGTAAGTACTATCTCCTTTTAGAAGGGTTTTTATTTTCTCTTCTTAGGGCTTTTTTTTCACTTCGAGAAGGAGTTTGCTATAGCAACTATGAGTTGAAGTGAGAAGAAGGATTTACGACATCATACTAGGGAACTTACAAGCACACAATAGGATGCTTTGAGGCTCAATGACTACCTCGAGTAAACTAAAAATTTATAACTCATTTTAGTTGGTATTATTTAGATTCATAAGATATGGAAAAAAATAGCATCTGGAGGCTCAATTATAATATATTATGAAGGAAATTTTCATTAACGAGTAACGGACTTAAGAATATTGATGGTTCGATAGGTATTCATATACACTTTCTTGATTTACCAAGTGATAGATAGGAAATTTCTATAGAATCGTGTCAGTTATCTTAGGATCATTCCAACTGAAGTATGATAATTTATATGTTGTTTTATAACTCCATGAATCTAAAATTTTTACCTGCATTATATTATTTGCTCTACAGATAACATTCAGGATTATGTAGGATTGTACATGATTTTTTTTTACTCACTCTTAGCCCTATGTCTCTTATTCCTCGTAGGTCTTCTCCCATTAAGATTTTTTTTTTTTTGAACAACTCCATCTATTCTCATATGGATGACGGTGTATATATATATAGAAACACCAGAATAGGATATATGGAATATCTAAAATTTTTTTTTTTCGCTTGCTCCTGGCGCTTTTTCTCGTCCCTAGATGGTCTTCCGCCATTAGCCAATGTTTTCAAAAAATTATATCTATTTTTTTAAAAAATAATTAATGAGATTAAATATTAAATCTCGACCAACTAATTTGATTTCATGGAAATTTTCTACCGACCGTCAGAATAAATCAAAAAATACTCATGACAAGCGGTCGAGAAACCTAACGTCCCAATGTTTGCGCTCCATTTGAGAAAAAAATTCTGCAAAATACATCGTAGTTAGGGATCAAACGTCGGATGCTTGGAAAGACAACTAGTCGTCCTGCCGCTGCACCAACCTCAAGGGTAATTATATCTATTCTAAGTGGCAAAAAGGTGATTCACTCACCCTTAGCGCCCCTGTCAACCCGTCCCAGGGTCAATACAAAGGAAGTAAATCACGGGGGTTACTAATCCAGATGTTATAGCTAGTGTATAGGGGGTGGACACATTGACTTTATCAAGTGTTGACCTTCGGATCTCAAAGTGTCAATACTCCGCACTAACCATCAGTACATCCCATGGGGACTATAATTCTATCTATTCTAGGTGGCAATAAGACGATTCGCTCGCCCCAGCAGTCCGTATCCCGTTCTAGGGCCAACATGGATGAGGTAAATAATAGGGCTACTAGCCTGGATATTGCGGCTAGCGCGTGGGGAGGACGAGCACATTGACTTTGTCATAGTTTGACTCCCAAACCTCATGCAATATGACAACACTCACCCACGCTCTAACAATCAATTTATCCCGTGAGATGTAATTCTGTCTATTCTAGGTGGCAAAAGGTGATTTACTCGCCTCCAACACCCCCAACCCGTCTTAGGGCTAACACGGAGGAGATAAATCATTGAGGTTACTAGGATGGATGCTATGGTTAGCGCACGAGGAGTACAAGCACACTGACTTTACTAAATTTTGCTCCCTAGACCTTAAGACGCCATACCTATGCACTAATAATCTAATTCTATTTATTCTAATGATTAATGAGGTTGAGTAATATCGAACCTCGGATGATTGATCCAGTGTCGTGAAATTTTTTAACTGATCGCCAAAGTATATCGGGGCTATTTTTATCTATGTTAGGTGCTATGGTGGCAATTTATTCTACGGCAATTTACCAAAGGGCGTACGTAACAATACGAAATTACCAAAGGGCGTCCCATGGTTTCTATTTTACCAAAGGGCGCAGCCCTTTAAGTGAACTTCCTATTCTACCCTTGGCGCCACAATACACCTTTTCCATTATCATTTTCGAGACATCCGAACCACTTTTGCAGTAAAATAAGAATATGTGGTTCGGATGGCTAGGTAGTGGAAATATTCTCAGCCTATATATATAATACTAACTTGCAAAAGTCGAATCATCATGAGGGTACGTATATATTTCGACTTTGCACAACTCAATTGATCAAGGCAGCTGAGGAAGATAGGTGTTGAAGGAGAAAAAGCAAACAACAGATTGGTAACAAATACAAATAGTAATGTACGTATGATTGTCATCTTTGATATTGTATCAGACCTGGTTTTATACTTATCAACTCTTACTAGAATTTGTATGTTTGGAGGAGTCTAAGGGTGATATGATTACATAATAAGGCTCTGTGAAATTTGTTAAAATGAAGATAAAAAATGCTTGAATTCGACCTAGGGATGATATATTACCATATCAGGCCCTAGAAGGGCCAGAAATTAAAGGAGTTAAATCCCTAGGAGTGCATGATATCATTAGATTTCAGGCCCTAGGAGTGAATCAAATATGTTGTTTTCAGGCATTGGCAGGGGCTGAAAAAAATGAATTCAGGTCCACCTAGGGCCTGAAAAAAAGAAATTCAGGTCCTCCCAGGGCCTGAAATGAAAAGATTTCAAGTCCTTACAGGTGCTGAAATCATTGGATTTGAGGGCCTGAATCAATATAATTCAGGCCCTGTGATTTCAGGCCCTGGGAGGCACAAGGGGGTGGGCCTGAAATAAAATGATTTCAGGCCCACGGTGGGCCTGAAATAAATCATTTCAGGCCCACCTTGGGCCTGAAATAAATCATTTCAGGCCCAATGGAGGGCCTGAAATAAAAAATTGGCAGGGCTAGGGTGGGCCTGAAATCACTTCAATTCAGGCCCAGTTTGGGCCTGAATACCTCCATTTCAGGCCGAGGATGAGCCTCAAGTGGGAAAATTTCCGGGTTTTTCAGCAAGGTTAGAGGTTTGGGCCTTCCTAGGTCCTTGATTATGTTTTTCAAAGTTTGCTAAATGTAATTTTAATTTATTTTTCAGGGATGATAATGATGTTGACGAAATTATCTCCGAAATATGGAATACTCTTGATGATAATGCTGTCACGGGGAATGGATCAGAAATTACAAGGAATTTGGCAATTGATCTAAATGAAGAAGCAACTAATATAGAAGGTGAGGGTTTGAATTCTTCTTCAAGAGTTGTTGAATTCTTTGAGGCAACTTGGAGTGGGGAGGAAGGAATTGAAATCCGGAATGCAAATGAATTAGAACCCATTACAAGTGTACTAGAATTCCAAGCCGATGATATGCAGATTGAGGAATATGATTTCCCCCCAGATGAGTACAGTGACTTAGAGGAGGAGTTTCCATTAGCTGAAGATCCTTATATTTTAAATTCTCGATTGCTTGCTAGGCCAATTGGAGAGTTAGAGGCAAGAGATGGGCATGAATTTTTTGTGGGCAGATATTCCCATCTAGAGAAGAATTCAAGAATGCACTTGTCAAACATGCCATGATTAAGCATATGAGATATAACCCAGTTGACACCCGAAAAAATAGAGTTAAAGCAGTGTGCTTCAACCAACCATGTACATGGAGAGTAGTAGCAAGGGGGGAAGTAGAGTTCACTGTTACAAAATATATAAAGGAGCATCAATGCGGAACTGTTAGGGAAAGTGCTGATCATCATGCATGCTCTTCATCATTTGTTGCTTCTTTTGTTGAAGAGCAATTTCTTCATAATGAACAATACAAACCAAGTATGATTATATCAGATATTAAAGCTAGATTTGGAGTGACCATATCATACAGAAAAGCATACATAGCTAGGGAGAAAGCATTGAAAAAGGTTGTTGGAGATTATGATGAGGCTTATAGAGATCTTCCACAATATCTGCGTGAGTTAAGAGCTAGAGATCCTGAAACGTATGTGGCACTATGCAGGAATGGTGACAATCAGTTCCAGCGGTGTTTTTGGGGTTTTGGTGCTTGCCGAAGGGTTTTCAGGTCTTATTTGCGTAGACTTATCGGAATTGATGCCACACACCTAAGAGGAAAGTTTCCGGGAGTAATGTTGATTGCAACGACGATTGATGGTAATGACAATGTTCTTCCAGTTGTCTTCGCAATAGCTGAAGTTGAATGTGGGTCTGCATGGGAGTGGTTTTTGGAGCATACAAAGAGGTTCTTTGGTGTCGATGATCACTCAATCACCATAGTATCAGATAGACATCGGGGCATTATATCAGCAGTTAGAAAAGTCTACCCAAACGCGCATCATGCCTTTTGTTGCCACCACATGTGTTGTAATTTGGTAACTGATACTGGGAGTAGAGCTGCTGTAGGTTTGTTTTGGGCAGCAGCACGAGCCAACACAACACTCCAATATGATATGATAATGCAGACAATGCTTGAAAAACATCCAGTTGCCCATAAGTGGCTTCACAACATTGACCCTAAAAGGTGGGCAAATGCACACTTTACAGGGAGAAGGTACAGAATGCTTACCACGAATTGTGTGGAGAGCTTAAATGCTTTGTTCAAGTCTACACGTGAGCTTCCCATAAACAGATTAATTGATAATACAAGAAGAAAAGTTGCTCAATGGTTCTATAACCGTAGAGAGCAAGTCTCCAAATGGCAGCTTGCTTTGACACCTAATGCTACAAAAGAAATGGATTCAAGGAGAGAGAAAGCAAGAGCTTATAAGGTTCACCCTTACTCTCAATCAGAAATGGAAGTAGAAACATGGGGCACTTCATACATTGTTGATTTGGAAAAAAAGGTTTGTCAATGTGGGGAGTTTCAAAATTCAGGACTTCCTTGCTCACATGCTATTGCCGTAATCATTTACAGGAACATGGATACACTTCCTTATTGTGAGCATTTTTTTTATTCTGAAACTTGGAAGTGGGTTTACATGGATCGTATTTTCCCTTGTAGAAGCAAGCAGTTTTGGCCTACTGGAGTAAACGACATTACAGTTCTATGTCCCCGTAGCCTTGTGCAGCCTGGTAGACGAAAGAAGGCACGGATAGAGTCCAGACACAATGGCAAGGTCAAACTAAAATGCAGCCGGTGCAAACAACTTGGTCATAATAAAAGGACATGTAGAATGCCGCCAGCCCCAAGGTCTTGAGTTAATTGGTATATGTAGTGACCCAATATTCTGAGTGAAGTGTATATTTTGTATGGAGGATAACTGAATGTAAAGATTTTGTATATTTTACAGCTATAGTATTGTCAAAAAACTAGTTGTTGTTAATGTTGTGACTTGAAGAAGTATTTCAATATTATGATACATTTCTTCTTGTGTAAAGTGATGTAAGCAGAATTGAGCAGTTGTGAAGTTTTCGGATTTTGAAACCCACCAAAATGTAATTTCTGGTCTTGAAGTCCTGAAGTCCTATGGTTTGTGAATATATGTCATTTGAGACCCTTTGTTTGTTTGTTTGCTTTGTTGAATCATTGTTCTGTGCCAACTGATACTGTATTAACACGTAATTGATAATCATTAGGACTATGTTTGGAGACCAAAAATACCATCTCCTAGCTATCTAAACTTTAACTACTGGTAATGAGCTTTGAGAATTCAAAATATCATAGGTCCATGAAACAAACCTCCTGCTGTGCCAAATTCTGAAAAAATGAGGTAATGATGTGGATGGAATTAAATTGTGGTATGCAATGTCTATGTAGGTACTCTTTTTTTTGTTTAATATTAAAAATAATTTCACAACATGTATATTTATATAAAATATTTAATCATTCTAATATTGAATTATTTGAAATCTGAAATGAGATTATTTGAATTCTGAACATTATTGTGTCAGGCCCAGCTTGGGCCTGAAATGGAATTATTTCAGGCCCAGAGTGGGCCTGAAATGAGATGATTTCAGGCCCACTCTGGGCCTGAAATAATATCATTTCAGGCCCAGCGTGGGCCTGAATGAGATTATTTCAGGCCCACGCTGGGCCTGAAATGATATTATTTCAGGCCCAGCGTGGGCCTGAAATCATCTCATTTCAGGCCCAGCGTGGGCTGTGATTTAAAAATAGGGTAGAGGAAAAGTAAGGTTCAATATTGCTTATAGTATCGACAAGAGGACAGATTATAGATTACAGTTTTAGACAATAACAAGGATCCAAAGCAATGCTCCATTGGTTTATCAAAATGGTTTACATACATTTTAACTACAAACATATATTGTTTGTCATTAAACTTACATTATACAACTGAATCATTTTGTTTCAGGCACTGACTGGGTTTCCTAAAATGCTTTTGTATCAGGCCCAATGTGGTCCTCATTTCAAATGATTCTAGCAAAAACAAGGTTCAATATTACTGAAAAAATTCGACAACATTTACAGATTACAGATCATATATGAGACAAACCCAATAATTCGAAGCAAAGTTTCATTGATTTGAGAAGGAGTACATGGATTGTATAATTACAAATACAATGTTTGTGCTGACAATTACATATGCATAGTATGAACAAAAACTCTAGTTACAGATTTAGCTTCCAACACTTGTCTCTCATTATTTTATAGCCCACTTGAAATCGATAATTTTTCATATCCTTTTGGCTAAAATCTGTAGATCTTTGGAAAACTAGACTTTCTGCATACCGCATCATGAAAAAGGCACAATCCGACCTGAAAAACCAATATTGACATTGTTGTCATCTTATAAGATCAACTATGAAATGCATTGTTATTTTTAACAAAAATAAACATCCTCTTACGATCTGGATTGGGTGGGTCCTTGTACAACAATTTTAGTAAACTCTGTCCCAGATATGGCAGGCAATCCTTTATGCCATGTCTTGTAATAATCCCAGGTCATATTTTTGAAAAACGCCACCTACACAGATATGACATTAGTAACAATTATATTGGTATGAACCTTTTTGTTGAGGTATATCTATGAAGTAGAAAACTTACAGTTTTTTCAAATTTAGCAGTGTACCCTTCTGTGGCGCCGAGAGAATTATAATGATGGATACAACCTTCCACGAGGTCAATAACCATTAGATGCCAATGATCGTCTGCATTATTTAGAGGACATATGATATATCTAATCGGCTTATCCGTATCAGTAGCAATAGTTTGTTCAAAAGCGTGAGCGTGAATCGCCTCAAAAAGATCCTATGGTTATTAAAAAGTAAGTGTCAGTGGACTAAATCATAGAAAAAATAATAATGATTAAGTAGGTAATTCACTTACATCAAACCCCACCCCACACAATATGGAGGGCTGGTATGGTGAGTTACACGCTTTTGCTTCATTTCCAAGAATAGTCCAGTATGCATTGATGCAATCCCCGGTAGTGTAGTCATTCCAATCAAATATTGTCAAAAAAGATAGTATATCTAATGTAAAGGTCCCATTGGACCATACTGGTTCAACTCATACCTACATGCAAATAAGATAAGCAACTTAATGAAATTTTTGAAGATTCAATTTTATTAATGAATGTCAATAATCATCATTGTTTTACAATATTTTTCCAAATGCAATAGCAACTAACTCACTTTAATTTACTAAGCTTTAATAATGTTTCAGCAATCTCTGAATCTTTAGGCTTCTTCTTAAAAATTGCCCTGGAATTCCTCAAGATTTTGCTTTTGACCTTTTGAAATTCTTTAGCTTTAGCTGCGTGATGTTCAGATATGTTTGTTTGTGTGGAGGTCTCAGATTTATTTGTTTGCGTTGTAGTATCTGAGATTGATGGGGCAGGAGCCGCGTCATGTTCATCATCATCTTCATCTTCATCCTCATCCTCATCCTCATCCTGAACAACTTGTTTGCCCTTGCCTTTGGGCTGGTAGTCTTGTGTGAACTGAGTTTTTTTTAATTTTTTGGCAAGTGGCTCATCTTCATCTGTCCCTTTGCTTTGCAATTGTTCATACAGCTTCTTGATTCTTTGGTTACACTGAAGTATGATCTTCTCTNGCTTCTTTCTGAGCAATAATTTGATCCTTGGCACTGATGGCTGTTGCTGTCTCACTTGTGGCTTCCTCCAAACTTTTAAGTGCTATATTTAAATCGTGTTGTAAGGTCTCAATTTGTTCTTGTTTTTGTATACATATATTGCAGGCTACCGTTTGTAAGGCCTGTTGCCTTCCTTGTGGTGCCTGGCTTCCTTCTGGTACTTGCTGTAATTCCTCAGAGTGTACCTCAAGTGGTTGAGTTGGAGGATAATAGGCAGGTACCAAATCATGCTCTATATCAAACGGAATTAAATCAACAATAATTGAATCTGTGGCCACACGGTCTATCATCCTCTTGATACTCTCAACGTGGGCTTTAGGCCAAGTCCAGCGAAGTATTCTTGGCAATTTTTGAGGATGTTGAGGAGTAGCAATACTAATATGTTCAGTAACCCATACCTGCAACATCATTATAATCAGTAAATTATATCCATCATCAAATTATATCAGAAGGTATAAGTAACTATAACTTACAGCCAAAATATTTGGAAATCCCTTGAGCAAGGGAGCCTTGGCCGGTTGGGTTGAATCACCTACATGTCTTCTATGCCTCAATGTCACCTCCTTTCCAATGGCTCCCAACTGAGGAGCCATGAAATTGTACACGGCATTGCACCAATTATAGTTTCGTAGATTGTCAAAATCATCTACACAATCAATAAGTGACACGGCAGGAATGGCAAGTATGCTGCTAGTACCACAAAATAGCACTGTACTGAAAAAATAGAGTATATACAACTGACAGTACAGCTTGTCATTGGATGTAGACTTTATTAGCAGTTTCTCCAAATGTCGGGCAGAACAACTGGAATCTTCAAAATACTCCTTGTACAGTGGCGTGGAGGCCTCATTTAAATCAAGTTGGACTATCTCTCCATGGTCAGGTAGCCCTAGAATAAGTGATATATCAACCTTTGTGAAATTCAGATTTTTCCCATGGATTACAAAGCTCTGTTCTTCTTCATCCCAATTATCAAACATGTTCTGAACTTGGGGTCTTACACAAGAACTAGTAGGAAGGTCGAGGACCCAAGAAAAGGGTGTGTCTCGAAGCAACTGTTCTTGTGCTGGTGTGGGTGGAACAGAATCAATAAAATTTTTGAAATGGGATAGACTACTTTTCCAGTTCATTCGTTTGCTTCGACCTCTGTTGGCAAAACTTGAATACTGGGTAGGCAATTTGATTTTTCGTTTTGGCAGCTGTTTTTTCTCATGACTTCCCCCAGAGACTTGCTGTTTCTTAGATTTGGTGGGAGCAGCTTTCTTTGAATCTGATCTTTTTTGACCCATACCGAACTTTGCAACCATCAAACAAAAAATTTTGACACAAACAAAAATGACACTTAGAATTCGTTCATAAAAGGGCCTCCTCAAATTCAGTCTTTTACAGAAAACTATCGCTAACCCTAGGTGAAAGCAAGAACTGAAATGACAAACTAAAAATTAGGGTACGTACAAGTCGACTAGTGCGATGACGATGATGTCGCCCACAACTTCTCCAATCAAGACAAGCCCGCAACCTTCAAATCGCAACAAATCTGGAGCTAAACAAATCAGTGACTGCTATACAAATGAGTGACTGCTGGGCCTGATATAAAGGGTTTCAGGCCCTAGGAGGCGCTTTTTATATGTATTATAAATATAATTTAGGTTATATCTATTTTTATTTATAAAAATAAAACTAAATTTGGAATATATCATATATATTTCAGATTTTGGATTTGCATTTTATTGATTATGTATTTATATTTACTTTTCAAGGCTCTAAAATTCAGATATATTTAATTTTATTTATTATGTTTTTAATTTTATTGATTATGTTTTTAATTTTATTGAACGAAGCTGGGCCTGAAATAAGATATATTCAGGCCCAAGTTGGGCCTGAAATAAAATTATTTCAGGCCCACCGTGGGCCTGAAATAAAATTATTCAGGCCCAATGTGGGCCTGAAATAAAATTCTTTCAGGCCCACCGTGGGCCTGAAACAAAATTATTCAGGCCCACCTTGGGCCTGAATAATTTATTTCAGGCCCACCTTGGGCCTGAAATAAAATTATTCAGGTCCACCAGCAAAGGATGTTTTTTCACCTAAAACACAATTTCGGACACCTAATCTATATTCTCCAACCTGAACCCTAACTACTGATAATGGTTTTTCAGAAATCCATATATGGGAGGTCCATCAGTGGGTGTTGCTCAAAACTCACTGATGGAACTAAACTACACCTATAGCTTTGGAAAAAATATAAATTTGAGGTTATGGACACCTAAAATACTTTCTCCAACCTCATCCCTAACTGTTGATAATGGTTTTTCAGAAATCCAGATATGGGAGGTCCATCAGTGGGTTTTGAGCAAAACCCACTGATGGAACTAAACTGCACCTATAGCTTTGGAAAAAATATAAATTTGAGGTTATGGACACCTAAAATACTTTCTCCAACCTCATCCCTAACTGTTGAAAATGCTTTTTCACAAATCAAGATATGGGAGGTCCATCAGTGGGTTTTGCTCAAAACCCACTGATGAAACTAAACTACACCTATAGGTTTGGAAAAAATTATAATTTGATGTTTCCGACACCTAAAATACTTTCTAGAACCTCAACCCTAACTACTGATAATGGATTTTCAGAAATCCAGATATGGGAGGTCCATCAGTGGGTTTTGCTCAAAACCCACTGATGGAACTAAACTACACCTATAGGTTTGGAAAAAAATTATAATTTGATATTTCTGACACCTAAAATACTTTCTAGAACCTAATCCCTAACTACTGATAATGGATTTTCAGAAATCCAGATATGGGAGGTCCATCAGTGGGTTTTGCTCAAAACCCACTGATGGAACTAAACTAGCCCAATAGCTTTTGACAAATATATAATTTGAGGTTTCTGAGACCTAAAATAGTTTCTAGCATGTCAACCCTAACTACTGATAATATATTTTCAGAAATCCAGATATGGGAGGACCATCAGTGGGTTTTGAGCAAAACCCACTGATGGAACTAAACTACACCTATAGCTTTGGAAAAAATATAAATTTGAGGTTATGGACACCTAAAATACTTTCTCCAACCTCATCCCTAACTGTTGATAATACTTTCTCCAACCTAAAATACTTTCTCCAACCTCATCCCTACTTTCTCCAACCTATAGCTTTATTTCAGGCCCACCTCGGGCCTGAAATATCTTTATTTCAGGCCCACGTTGGGCCTGAAATAACTTTATTTCAGGCCCCAGGTGGGCCTGAAATAAAGATATTTCAGGCCCATAGTGGGCCTGAAATACATTTATTTCAGGCCCACCTTGGACCTGAAATAAAAACATTTCAGGCCCACAGTGGGCCTGAATTAAATATTATTTGAGGACCACCCTTAACCATATAATATTTTGACCTCTTCCCCCAAGTTGGATTACATATTTTATCCCTACTAAAATACTTTCTCAAAACCTCACCCCTAACTACTGATAATGGTTTTGTAGAAATCCAAATATGGGAGGTCAGCAAAATCCACTGATGGAACTAAACTAGACCTATAACTTTGAACAAAATTATAATTTGAGGTTTCGGACACCTAATCTACATTCTCCAACCTGAACCCTAACTACTGATAATGGTTTTTCAGAAATCCATATATGGGAGGTCCATCAGTGGGTTTTGCTCAAAACCCACTGATGGACCTCCCATATCTGGATTTCTGAAAATCCCATTATCAGTAGGTAGGGTTGAGGTTCTAGAAAGTATTTTAGGTGTCGGAAACATCAAATTATAAATTTGTCAAAAGCTATAGGGCTAGTTTAGTTCCATCAGTGGGTTTTGCTCAAAACCCACTGATGGACCTCCCATATCTGGATTTCTGAAAATCCCATTATCAGTAGGTAGGGTTGAGGTTCTAGAAAGTATTTTAGGTGTCGGAAACATCAAATTATAAATTTGTCAAAAGCTATAGGGCTAGTTTAGTTCCATCAGTGGGTTTTGAGCAAAACCCACTGATGGACCTCCCATATATGGATTTCTGAAAAACCATTATCAGTAATCTTTAAATTGTAATTGTTGTCAATTACATCAATAATTTTTTAGGGAAGTATTTTGATTTCAGGCCCACGGTGGACCTGAAATGACATTATTTCAGGCCCAGAGGGGGCCTGAAATGATTTATTTCAGGCCCACACTGGGCCTGAAATGCTAGTATTTCAGGCCCAAGAAGGGCCTGAAATGATATTATTTCAGGCCCTATCTGGGACTGAAAAGAGTTATTTCAGGCCCACACTGGGCCTGAAATGCTATCATTTCAGGCCCACGCCTCTGGTTGCAAAAAAATTATTTACAGTATGATTAAATTTTTATACGCCAATCTTTTAAATAAATGAACATGTTGTGACCACATTTTTAAAAAATAAACAAGAAGGAGAGTACCTAAATACACATTGCACACCACAATTGAATTCCATTCACATCAAAACCTCATATTATCAAAATTTGGCACATCAGGAGGTTTGTATGATGGACCTAGCATATTTGGATTTTTCAAACCTCATTATCAGTTCTCAGACTTTACCTAATTATTGGTATTTTAGCTAGGATATGCTATTTTTCAGTTGGCACACAACTGTGTTGATACAGTATCAGTTGGCACACAACACTCATTTAACAAAGCAAAAATCAGAGGGGGTTAAACAACAGATTTTCAGAAAACACAGGACTTCAGGACTTCAAGTTCCTGAAATAACATTATTTTGGGTTTACAAATGATACGACTTCGATTCTGATATATTCTGCTTATAACACAAGGTAAAATGTATCATAATATTGAAATACTTCTATAAGTCACAACATTAACAACTGGTTTTTTTAAAGAATACTATACATTCAGTTATCCTCCTTACAAAATAAACACTTCCATCAGAAAATTTCAGCAATTCATAAACCAATTAACTCAAGACCTTGGGCCTGGCGGCATTCTACATGTCCTTTTATTATGGCCAAGTTGTTTGCACCGGCTGCATTTAAGTTTCACCTTGCCATTGTGTCTTGACTCAATCCGTGCCTTCTTTCGTCTACCAGGCTGCACAAGGCTACGGGGACATCGAACTGTAATATTGTTTACTCCACTAGGCCAAAACTGCTTGCTTCTACAAGGGTAAATACGATCCATGTAAACCCACTTCCAAGTTTCAGAATAAAAATAATGCTCACAATATCGGAGTGTATCGATATTCCTGTGAACTATTACAGCTATAGCATGTGAGCAAGGGAGTCCTGAAATTTGAAACTCCCCACAATGACAAAAGTTTTTTTCCAAATCAACAATGTATGAAGTGCCCCATGTTTCTACCTCCATTTCTGATTGAGAGTAAGGGTGAACCTTATAAGCTCTAGCTTTCTCTCTCCTTGATTCCATTTCTTTTGTAGCATGAGGTGTCAAAGCAACATGCCATTTGGAAACTTCCTCTCTACGGTTATAGAACCATTGAGCTACCTTTCTTCTTGTATTATCAATTAACCTATTTATGGGAAGCTCACGTGTAGACTTAAACAAAGCATTCAAGCTCTCCACACAATTCGTGGTAAGCATTCTGTACCTTCTCCCAGTAAAGTGTGCATTTGCCCACCTTTTAGGGTCAATGTTCTGAAGCCACTTATGAGCATCTGGATGTTTTTCGAGCATTGTCTGCATTATCATATCATATTGAAGTGTTGTGTTGGCTCGTGCTGCTGCCCAAAACAAACCTACACCAGCTCTACTTCCAGTATCAGTTACCATATTACAAGACATGTGGTGGCAACAAAAAGCATGATGCGCGTTTGTGAATACTTTTCTGACTGCTGATATAATGCCCCGATGTCTATCTGATACTATGGTGAGTGAGTGATCATCAACAGCAAAGAACCTCTTTGTATGATCCAAAAACCACTCCCAAGCAGACCCACATTCTACTTCAGCTATTGCAAAGGCAACTGGGAGAACATTGTCATTACCATCAATCGCCGTTGCAATCAACAATACTCCTGGATACTTTCCTCTTAGGTGTGTCGCATCAATTCCGATAATTCTACGCAAATAAGACCTGAACACCCTTCGGCAAGCACCAAAAGCCCAAAAACACCTCTGGAACTGATTGTCACCATTCGTGCATAGTGCCACATAAGTTTCAGGATCTCTAGCTCTTAACTCACGCAGATATTGTGGGAGATCTCTGTATGCCTCATCATAATCTCCAACAACCTTTTTCAATGCTTTCTCCCTAGCTATGTATGCTTTTCTGTATGATATCGTCACTCCAAATCTAGCTTTAATATCTGAAATAATCATACTTGGTTTGTATTGTTCATTATGAAGAAATTGCTCTTCAACAAAAGAAGCAACAAATGATGAAGAGCATGCATGATGATCAGCACTTTCCCTAACACTTCGACATTGGTGTTCCTTTATATATTTTGTAACAGTGAACTCTACTTCCCCCCTTCCTACTACTCTCCATGTACATGGTTGGTTAAAACACACTGCTTTAACTCTGTTTTTCCGGGTGTCAACTGGGTTATATCTCATATGCTTAACCATCGCATGTTTAACAAGTGCATTCTTGAATTCTTCTCTAGATGGAAATATCTGCCCCACAAAAAATTCATGCTCATCTCTTGCCTCTAGCTCTCGAATTGGCCCAGCAAGCAATCGAGAATTCAAAATATATGGATCTTCAGCTAATGGAAACTCCTCCTCTAGGTCACTGTACTGATCTGGGGGGAATTCATATTGCTCAACCTGCATATCATCAGCTTGGAATTCTAGTACACTTGTACTGGGTACAAATTCTTCTGCATTCCGGATTTCAATTTCTTCCTCCCCACTCCAGGTTGGCTGAAATATTTCAACTACTCTTGTAGAAGAATTCAAACCCTCATCTTCTAAATTATTTGCTTCTTCATTTAGATCAATTGCCAAATTCCTTGTAATGCTATTATCACCATACTGGGAACATAATGGAATATTATTACTAGTTATTTCTAATCCTTTCCCCGTAGCCACATTATCATCAAGAGTATTCCATATCTCAGAGAGAATTTCGTCAACAACATTATCAACCCTGAAAAAAATTACATATAACTTTATCAAACTTTGAAATTGATAATAAAGGCCCTAGGAGCCCCTGAGGGCCTGAAATCATTTGATTCAGGCCCAGGGATTTGATTTCAGGCCCTACCAGGGCCTGAAATCATTTTATTTCAGGCCCAGGTCGGGCCTGAAATAAAATTATTTCAGGCCCAGGCAGGGCCTGAAATCATTTCCTTTCAGGCCCACTCCGGGCCTGAATCATTACATTTCAGGCCCAGGGAGGGCCTGAAATCATTTGATTTCAGCCCCTCCCTGGATCTGAAATAAAATAAATTCAGGCCAGGTCCTGGGAGGGCCTGAATTTCTTTTATTTCAGTCCCTCCGAGGGCCTGAAACAAAATTTTACAGCCTCTCCTATTGCCTGAAATCTAATGACATCATGCACTCTCAGGGCCTGATATCATGTAATGCATATCACCCTAAGCCTCCTCCAAAATTAAAATAGTAGAAAGAGTTTAACTTGATTAAAACTATATCTGATACCATATCAAAGAAGACAATCATACGTACATTCCTATTTCTCTTAGTTACCAATCTGTTGCTTCCTTTTTCTCCTTCGACAACCTATTTTGTTGCTTCCTTTTTCTCCTTCGACAACCTATTTTCCTCAGGTGCTTTGGTGATGAATCGAGTTGTGCAAGGAAGCAATATATACGTACATTCGTGATCATTCGACTTGTGCAAATCATTTCACATATATATATTGGCTGAGAAAAATTCGACTGCTACCCATCCGAACCACAAATTAATATTTTATTGATAAAGTGGTTCGGTTGTCTCGAAACTGTGTTTGATAAAGTCATTCTTTGGCGGGAGGGGTATAAAAGTAACTTCACTATATGGGATGCGCCCTTTGGTATAATAGAAACCATGGTACTCCTTTCGGTAATTACGAATAGTTGGATACGCCCTTTGGTAAATTGCCCATTATATATTATTCTCCCTAAATGAATTGATAATCGCTATATCAATTATGAATCCCTAAATGAATTGATAGTCGCTATATCAATTATGAATTATATATCATTTTCACGAAATGAATTGATAGCTAATACATGAAGCATTATCGTTAAAAGATTTGGGGTTAAATCTTAACGAAATCATATATTATCTTCCCTTACGTATTAATCATTATTTAGATTAATAATCTTTATAATTTATTTTATTTCTGTTGATCTTGAAATAGATAGGTGAAAAATGTAGGGACGAGTAATTATATTATTCGTCAATTATGAAGTATATATTATAATAAAAAAATTTATCTATCTTGGTGTACATGAAGCGTTACCGTCAAGAGATCTGTGATTAAATCTTAACAAAATCATATGTTATCTTCCCTTAAGTAAAATCATTAGCTAGATTAATAATTTTCCTAATTTATTTTTTTTCTATTGATCTTGAAATAGATTGGTGAAAAATATAGGGACGAGTAATTATATTATTCATCAATTATGAATTATATATTATAATAAAAAAATTTATTTTGGTGGCATAAAGGTGATTCGCTCGCCCCCAGCGCCCCCACTAACTCATCCCAAGGTCAACACGGAGGAGATAAATCACGGGGACTACTAGTCCGGATGCTGTGGCTAGCGTGTGAGGAGGATGAGCATACTGACTTTGCTAGAATTTGACTCTCAGATCTCTGGTGATAATACGTACGTATTAATCATAAGTTCATCTTATGGGGATAATAAAAAAAAATTATTTTATTCGTACAGTAAATTGGTGAGATAAAATATTAGTCGTGACAGAAGAATAATATACTAAGAGAGTAATTACATATGAATTGCTTGCGGGGAAGGGATGGGATGGCATGTACTTTTCATTAAAAAAACAAAGGGGAAAAAAATGAGTTCTTGTTTGATTCTTTTTACCCATTAATTATTATGTTATTGCGTAGGCATATAGAGTCATTTCTCCCGATAATATAATTCAGTTTATTATATAATTAAGTCTCTACTATAATTTAGATTATATATTATTAGTCTTATAATTTAGATTATAATATTTTTATTATTTTTTATAATATAAATTATATTAAATAAAATAATTAATTTTGTAATATAATCTCATTACGTTGTTATTGTTCTTGTTGTTGCAAGATTGATTATCTCCTATCAAACGAATGTGTGCACGCTTGGTGGCGTCGAGAGCAAGGCCAGCCCTAGGCCAAGGCATGCAGGGCGCCTGCCCAGGGGCCAAAAAAAACCTGGGGCCCAATTATATATATATATATATATATATATATATATAAAGGTTAATAAACTTTTTTTCTCATTTAATCCACCGCCTCTTCTAATTCATCGCCGAACCAAAGGGAACGTCAAACCCTAGTTGCGTGCCTTCCCTCCCTCTCTCAAGCACTCCCTCGGCGACGGCGAGGAGCTCTCTCTGGTTCTCTCTCGGTTTCTCTCAGTTCTCTCGCGCCTTCCCTCCCTCGGCGACAGCGAGGAGCTCTCTCTAATTCTCTCTCGGTTTCTCCTTGTTCTCTCGCGAATTTGGTTTTCCGGCCCTCTCTCGTCAGTCGCCACACCCTCCCTGCTCGACGCGACGAAAAGCTCCTTCTTCCCATAACGTATCTGCTCTTCCTAGCTCTTTTTGATATTATCTGTCATTTTTGATGTTTCTCTATGTTTTTTTATTGGTAGACTAGCCTCATTTTTAGCTGCTAAGTGGGAGCACTATAGATGAATAAAATTTAGGGCTTATTTCTTTTATTTATAACTGTAATTTTTGTGTAACTAATCTGCCCTTTTATTTTTCATTGAGCATTTTATCTGATTTATAATTTATGTAAAATGTTATGATCAGAGCTAGAGAATGAACAGATCGTTATAACTGAAGGATCGATGTAGCGTGCAGAGGGGGGTGAATGCACTTTATTCGGATCGTTTTGATCTCTGCAGTCTTGTTAGCGCAGCGAAAATAATATATATAAAAGAAAATACAGAAACAATGCTAACACTTTCAGTTACTTGGTATCCACCCAGATGGGTGACTAGTCCAAGGATCCACGCCGCGAGCACCACTTTTCACTATCGAAAAGTCTCCTTTAGGTGGAGAAACCTTCACAGCAAGAGCTTCCTCTTTATAGATGTAGAAATGAGATGGAGGAAGCAAGTAATCACTTTACAATTTGGCAGCACTTCGTTACTGTACGGAACGGTACAGACACGTGTAACGAGGCCTCCTTTTATAGGTGAAAAGGACAGATTCGCAGTCTGTCCAGGCGCCCACCAGCCGACTGCCCCAAGGGCAGTCGACTGGCTCGGCATTAAATGCCGACCAACGGCTAGCAAACAGCTAGCCAACGGCTAGTTTTGGGATATACCAGTCGACTGCCCCAAGGCCAGTCGACTGCCCCGAGGTTGCGAACACTCTGTGGGTTTTGGCAGTCGACTGCCCTGCCTCCCAGCTTAGCTCCAGCCACTTCAAACCTTCTCCTTCGCGTGTGCCTTCAGGTCTGCTCCCTTGGCTCGCCCCTTGAAGTCCTCTTCCTCTGGCTATCGTCCCTCGGATGCACACACAAGCCTTCCCTTGGCTTGTCTCCATGCCACCCTTCACGTGTGCCCTTTGAAGTCCACTTCCCGGCTTGCCCTTGGAGCTCTCCTCCCTCGGCTCTCGTCCCTCGGATAGGTCCACTAAGTGTGATTCTCCAAGTCCTGCAAACTCAATCACACAAATCAAATACAACATAACACTCTAACTTTAAACTTATTCGCCCACACATCAAAACCATGATCTTCCAATCATTTAAAAAGGGTCGATTGCCTCAACAATAACATAGTAAATTGATAATGATTTCTGGCTTGGATGAAGTTGAAGTAACCTTTACAAGTTTGATTGTTTCCTTTATACCTGAACTTTGATTATATTTTGAGTTGCTTGCTGAACATTCGACTGTCATACTGAATTACAATGAAGTGAGGAGTTGAGCAAGTGTATGCATCTATTGTTCTTGTATTTGGATTCCGAAAGAGCAAATTAGTTTTTCAAAATTAAAATTAATAATATCACTTGAATTATAGAGGTAAGCTAATTAGATTGTATTTCTTTATTATTTCCTAGTTTGGTGTTAGAATTTTTTGTTATATTACTCTGCATTTCTTTACATTCTTGAGTTAATATTTTTTCTCAGTCATTATTATTTTTTGTTAAGAATTTAAGTGATATTTTTTTCGTAAACATCTTTTATATTTTGAATGATATTGGTCATAAATTGGGGCATAATTTACAATTTCGTCCGGGATCTTTAAACAATAAGGACCGGCTCTGGTCGAGAGAGAGAAATTAAAACAGAAGCTGAGAAAGAAGAGATCGATCAAGGGAGGGAATCATGGCAGCGAAGAGCAGGATTCTAGTCATCGGCGCCACCGGCTACATCGGCAAGCACATCGTCCTCGCCAGCGCCCGCCACGGCCACCCCACCTTCGCCCTAGTCCGTGCCGCCGCCGCCCCTGCCGATCTGACCCCGGCCAAGGCCAAGCTTTTCGAGGACTTCGAGGCCGCCGGCGTCACCCTCCTCCACGTACAATAATATATAACAAATTTTGTCGTACGAATTTGTGGCCGTCAATGCAATATATATTTTGGTTCCCCCTAATCAAATTGAAAAAACAGGGGGATTTGTACGACCACGCGAGCCTGGTTTTCGCCGTCAAGCAAGCCGACGTCGTCATCTCCACCGTCGGCTTCTCGCAGCTGAAGGACCAAACCAAGATCGTCGACGCCATCAAGGATTCCGGCGCCGACATCAAGGTCCGCACTCTTCCTCCTCCAAATTAATTAAACCAACCAACAACACAGACCCACGCGTCCGGCCCTCTTCCATGCACGCGCAGAGGTTTTTACCTTCCGAGTTCGGGGTCGACGTTGACCGCGGGCACTTCGTGGATCCGTTAAAGTCAACGCTCGACGTCAAGGCGCAGATTCGCAGGGCCGTGGAGGCTTCGGGGATCCCTTACACCTTCGTGGTCAGCAACTGCTTCGCCGGCTACTTCCTCTCGACGCTCGCGCAGGCCGAAGCCGCGGGCCTCCCTACCGACAAAGTCATCATTTTGGGCGATGGGAACGTCAAAGGTAAAATCAAATTGACTGTGTCGATGTTCACACAAAATAATCCAATTTTTCGATTTGGTTTGGTCCCGATTTGGTTCGATTTAATTCATAATATCTCATAGGGTTGAATAGTCCGTGCCTGCCATGAGAGGAGAAGAAGTCGCAGGGCGCGACATGACAGATCGAAGTAACCTTCCTTCTCGGGGCCCGGGGCCCCCTCAGGAGACGCGTCCGAGAAGGTCAGCCCAAAAACCCCTCCCGAGACCACCCCGGGAGGTTAGGTCCCGAGAGCACCTCAGGAGTTATCCGCCCAAAGACTCCGAGCTCACCTCATGAGGTGGAGTCCCCGCAATGACCGACATCGGGTACTGACCTCCCCCTCTCGGCACGGATAATCATCCCCGTTAGAAAAGGTCTACACGACCCTTAAATGTCGTACCGGGTGGAAGCGTGATAACAGCGCATACCGTTTCAAAGGATATCCAGTTACCGCCGAAAGAGGAGGGCGTGGCTTAAGTATCGGAGACGTGGCAACGATCGAGGGGGCACGTCTAGTCTGTCGTCGTCAATATAAAAGGTAGTCTAACCCCTCCGGTAAAGGGGTTACGCTCTCTCAACCCTACATACATTCTTTACTTCTCGCTACCTTTACTTTTCGGACGGACACTGACTTGAGCGTCGGAGTGGACTCCGCCAGACCCCTGCCGGCGTGTCCCCTAACGCTCATGTTAACCTTGCAAAGCCCCAAGTTCCTCCCCGCCGCAACTTCCACACGGGCAGAACTCCAGTGTCTGACCATCGTCACTGACTCTTTCCATAACAAATTTGGCGTCGTCTGTGGGAAACTAGCAAAGCACCTGAAGGAGCACCGATGACAGGGCTGGAGGAACAACCCATGGCTCATACAGGGGAGGACTTCGATCTTTAAGAGGTCTTGCCAGATGACCTCGCCCATCCGCGAGAAGATGAAAGACCTAAGCAGGAACGAAGGGAGGTCGAGAGTGAGGAAGTACAGATCCATCCTCAATGCGAAGGGGGAAGCACGCACATAGCCCTCGATCTCGCATCGGAATTAAGAAGTCGCCTCGTCGAGTGCCTGCGAAACCATAAGGATGTGTTCGCTTGAGCCGCCGAAGAGATTAAAGGGGTTCCACCGGCGTTGGCCATGCACCACCTGCATGTTACGTCGGGAGCCCGTCCCGTGAAGCAAAGGTGGAGGCACTTCTCCTCTAGGAAGGATAAGACCATTCGAGACGAAGTTCAGAAATTGTTAATAGCTGGGAATATCAGAGAAGTCCAATTTCCTGCCTGATTGACCAATGTGGTCCTCGTCCCCAAGCCTGGGGGCAAATGACGAGTCTGCATCAACTTCCGAGACTTAAACAAGGTCTGCCCGAAAGACTGCTACCCCCTGCCCCAGATAGACCGGTTGGTGAATTCTACAGCCGGGTGCGAGTTCATCTCCATGCTAGATGCTTACCAGGGCTACCACCAAGTCCCACTCGCTCCCAAGGACCAGGAGAATGTCAGTTTTGTGACGGCTGACGGCACGTACTGCTACAATGTCATGCCCTACGCAATGCGGGCGCTACATACCAGCGGATTATGGACAAAGTCTTTAGGCACCAGATCGGGCGGAACATCGAGGTGTACGTGAACGACATCCTAGTGAAAACTGATAAGGGAGGAGGCATGATCGCCGACCTCAAAGAGACGTTCGCCACCCTTAGGGCCAACAGGTTAAAATTGAACCTAGCTAAGTGTTTGTTTGGGGTGAAAAGTGGCAGGTTCCTGGGGCACATGGTGATGGAGAGGGGGATCGAAGCCAACGCCGAAAAGGTAAAGGTCATTCTGGATATGCCGCCCCCGCGGAACTTCAAGGAAGTACAGCGACTGAATGGAAGGATCACCACGCTATCCAGATTCATCTCCAAATTCGCAGGCAAGACCCTCCCATTCTTCAAGATCCTGAGAGAGGCTGCCAAGTTTGAGTGGGATGACCAATGTGAGAAGGTCTTTGCTGAGTTGAAGACCTATCTTGCAGACCTCCCTACCCTGCACAAACTTGGGGAAGGGGAGACTCTATTTGTCTACTTATCAGCAGCTAAGCAAGCGGTGGGATCGACGCTAGTCCGAGAACAGGATCGGGTGCAATACCCCATCTACTTCTTTGGACACCTTCTAAAGGATGCTGAAACGCGATACACCTCGATGGAAAAACTGGCTTACGCCTTGGTCCTGATGGCCCGAAGGCTAAGGCCGTACTTCTTAGCGCACCCCATCGTGGTCTTCACCAATAGCCCGCTCGCCCGGGTCCTCACTAACCCCGAAGCTTTGGGCAGGTTGATAAAATGGATGACAGAGTTAAGCGAGTACGACATCGAGTATCAGCCTCGAGCCACTATCAAAGCCCAAGCCCTCTCCGACTTCGTGTTAGAGACCGTCCCGGAGGCGGAGGATGAAGGTATGTGGAAGGTCTATGTAGATGGATCCTCCAATAGCCAGCATAGCGGGGTGGGATTGCTAATGATTTCCCCTAGGGGAGACACATTGCATCTGTCTATCCGACTCCACTTCAAAGCTACCAACAATGAAGCCGAATACGAGGCGATCCTAGCAAACCTACAAGCGGCCAGGCACATGGGAGCCTGTCGGGTCACGGTATACTCAGACTCACAATTGGTGGCTCAGCAAATATAGCGGGTAGTTTCGAAGTCAAGTGCGAGCGGCTGCGAAAATATGTAGCCCTCTATGGACAGCTGAAGGTCGCCTTCTCGGAGGTCATCGTGCAAAAGATCTCCTGGTCGGACAATGTGTGGGCCGATGATTAAACCCTATAGCCTCTTGGTGTGTAGGCTTGACCTTGGAGCTGTACATGCCCGGCTAAGAGCTGAGTAAACCCTACAACCCCTTGGTGTGTAGGCTTGGCCTCGGAGCTGTACACGCCCGCCCAAGAGTTGATTAAACCCTACAACCCTTGATGTGTAGGCTTGACCTCGAAGCTGTACACGCCCGGCCAAGAGCAGATTAAACCCTACGACCTCCCAGCTTTCCTCGGAGCTGGCATTCTAAGGGGAACAAGAAATCCCTCCAAATATAAGCAAAGCTGACATCCAATAATAAAATGACCACCCACTTGTCCTACAAAAAATAGAGCTTAGAAAGAAGAAGATACAGCGGGTGAGGGACTGTCAGGGAGTCTATGGCTATATATCCTATAAATCCCGCTCCTCCGGGGGCAGATCGTCCCAAACACGTTGGACAGTTATTGCACGCAACCTGAGTCTCTTTCACCTCCTGGAGTTTCTGAGTAGTAGCAACAGTTTGTGCTTTGGCCCAGGTCACTTGATCCTGAGGATCGGTTGCATAAGAGTTCGACAGCCCCAAGTCGTGATCTCACAGAGCCATCAGGCACTCTCGGTCCGCATCCCGATCCTCCAAGACTTTCTTCGTGGATTCCAGGAGGTTAACTTGACCGGTCAACTCTCCTGTTTGGGCCTAGAGTTGATCCCGCTCCTGTGATAGCCTCCGTAGCTCCCCTTCAAGTGCCTGGTTCTTCTCGGATTCAAGGCGTTCCCGGAGTTTGTATCCGTGCAGGGCATCCTCGGTGTAACGACCCGACCCGTCGACCCCTTGGGTAGCCAAATTCCATTTTTGGCGGCCCAACAACCTGGCCCCTTTGGTCATCGACTGTCGTTACTCACAAGAACTTCCCACCCCTACAGCTCACTTGGTACCAGGATTCAGGAACTTTAGTACTTAGCCTGGAGGTCTAGAGTTCGAATCCTGGGGAAGGCAAAAACCCACTGGCCAGGGGTGGGAAGACCGTAGGGTCGCCGGCCTAGAGGGTTGCCTGCGGGGACCATAGAGGCGGGGCCGCTACATCCTCGACCACTATTAAGGCGGCCAGATAATGGTCACTTTTCTCACGAAGAGCCTGGCTGACCTCCAACTGCATGAGTCCCGCCTCGCGAGCTCGGCCGGTTTCCGCCTCGGCATCTGCCACCTTCTGGAGGAGGTCTTCAGTAACCCCTTTGGTGCACAACAAACGGCAGGTGATTGTGCAGTTAGAGGCCGCCTATAGGGCAGATACAGACAGTCAGTAGAAGGACTTTGAAGTAAAATGGAAAGCGCACCACAAATGTTTACCGTCGGTAGGGATTGGTGTAGCATGTAGCCGCTTTACCCAGCTACCCGCCATGGTAAGATGGGAGAAGGAAGAGTTCCCTCGGTAGGGAGCCATGACTGACTGGGAACGTCTCTGGGGTCAGGGACATCTTCTTCTGTACTTGAAGCACTCGGCAGTGCCTCAGAAGCAGCCCCCTTTATTTTGATGGTTTGAGAACTGTCGGTCACCTTCTTCTTCGCCTTGGGAGCCTTCCGGTGAGAGCGATGTGGATGACTGGACACCTGTTTACCTCGAGGAACAGCCAGAGGGTCGACCCGGAGAGCCGGGGCATTGGTGGCAGAAATGGGCGTCTCAACGATAGGAGAAGACTCTTCCTGAACGCCTGGGGAACGTGAAGCCGTGTCCTTGGGGGTAGCCGAGCACAAAGACGCGGGAGATAAGCCTTTCTTCAACCGCTTCAGGGGTTGATCCCTTTGGGATCGCCGCTCCCGACGCTTCTTTTCAAACACATGGATCTCTGAGGGTACGACCGACGGAGGAGGTACCACTTCCCCCTTTGAAGTCTCGATAATAGGAGCAGTTGATCCCCCCCCTTCCAGGACCAGGGGCAACTTCGAGGCTCCGATATCCGTGGGGGCCCAGGGCACTGCTGGGCCTGCAGGCGACTCTCCCACCACCTCGTCACCCTCGGGGGGAGGGGGGGATTCCTATGGGGGTCGAAGATACCGAGCCTGGAACCAACACCTGCTCGTTAGCCTGGCCCCCACTTCAGGAATTTGTTCATCACGAGGGAAAACATAATGTTGCCTGCAGAATAAAAAACAAGAGAACATCAGCCAACATTAATCAGGAATTGCACCAAGTACGAAAACAACTCACGAAGGCTAGAGTCGAGGGGTGTAATCTTTGGACTAATCTCAGCCTAATAGAAGAGCTCCTCACACTGCACCAACTAAAGTCCATGGAATTCCATCCCAGCCAAAATACCCTTGGCTCTCTGATATCCCGCGTCCTGTTGAAAGTCGCCAAGGTCCGGGACAGGAGGCAGGTTCTCCGTCCAGTGAATGTGGCTGAAGGGATGCTCAGGAAGGCGAATATAGAAAAATCGCTCATTCCATCCTTTGTGCGAGGAAGGGAGGCCCCCCAAAAATCTATGGCCAGGACAGACGGTAAAGTTAAATGCCCCCCGAGACCCAACTGGGATGAAAAAGAAATGAAAAAATCGGGGGCCAGAGGAATGTCGAAAAGCTTGAAGAGGACGAGGGCCTCACTCATTTGGGCAAAGGCGTTGGGAGTTAGTTGTTAGAGTGGGATACGGAAGTACTGGGCAACATTCATGAAGTAGGGAGGAATAGGGAAGCGAAACCCTAGTTCTAGTTGCCCCAAAAGGAAGGTGTAAACCCCTCACAGGTGGTTACCGGCGATTGACCTGAGGAAGGGACCCTTACCTCCCAATCTGCCGGGATACCATATTTTTGGCAGGCAGCCTGAAGGGATTCCGACTTCACTTTGGAAAAGATAGTCTCGTATCACTCGGGACAAAATCCCAACTCTTTCAGGGAGCACTCGGCGTCACCTGCAGACTTTCTTTTCTTTTCCATCGGACCCAGGGGGATAGAATAAGGGAGCAACAGGATAAAGGGCGACTTACTCTCGTCTAAAGGGCGCGGCGGCGAAAGGGATATCTAAGCAAGGAGAACTCCAGATGGCAGATAGGGCGAGGAGGTCGCAGAGGGTCGTTGCACTCGCTTTTATAGGGCTACGACACACCCCTCGGAGCAATGGGAGGACGGAACGTCGATGGCATTAACGGGCTGTCTTGGGGAACATATATCCCTTACCGCCGTCGCTTCGTATAGCCCATAGCACGTATCAAGAAGAGACCGCCGCAAAACAAGGAAAGAGCCACGTGGCCTTGGTGCATACGCTGAGCAACTGTGTTGACTTTGCTGCCGTGAAGTTCATAAAGATACAGGACATGTTCAAAAGATCAGCCAGAGTCCCGAGACTCACTGGATATATCTTAGGGCCCCACGTGCCGCTAGCGAAGCGGTAAAGGACAAAGAGAAAAGGATGAGACCATTAAGGGGGATTTCTCGGAGCTTGAGATAAGGACTATAATCCAAAGGCCCCTTATAATTACAAAAGTAATAAGGAAGGCGAAGGCTCGCAGCTTCTTCATCTTTGCCCTAGTCCGATCAGTTAGTCACACTTCCTTCGATCAGACTTGTAGAGAGGGACTTGTGATAGGATTGAATAGTCCGTGCCTGGCACGAGGGATGACGAAGCCGCGGGGCGCGACATGACAGATCGAAGCAACCTTCCTTCTCGGGCCCCGGGGCCCCCCTCAGGAGACGCGCCCGGGAAGGTCAGCCCGAAGACCTCTCCTAGGACCACCCCGGGAGGTTAGGTCCCGAGAGTACCTCGGGAGTTATCCCGCCGAAAGACCCCGAGCTCACCTGGGGAGGTGGAGGCCCCGCAATGACCGACCTCGGGTACTGACCCCCCCCTCTCGGCACGGATAATCATCCCCGTTAGAAAAGGCATGCACGACCCTTAAATGCCGCACCAGGCGAAAGCGTGATAACGGTGCAGACCGTTTCAAAGGATATCCAGTTACCGCCGAAAAAGGAGAGCGTGACTTAAGTATCGGAGACGTGACACCGATCGAGGGGGCACGTCTAGTATGTCGTCGTTAGTATAAAAGGTAGTCTAACGCCTCCGGTAAAGGGGTTACGCTCTCTCAACCCTACATACATTCTTTACATCTCGCTACCTTTACTTTTCGGACGGACACTGACTTGAGCGTCGAAGTGGACTCCGCCGGACCCCTGCCGGCGTGTCCCCTAACGCTCGTGTTTACCTGGTAGAGCCCCAAGTTCCTCCCCGCCGCAGCAACTTCCACAGGGACAGAACTCCAATGCCTGGTCATCGTTGCCGACTCTTTCTGGAACAATATCGATTTGGTTTGGGTTCGATTTGATTTAGTTTTTATTTGGTTCGATTCCGATTTTATTCGATCCAAGATTAAATCGATATTTTAAAAAAAACTGTTGGAGGAGTTTCCGAGATTTTACACTAAATTGAAATTATAAAATTAATTCCAACTTATCTCTGTTGAGTGACCCGAGCTCCAAACTGCAGTCTGCAATCTCCCGAGCGAAATGGCCGAGTGAGCTCCCGAGTGGCCGAGTGAGCTCCCGTGCGGAAGGCCGAGTGAGCTTTCGAGCGGTATTGCTGAGTGACCGAGCGAGCTCCCGAGCGGAAGGCCGAGTGAGCTCTCGAGCGATATTGTCGAGTGACCGAGCGAGCTCCCGAGTGAGGTTCCCGAGTGGCCGAGTGAGCTCCGAGCGAAATTGCCGAGTGAAATTCCCGAACTGGAATTCCCGAGTGGAGTTTCCCGACTGGGATCTCCTGAGTAGTGGTCGGACGTCTCCCGACCGGGATGTTGCTGAGGCATGCGCAGCGCAGTTTCCTTGAAACAGATTCGTCCTCCTCCGTCGGTGCTTCGAGGTTCAGATGGACTTGTCTCTCAGGATACAACAGCAGACCACGGGCACAACGGAACACTCGTTGCTCGTGGCGAACTGAAGAGGTACCCGACTGCTATCAACGGAGCGGAGGTCGGGAATGAGGTGGAGCGGAGCGGAGGAGAATTTCTCTGTGTCTATCCCTTTTGCTCTCGGTCAGCCCTTTTATATAGGCTCAGACCCCCGCAGTGATAAAATGACGAATTAATCGTCATTTACTGCCATTTACCCGACCAGATCCAAACGTCTGGGGGTTACTGATCTCGCATTAATCAAAATTAATGCATCAGTTACATTTGAGCAAAAATCAATTTGGCAAAACATTGGTTCATCTACTTGGACAAATTTTGCCCCGACCAATCGAACATTCGACGTGCGCGGGTCGTGTACGCACACGAGTTCACTTGGTTCAGTACAAATCCGGGCCCTGGATTTGCACCCCACCTGCGCACCCACGCGTAAGAGAGAGCTTCTCCCCTAGCATCTGTTCACAACTATCATGCTTGTGATACAATATAAACCAAATATTTTACCTTAAAACTCCCAATGTGGGACTAAAATCTCACTCACAAGGGAGTCCCTTTATTCTCTTCCTCACTTTCTACTCACAAGAAAGTTTCAATATGAGACTAAAGTCCTACCATCTCTTTTCCATTCACACTAGATATCCAAGATATCTAAAAAAAAAACTGAAATTTCGAAGTAAAGGAACCCAACTTTCAATTTCGGTTAGTTAATTCGATTTAATAGAACTTTTACTCCCCATAATTATTTGATGATGAGTTTGGATTATCCAATATTCTGTTTGCCAATTCAACAGCTATGTTTGTTGATGAAGACGACGTCGGAACGTACACTCTCAGAGCAGTGGATGATCCCAGGACTTGGAACCAGATTCTCCACATGAAACCACCAGCCAACATCCTGTCTCACAATGAGCTCGTTTCCCTTTGGGAAAAGAAAGTGGGCAAGACCTTTGAGAGGGTCTACCTTTCCGAAGAAGAACTTCTGAAGAAGATCCAAGGTTAATTAATCTGATTAATTAATCACAGGATATATATATACCATAATTTTCAGTAGATCAACGGACAGTTTGATTGTTTTTCCCTTGTTTTTGTTTTCGATCGCAGAGTCTCCGGCTACGTTGAGCTTGAGTTATGCGATCCATCACTCGGTGTTCATCAATGGCGACCACACCGGCTTCGAGATCGAGCCATCATTCAGCGTGGAAGCTTCGGAGCTCTACCCTGATGTCAAATATATTACTGTGGATGAATACCTGAATCGTTATCTGTAAGAACAAGTGCTGCATTGTCAATTTTAATTCGGTTGTTATTATGGATGCAAATAAATCCTTATCTGTAATGGTTTTCTCTTCTGTTTATTATGTATGTATGTATGTGATGTGAGAGTTACTATACTGTTCTTCACCTAGCTGCATGTATGTGATGTGAGAGTTCTGTTTATTATCCGTCCATTTATAGGGCTAAAGAATTTTATATATTAACTCGTATTTAATAATTTGAAATCTAATAAATCTTAGTTAGATCATTTTAATATATTTGGTTCGTATTCACATATACAAATTACAAATAAATCTAATTTAATGAGATAGAATCCAACAATCTTCCACTTGAGTATTTGTGATTTTCATATGACATACGAATATGGCTTTCGTATGATCATCTTTACTGAGGGGGTGTTTAGTACGTTTGTTTTTCATTTTTATTTTCTATAGAAAATATGATTTTCTGAAAAACGTGTTTGATTTGTATTTTCTAGCCTTGTTTTTCAAAAAAAGATATAGGACTTTTTGAAAAAATTAGAGAACGAAAGAAACTCATTTTTCAGAAAATGAAAATAATAAATGGAGTAAACCAAACGCCCCAAGACTTTATACTAAATTGCATGCAATAACAAATTATGAAGTAAATATGATTCCCAATGGAATCTATATTATATTTATAAATACTATATGCCAAACTTCATCAATTAATCATGATATTTATTTCAGAGTATCAAATAAACATACAAATATCTATTAATATTTTAAACTTTAAGTACGTACAATAATCAAAATAAAATATTTATCTTTATAAATAAATATGTAATAAAATAAATACATATGTCTACTAGATGAGTACTTATTCGATAAAAAAAACTCTCATATGCACAATATGCATATGAAATACCTTAGACATCAAGCCCTTGGAAAGTGGATCTATCAATATAGAATCTGTACTGATGTGCTCTGTCATCACTTGACGATATTGAACTCTTTTTTTAATCGCAAGAAATTTAATGTCAATGTGTTTAATTCGACGAGCTGCAGTTATTCTTGGCATACAGATTTAAGGTTTTATTATCATAATTGTTCATCAATGGTTTGTTAATACAATCAACGATTTGTAACACTGTAATAAAATTTCGTAGTCAAATCCGGCCTGTGATTGGATGTTTCGTAGCATGTTATTAAGTTTGCCTCTATAGTAGAAGGGGCTATTAGGATCTTCTTGACGCTCTTTCAAGATATAATTTCTTCAGCGAGCATAAAAATATAGTTCGAAATAGATCTTTCAACGTAAACTCAAAGCATAACTGGAGACGACGAATCTATTTTTTAAAAAAATTATCAAATACAAGCCTCAGTGTCACAACTTCCTATCACTCAGTCAGATTGACCGTACTCAAAGAGCTCGACACTCGGCGAGCCAACACTTAGCTAGCTCGACACTCAGATAACTCGGCAACTTGGCCAGCTCGATGCTTAACAACTCGGCACTCGGCACTCGGCACTCGCCACTCGGCACTCGGGCACTCGGCACTCGACACTCTAGCCAGAATGGACTCGGTCAACTCGACACGCCAGCTCAGTTCGACCCGCCTTTGTAAACTTAAAACTGCAGTACCTTGCTTTCCAACTTCTTCTAGATCGCTGAAAATACAAAATCTACAATTATTCTCCCTTCTCGTCGTTGTATTTTAAAGATAAAATTCAAATAATCTTCCAAAGAAAATTGACATCTAATTTTACAATATTTATAGATTATTCATTCATCTCTAATTATTATATCTTAGAAAAATTATAATATAAATATTTTATTATTTTATTTTAATGAAAGTTAACATGTTAAATACTCTTCCTTAAATTAAAATTTCATCCAAATGAATTTAAATTATCAAAGTCACATTAAAATATAATTGTAAAAATTACTTAGATACTTACTATACAATTATAACTAAACTTTAAGTTTTAAAATTTTAAATCACAAATATTATTTATATCATAATATTGTTTTATCAATTTATTAAAATTTTTTAAAATTCATCAAAATTATTATAAAATAGTCATAGAAACTACTAAATAATTATTACACAATTATAAAAACTATTAAGGCTATGTTTGACAGGGGATAATCTGTCTTATAATGTAAAATTTGTTAACATATGCATTATTTTATATTTGCATTTTGTCCCACATCGATTGATGTGAATTATAGAATTCATTTTAACCTTATATAAAGGGATGTAATATCTTCTTTCAAAGATATAATAAATAGATATCAAATTAGACTTTTCTTTTTGATATACTTGTAAGAATTCATGAATTCTAATTTTTAATTCATGAATTCTATCATGGTATCAGAGCCATGTTAAATACTTGCTGTTTCACTGCTCGTGGTTTTATGGTTCGGTTTATCTCCATCGCTTCCGCATCTGAATGGTTAGATCTGCCCTAAATGTTTTATTTCGTTTGAGATTGGATATTGTTTTGATTGCCTTGATCGTTTGTTAGTTGGGATTTGAGATTGTTATTTGTTATTTTGGATTGTTCTGTTCAAAATTGTTTACAATGACTGGAGGTGACGATTCGTTGCAATCTATTGGTGTCCGTTTAGATGGAAAAAATTATTCGTATTGGAATTATGTGATGACTAATTTTCTGAAGGGCAAAGGAGTTTGGGAATATGTTTCTGGAAAAATCAAATGCCCTGTAGTTGATGTTGAAAATTTTGATTAATTGTTTCGTATTTGGGATACAAATAATTCAAAGATTATCACTTGGATCAACAACTCTGTTGAACACAGAATTGGTGTTCAATTGGCAAAGTTTAAAACTGCAAAAGAAATTTGGGATTATTTGTCAAAATTATTTGTGCAAAATAACTTTGCTGTCAAGTATCAATTACAATCTGAAATTCGTGCATTAGTGCAAAATGACTTAAGTATTCAGGATTTTTTCTGTGCAATGACTACTCTTTGGGATCGGTTAGCATTGACAGAATCTGTTGAATTACAAACATGTGATGCTTATATTAAATGTAGAGATGAGGATCGCCTTGTTCAACTACTTATGGGTCTTCGTCCAGAATTTGAAAATTGTCGCTCAAGTCTTTTGCACCGTAAACCTCTACCATCTGTTGAAGATGTAATAAATGAACTCATGGCTGAAGAAACTTGTTTGAAGACTCTAAAAGGGGTGCATAATATTTCTACTTCGGTTTTGGCAGCCTCTCCGTCTGCACCGATCATAGCAGCTCCTGCACACCAGTATAAAACATCTGTCACAGGAAACGGTAATTATTGTAAGAAACCAGGGCACTGGAAGAATCAATGCCCTGAGCTTCGGAAAGAATCGGTTAGGAAGCTTCCAGGGCACGGACGGAAGTCTCCACAACAATATCAAGGCGGGCAACAAAAAATGTATTTTGAGGGTCCATCTCAAAATCTTTGTCCATCTACTCCAGCATCTTTTGTGCCCTCCTTAAATCACTCAGCTTCAGCTTCAGAGTTTTCTGTGAATACTGGTACTAATTCTATTGTCGATCAATTTCAGAAGTTCCTCGCCTTTCAGCAATTTCAAAAGGAACCTCATAATTATGCTCTTTCTGCTCCTTCCAGCTCATCTTCGTCTATTGGGTCAGGTATCCCTTCATCTCCCTGGATTTTAGATTCTGGAGCTGGTAATCACATGTCTCATGATTCTTCTTCTTTTACATATATGTCTCCTGACCCTCCATCTATTTCTGTTATGACTGCGGATGGTACACAAATGTCATTGAAAGGAACTGGCTCTATCCAAACACCCTCTTTATCTTTACCTGATGTTTACTTTATCCCTAAATTACATATGAACCTTGTTTCTGTTGGTCAATTATGTGACTCTGGGTGTTTTGTTGGTCTTCTTCCAAATTCTTGTTATGTGCAGGATCTAAAATCCAAGAGAGTGATTGGGACAGGGCATAGAAAAGGGAAAGGACCTTATGTGTTGGATGAACTGCATCTTCCCACTCACGTAGCAGCAATGCCTGTCAATTTGTCTTCTTTTCATTTGACACCTTCTTCTTCAAAATTTTATTTGTGACATTCTAGACTTGGTCATCTATCAGGTTCTCGTTTACGTTCTATGTGTACTTCTGATGTACTTGGTGATTTACCACCGATGATATTTCTGATTGTAGTGGATGCAAACTTGGAAAATTTTCTGCTTTGCCTTTTATTTTAAGTACTTCCACTTCTCCAGCACCTTTTGATTTAGTTCATTCTGATGTTTGGGGACCGACACCTATTCCCACTAAGGGAGGTTCTCGATATTACGTTTCATTCATTGATGATCACACTCGTTTTTGTTGGATTTATTTAATGAAACGTCGTTCTGATCTTAGTCACATTTATGCTGAGTTTAAGGCCTATGTAAAAACTCAGCACTCTGCCACTATCAAGTGTTTTCGAGCTGATTTGGGGGGAGAGTATACTAGTGGAGATCTTTCTGGTATTTTCAATGCTGATGGTACAATACATCAGTCCTCTTGTACTGATACCCCACAACAGAATGGAGTAGCCGAGAGAAAGCATAGGCATATTATTGAGACCGCCCGATCTATGCTGTTATCCGCTAGTGTTCCTAGTGAATTTTGGGGAGAAGCCGTCCTTACATCTGTGTATCTTATTAATAGGATCCCTACCGCTCATAACTCTGGGATTTCTCCATATGCTAAATTATTTGGTCACACTCCATTATATTCTCATTTAAGGGTTTTTGGCTCTACATGCTTTGTTCTTCGTCCACATGCAGAACGTTCTAAGTCATCATCTCGTGTGGTCATTTGTGTTTTTCTTGGATATGGGGTTGTGCAGAAAGGTTATCGTTGTTATGATCCAGCTTCTGAAAAATTGTATGTTTCTCGTAATATTTCTTTTATTGAACATATTCCTTTCTTCACTATCCCACCTACCTCACATGACATGTCGAAATCTGATCTCATTCAAATTGATCCTTTTACTACTGATTATCCATCTGAAAATGCTAACCCTCATGAAACTATATCGAATGTTCCGCTTCATCCTACTTGTAGAACAAATGATGTTGACACCCATCCTCTTTCTACGACTGCTTCAGAACCTCCCATAATTACGGATCCAAACTTACCTCGATATCCTACACGCACTCGTCGATCTACTCAGGTATCTGATTTTGATTACTCTTGCTATACACCATCTTTCGCTTCCTTTTTAGTTTCCAACAATTTTCTTTGTGAGCCCACCTCTTACTCTGAGGCATCTCGTGATCCTCTTTGGCAAGAGGCTATGAATGAGGAATTGTCTGCTTTGGACAGAACTGGTACTTGGGATTTGGTTTCTCCACCGGTTGGTAAGAAAATTATTGGTTCTCGATGGGTATACAAGATTAAAACCAAGTCTGATGGCTCTATTGAGCGATATAAAGCTCGTTTGGTTGCAAAAGGTTATGCTCAGGAGTATGGTATGGATTATGAGGAGACTTTCGCACCTGTTGCAAAAATGACATCTGTCCGGGTTCTTATTGCAGTAGCTTCTGTTCGTCGCTGGAGTATTTCACAAATGGACGTTAAAAATGCTTTTTTGAATGGAGATCTTCAGGAGGAAGTCTACATGGTCCCTCCACCTGGTGTTTCTCATCGGCCAGGACAAGTGTGCAGGCTTAAGAAGGCCCTGTATGGTCTTAAACAAGCCCCGAGAGCTTGGTTCGACAAGTTCTCCTCTGTAGTATCTTCACTTGGTTTTACTTCTAGCTCTCATGATTCAGCATTATTTGTTAAATCGTCTCCTGCAGGCCATATTATGCTCTTGTTGTATGTTGATGATATGATTATTACAGGAGATGATGTTGACGGTATCTCAGATCTAAAAGCTACTTTGTCTCATCGTTTTGAGATGAAAGATTTAGGTAATCTACGTTACTTTCTAGGTATTGAGGTAGCTTATTCTGAAAGGGGATATCCTCTATCTCAGTCTAAGTACACTTCAGATATTCTTGAGCGGTCTCGTCTCACAGATACTCGTGTTGTTGACTCTCCTCTTGAGGTCAACGTTCGTTACAATCCTACTGATGGGGATCCTCTTGCTGATCCAACTTTATATCGATCAATCGTGGGTAGTCTGGTGTACCTCACTATTACTCGGTCTGATATTGCATATGCTGTTCACATTGTCAGTCAGTTCGTTTGCTCACCAACATCTGTTCATTGGGCTGCAGTTATGCGTATTCTTCGTTATCTTCGGGGAACGCTATATCAGAGTCTTTTGTTTCCATCGACCTCATCTTTGGAGCTTCGCGCTTTTTCTGATGCCGACTGGGCAACTGACCAAACTGATCGAAAATCGACTACGGGTTATTGTGTATTTTTAGGTGATTCACTTATTTCATGGAAAAGTAAGAAACAAGATGTTGTTTCTCGCTCTTCAACTGAGGCAGAGTATCGCGCTATGGCTTCTGCTACAAGTGAGATTATATGGTTACGCTGGCTATTGACTGATATGGGCGTCTCCCTTAGTGGTCCGACACCGATGTACTGCGATAATAAGAGTGCTATTCAGATTGCGCACAACACAGTCTTTCATGAACGTACCAAGCATATTGAGATCGATTGCCACTTTACTCGGCACCATTTCGAGCGAGGCACCATATCCTTACCTTTTGTCTCATCCTCGATGCAGCTTGCAGATTTCTTCACAAAGGCACACACCATCAAGCGTCACCGGTTCTTTTTTGACAAACTCTCAATGTTTCTCACTACACCATCACGAGTTTGAGAGGGGATGTTAACATATGCATTATTTTATATTTGCATTTTGTCCCACATTGATTGATGTGAATTATAGAATTCATTTTAACCTTGTATAAAGGGATGTAATATCTTCTTTCAAAGATATAATAAACAGATATCAAATTAGACTTTTCTTTTTGATATACTTGTAAGAATTCATGAATTCTAATTTTTAATTCATGAATTCTATCAAGATTGATTATGTACAATTTTAAAATTATAATATAATTAATCTTCCAACCCAATTATATTATAAACTTGATTATATTTCAAGCCCAATCTGTCACATGATTATCAGTAATTAAACTCTAAATAATAAATTATAAACTCTAAATCTAAATTCTATACTCTGAGTATTATTATATGGAAATAATTTTTTATCAATTTGATTAAAATTATTTAAACTTCATCAAAAAATCATTTTAAATTAGTTGAAATCACTTAAGACTAATTATAGGAATTCCTAAGTAGCTACTATTAAAAAAAAATAATGAATCAAATGACATTGAACCTAGGATGACCGACTCAGAAGTTCAATATCCCATGATAATTGTGTGCTTAATTTGAAGAAAAAATTATATAAAATATATCATAACTAGAGATCAAATTGCACATACCCAAGTGATAACTTGATTGTATCATCATACATTCAATTTTAATGAAAGAGGTAAATTACCTTATATTTGAATTAGATGTAAGATTTTTATTTTTCAGATACTTAATATTTTATATATTTACATTTAATTAGTATTGATTTAAAATGTATAGTCTCAATAGGATTTTTAACGAGGTTTGAAAGTTTGAAAGGAGTTAGGTTAAAGTACAAGGATGTTTGATTTTTGTTCTAGCATTTAATTTTTAACAGTTGAATTAGGGCCCCAAAATATCAAAAAGGTCATATATATATATATATATATATATATATATATATATATATATTCTAAAATTATGTAATGAACCTCTAATTTTCTAGACATGAAAGAATAGTACGAAAGAAAATTACATGAGGAAAAGGTTGAAAAAAAATCATACTTGAACACTTACCGAAAACTTTGAATACAAAGTTGCACTCACTACTCGTTCTCATGGGCATCTTTTGATATTTTTTTTCTTCATTTCTTTTATGTAAAATTGAAAATTAGATTTGAATAACATCTTCTGTATAAATACTTAAATTTTAAATTTTGAATGCTAAAAAAATGTTGATTCAAGTGTCACATATGCCCATAAATTGATTATAGTTGTAATAAAAAGGTAAAATTCATCACTCACTGGCTTCGCACGATCGACCCTATGATTGTATATGAGAAAATAAATCAGAAAACTAGAGTTAATCACTCTACGAAGGACAAAAGATGATTCCTTAGTCCAGCGCCCCTGAAGAATTTGTCAGCCTATGGTGGTAAAAGATGATTCACTCATCTCTAATATTCTTATTAATTCGTCTCAAAAAATATTAGACCCGGTAGCAAATGAACATGGGATGATCGACTCAGCCCCACGAAAGTTTCCCACCGATCACCAGGGTAAATCGGGAAGCGTTCGCGGTGGGCGATCTAGAAGTCTCCCAGGGTTCGCGTCCCATTTGGAGGAAAAATTCCTGTAAAATACGTCGTAGCTAGGGATCGAACCGCGGATGCCTGAGATAGCGACTAGTTATCCTACCGCTGTACCATAACCTCAGCGATTCGTTAATTCGTCTCACGACTAATACGAACTGGTAAATTAAAGAGATTACGATTTTACCTTTATATAAAAGATTAACGAGGTTTTTCCAACCTCGAACGACCGGTTCGATCCCACGGAAGTTTCCCATCAGCCGCTAGGGTAAATCGGGAAGCGCTCGAGGTGGGCGGTCTAGAAGCCCAGCGTCCCAGGGTTCGCACCCCATTTGGAGGAAAAATTCCTATAAATACGTCGTTGCTGAGAATCGAACCGCGGATGTCTGAGATAGCGACTAGATAGGTTGACTCATTCGCTCGTAGTTGCCTTTATATGTTGGCAAAGGTGATTCGCTCGCCCCCAGCACCCCCGCCAATCCGTCCTAGGGTCAATATGGAGGAAGTAAATTATGAGGGCTACTAGTCCGGATGCTGTGGCTAGTGTGTGGGAAAGATGAGCACACTGACTTTGCTAGAATTTGACTCTCCGACCTCATGTTAGTAACATTTACATATTAACGACTCGTGGTTGTCTTTGTATGATTTGATTAGAGATGGATGAGCAGAATAATATGTATAGAATGAAAAATTATTTTATTAAATTTGACAGGTATAGCAGTTAGGTAGGTTGACCCATTCGAATCGAAGGGTTTCCAAAGAAGGGAGTGGCATGCATTTCGGCTCGCGGTCACCCTCCTCCCTCTTCCGTTGACATATGCCGACACACGGCTGGAGACAGGGACCTCGTCAACGCCATCCATTGATTAAAAAAGGAGAGATTTTTCTCTCTCCTACAGCTTGCAATCGCGTTGTTGCCGCCCTGTAACTCTCGCCTTCTCCTCAGCGAGGTCTTTTTATGCTGCTCGATCCCCCAATCGCCTTTTTTCTCTTCTCAAACTGACAGATTTCTAGTTCATTCCCTGGTAATGCCTTTTTCTTTTCACCTTTTATCTCTTCTGATTTCGTTGGTTTGGCTTCTCCTTCTCCATTCCGCGATTGTAAGTTTTTGAGAAGAAAAATGCTTCCTTTTCTGGTGATTGTTGAGGTCTTCTGCAATGCATTTGACTTTATTCATGTCGAGGCGAATCTAGATTTTTAAGCTATACCAACAATCGGTTATATATATATTTTTATGATGCCCAAGAAACCCTACATCGGATGTTGTGGGTTTGCGACTATGCACAAGCTGATTAGTTTTGCGGCTTTGTCTTACACTTGGGGGATCCGTTCAGTATTCATAGTTATATCTTGCGATTAATAGAAAGATTCATTTTTTTCCTTCTGTGCATTGGCTTTTGATACCTTTGCTCCCGTGTGATGAAACGTGCATCTATATAATACCTCCTTCCCTCTGAAATTGTTGTTGTTGTTGTTGTTTAATTACTGATAAAATTGCACACTTCTGTTGCTTGGAGGTGTTCTTTGCATAACCCCTTTGCCTTTGTTATCTTGAACCAGGTTGAACTTGCAAGCACCAAAAATGTGTGAAGTCATGTCTGGACCACTTAACCAGTTCCACAAACATGGTATGCAAATGACAAGATTTGGCGTGTTGTTACATCTGTTTGCATATGCTCCTCATCCAATTTTATTTGCTATTATCAGCAATAGTATTGGAGCAGTTCAGGATGTAACCAAGTGCCATTGAATTTGCCTGGAACATTCTAACTTTTCTTTTCGCTCAACTACAATATCATTTTTATTTCATTGATGAAAAGTATCTTCTTGTTCTTGAATACTAGTTTGATTTCAATTATGAGAATATGAAAGTTGTGATAACAATTTCATGACCTGTGGTGAAACAATTTGTAGTGAATTTTAGTTTAAGTTAATCTAAGTTAATTTAATTAGCTCAATAATGTAGACCTTCTTCTCGTAAGTGTTTATATAACCCTAGGGTAAATACTTAGTTTAGAAATCTAAGAAATGCTTGATTCAAAAATCTCACATCATGTCATGAATCTTGATGCCTTCAGCTAATGACTTACACATTTCAAGATTGTAGAAGACACAAAAAAAAGTGTTTGAAATTGGCAACTGAAATATATCATACTGTGCCTTTTAAATGATGATTGTGGCCTAGGCTATGATTCCTCAGTTTAGAAAATATAACACTACACAACACACAGACATACATGCATATGAAGTCCGAGGCTCTAAAGGGGCTCTATTACTGAAAGACTTATTGAATGCTAATATCTATTTTCAGGTCTTGATACTATCTCCGAGGATGAAAGGAAAACCAAGATTGAATCACTAAAGAAGAAGGCATACAATGCCTCCTCAAAGTTCAGGAATTCTTTGACAAAAAGGGGCAGGAGAAGTAGCAAGGTCATGTCTGTCTCCATTGAGGATGTGCGTGATGCTGAGGAAATGAAGGCCGTTGATGCCTTCCGTCAGATTCTAATTTTGGAAGAGATGCTACCTTCTAAGCATGATGATTATCATATGATGCTCAGGTTTTCACTTGCTTGATGTTTTTTTTTAAATAAATTCATTCCTGAGAATTAAGCACTGAATTGTTTCTTTCATGACTACTTGAAGTTGGATGAAAAAAGAAATAACTTTGGTTCCCAACCCATCTATCTTCTTTTATTTCATTCCTCCTTATCAATGCAAATTTATGTGATTCAGATTTCTCAAGGCCAGAAAATTTGACATTGAGAAAACAAAGCAAATGTGGGGAGATATGCTTAAGTGGAGGAAGGAATTTGGAGCTGACACAATTTTAGAGGTAATATATCTTTCTCCTATGGGTGTGTTTATTATTCATGCAAAAAAATATGTTTTTTAGTTCATCAATTCTCTCTTTTCCTGGACTCCTTTCTTTCTACTTTAAAACAAATGACAGAACATGTGCAACATAGTGTAGCACATTTCTGAGTGGTGTGGCTTGCGGAGAATAATTATAAGTTATAGTATAAAGAACTTCCTCCAAAGTCCATTTCATAATCAAGTATGCTATCTTACTTTTAGCGTGGCAATCAATTTTCAATTGTTATCAGATTCTTTATGCTTATAATTATTTGCAACATATTTATTGTTAGTGGTATTTCAGAATAACACATTCTTCTTCCTCTTTCTATTGTACAATAGGATTTTGAATTCAAGGAACTGGATCAAGTCTTAGAATACTATCCACAAGGTCATCATGGGGTAGATAAGGATGGCAGACCTGTCTATATTGAAAAGTTG